>JANEYF010000327.1:10000-346872 GCA_029963845.1 Rhamnusium bicolor | reverse complement strand
TTGTTCAGTTTTGAAGACATTCTGTAGGTTAAGTTACATTTAAAATTTCCCTCCCAACCCAAGTAGTAGGGGAAAGCATTGTTTTAAATCCGCGGCGTTATGCGCGCCAGTATTCCTAGAGCAGTCCAAAGAGTTGAGATGTATTTTGTGTACTTTGTGATGTAAAAACGTTGGCTTTACAGAATAAAGAATTGTTCAAGCCGAGACGGTCTGTTATTTAAAAAAGCACGGTTCAGTTTCTTAGCCTGAAAGAAACATAATGGTCGTCTTCGAGCAGGATTAAAGTTTAACTTTGGTGAAATTAAACTGTCTCGGCGAGAAAGTACGTCTCCAAGATTGCAAATTGGTTTATTGGTATTGGCACTAGAAAAAGTGATTATTGGTCTATTGGTATTGGCATTACAACAAATTGGAAAATACAAAACTGTTGGTTGGATTGGTTTTAACCTGTTAACAAAACATATTGCTAAAGTTGTGCAATAATTGGAACTATTGGAAGCGCGTGGCAAGGTCATTGGTCATTGGTAGGATCTCTGCTAATCGTGCAAACGTGGTGTCTAGCCCGATGCGGGAAGTCGCATAGCAACAGACAAATATTGGTAGGCGGTCCCATTGAAAGCAGCGAGTGGCAGGAGTTGGAGAACAGCAGGTGTTCTAGCACAGCGTGTTCAGCGGTATCTCGGTGGATTTGAAGCACGAAGTAAACAAACCAGTGCAGTGCCGTCAAGGCAAAAGCTAACCTGGGTCTGGTAGAAAAATAGGATTTGGTACAGTGAGTCTTTGCATGTCCTTGTTTTATTCCCTATTTAAGTCTCAATTTGTAGCGGCAGGTAAAATTTATTTTTGCTTTAGAAAAATAGTTAAAATTACAAAATGAGTGAGGAAGTAAATATGTGGGTAAAGAAACGGGGTTATGTGAAAGCACGCCTTACTCTTTTTAAAAACTATTTAGACAAAATTGAACAATTATTTTTAGAGTCAGATCAGCCAGGTAATATACGGTTACAAAGAAATGAATTTATCCAATTAGAGTCTAGGTTAGAAAGGCTAAATAGTGTATGGTCAGATTTTAATGAAGTACAAACTTTAATTGAAGTAAATCATGAAAATTTTGATGATCAGCTAAGCGAGCGCGAAAGTTTTGAAAATTTGTATTACGAAGTAACCACTAGGGGTAAAGAAATTTTGTCTGACAGTATAGATGAAAATAAAGTGCCGGCAGGTGCTGATGGGAGGGAATTGCCTAATTCTGGAAATTCTGTAGCTTTGCAGGCAACACCGAGGTTGCCAAATATACCTGTACCTAAATTTCATGGATCATACGAGAATTGGTTGGAATTTAGAGACACGTTTGAATCTCTTATTCATAATAATAAATCAATTGGTGACGTCGAAAAATTTCATTTTTTACGTGGAGCATTGGAAGGGGACGCAAAAGAGGCGATTCACTCTTTAGAATTTTCGGCGGCAAATTATAAAATTGCATGGGACCTGTTGGGTGAAAGGTACAATAATACAAGTTATTTGGTAAATAATCATATCAAGTTGTTATTCTCGTTGCCATCACTAACACGTGAATCGGCAACAGATTTACGGAAATTATTGGACTCGATGGTGAAACATCTTAGGTCACTAAACACATTGGGTCAGTCAACTGATACGTGGGATGTAATGATAATTCACATAATTAGTGGAAAATTAGATTCGGTAACTTTCCGCGAATGGGAAGAAAGCAAAGTAAGACACAGACTTCCGACTTTGGAAGAATTTAAAACATTTTTGAAAAGCAGAGTCGAACTGTTAGAATCCCTTGAAGGTAATCGTGGAGAGGTTAAACCAAATGTAAAATCTAAATCACATTGTAAATCGCAGCAAACCTTTGTAACAACGAATCAAACATGCCCTCTTTGCAAAGAAGGACATTTCATAACCAATTGTGATAATTTTCTGAAATTAAAGGTTTATTCTAGATATGAACAAGCAAAACGACTTAAACTTTGTTTAAATTGTCTCAAGTCTAATCATATTAGCAAGAATTGTAGGTCAAGTACTTGTAGAAAATGCCAAGCTCCACATCACACGCTTTTGCATTATGACAAAAAAACCTATGGCCTCAAACTCAGCTGATGCAAGGGCTGATGGGGAAACTAGTGGGAACGAAAGGTTACCAAACGAAAATCTGTCTGTCATAATGTCATCAAGGTTTGATCGGGATGTATTGTTGTCAACTGCTATAATTCAGGTAATAGATGCACATGGGCAACCTCAGACATGCCGTGCACTTCTGGACTCAGGTTCGCAGTCAAATTTAATATCTGTAAATTTATGCGAAAGGTTGGGTGTTATAAAGTCTAATATTGATTTGTTAATAGTAGGTATCAGTCAGGTGGTGTCAAAAATAACACAAAAATGTGTGGTACAGATACAGTCGTGTCATAATGCATTTGAAAAGTCAATATCTTGTTTGGTGATTCCAAAAATTGGTGAAGGTATACCAAGTCATTATGTCAATGTGTCACAGTTAAATATTCCTAAGAATCTAAAGTTGGCAGATCCGCATTTTCACATTCCTGGACCAATTGACTTACTGATAGGTGCTGGGTTGTTTTATGAACTTTTGTGTATTGGACAAGTAAGTTTAGGGAAAGGTCAACCCTTACTTCAAAAAACTCAATGTGGTTGGATAATTTCAGGACCAATAAGTCTAAACAGTGGTACAACTAGACGTTGTAATTTGAATATTCAGCAACAGTTAGCAAAGTTTTGGGAACTTGAAGAACCTCCTTCAGGGTCATCAATCCTGTCAGAGGATGATAGGAGGTGCGAGGAAATATTTGTGAAAACTACAACTCGTAGTACTGATGGTAGATTTGAGGTACAGATTCCACTCAAAAAGTCTCCATCAAAATTAGGCGATTCAAGGCGCCAAGCTTTGAATAGATTTTATTCTCTGGAAAATAGGTTGCGAAAGAATTCCTACGCAAAAACAAATGTACACCGAATTCATGGTGGAGTATGAACACATGGGACATATGTCCAGGGTATGTGATTCATCTTCAGAAAATATGGCTTCATACTACTTACCTCATCATGGGGTACTGAACGAAAGCAGCGTAACGACGAAGTTGCGAGTGGTATTCAATGGGTCAGCCCCGTCTGACTCAGGTCTTTCATTGAATGACCTTCAGTATATTGATCCAACCATACAGGACGATTTGTTGTCCATTGTATTAAGATTTCGTCAGCATACTGTGGTAATGTGTGCAGACATTACAAAGATGTATCGAATGGTGCAAATTAGTCCAAAGCAAAGATCACTTCAAAAAATCTTCTGGAGGGCAGATCCGAACGAGGAGCTCAATGTTTATACTTTAAATACAGTCACATATGGAACTGCATCGGCACCATTTTTGGCGATACGGTGCTTAAAGCAGTTAGGTTTCGAAAACGTTAAACAATATCCGAAAGCTTCGGAAGCAATTCTCAAAGATTTTTATGTTGATGACTTTTTTGTCCGGAGCAGAGTCAATTGAAGAGGTTAGTTTAATCCTAAGGTCTGCCTGCTTTGACTTAAGGAAGTGGATATCAAACAGATCGGAAGTTCTAGAACAAATTCAGGGTTGTAGTCATTCCTCTACTACAGTTCAGTTTGGAGAAAAGGATGAAACAAAAACTCTCGGATTATATTGGTCAAGTAGTCGGGATGTTTTGATGTATCACATAAGATCTTCTGAAGTACTTAATAGAATTACCAAGCGCACAATTTTGTCAGATATTGCGAGGATATTCGATCCCTTGGGTTTGTTGGCTCCATGTATTATCACGGCAAAGGTTTTACTCCAGAAATTGTGGACTCGAAAGTTATCATGGGATGACTTACTGCCAAGTGACATCGAAACGAAGTGGAGACAATTCAGAAAGGAATTATTTAGGTGGAATGATTTGCAAATTCCACGACAAGTTGTTTGTAGTAAGGTGATACGGTTAGAGCTTCATGGGTTTGCCGACTCATCAATGGATGCTTACGGTGCGGCAATGTACATTCGAAGTGTCAGGTCAGATGGGCAAGTTCAAGTTTCGTTAGTTTTTGCAAAGTCACGAGTGGCTCCAATCAAATTGATCACAATTCCACGACTGGAACTGTGTGGTGCCTTGGTGTTGGTACAAGTAGTTGATAAGGTTAAAAGGTCCATGAACCTAACCTTTGATGCTATTTACTTGTGGTTGGACTCAACAGTTGCATTGAGTTGGATTGCAACTCCGCCCAACATGTTACAAACCTTTGTTGGTAACCGGGTCTCTCAAATTCAGAAGTTAAGTGAGGCAACTAATTGGTATCATGTTCGATCAGAACATAATCCAGCGGACTTACTGTCTCGGGGAGTAGCTCCGGAAAACTTACTTCATTGTCAGATGTGGTGGAATGGGCCAGATTGGCTGTTCGAAAAGAGTGAGGTATGGCCAAGATCATCCTTTAATATTGAATAAAATTTGCCGGAACTCCGAAAAAATAATGTATCATTTCATAGTATCACTAATGTCCCAATTTTTGAATTGGAACGATTTTCAAATTTAAATCGTTTACTGCGCTCTGTTGCATATGTTTTACGCTTTGCATTTAATTGTAAAGGGAAAAATCGTCGAACTGGTCCACTTAGATCAGCGGAAGTTGACGCTGCAATGAAAATTCTCATTAAAGCAGCTCAAAACGAATGTTTTTCTCAAGAACTTCATGATTTGAGAAAGAATATACCAATAAAGTCAAAGGGATGTCTTCTTGGTTTAAATCCTTTCATAGATGCGGAAGGACTAATAAGAGTAGGTGGTAGGTTACAATTATCAGAATTTGAATTCGAAAAGAAACATCCAATTATAATGTCAGCTAAACATCGTTTAACAATTTTAATTTTTGCATACGAACATGTTAGACTTCTGCATGCAGGACCCCAGTTGTTATTGTCCTCAATACGGGAAAGGTATTAGCCCTTGAGAGGCAGAAATTTAGCAAAAAATACAGTCCACAAATGCATAAAATGTTTTCGTGCCAAGCCAATACACAAATGTCCCATTATGGGTGTTTTGCCAGAATTGCGTGTTCGTCCAATGCCTCCATTTTATTCGACAGGGGTAGATTATGCAGGGCCATTTTTAATAAAGTCAAAGCAAGGACGCGGAGCCAAATTGTCAAAATGCTATATATGTTTATTGTATGCTTTACTACTAAAGCAGTCCATTTGGAATTAGTGTCAGAATTGACAAAAGATGCATTCATTGCAACATTTAGACGATTTGTCTCACGCAGAGGGAAACCTCAATATGTATTCTCTGACAATGGGTTAAATTTTGTAGGGGCACAAAACGAATTACTGGAATTAGGCAAGTTCCTACAAAGCAATGAAACTCCCTTGCAGGAGTCCTTTACAAATGAGGGAGTCGAATGGCGGTTCATTCCTGCGCATTCCCCACACTTTGGTGGTTTGTGGGAGGCGGGCATAAAAGCTTCTAAGTATCACTTGAAAAGAGTAATGGCAAATGCTTCCTTAACGTTTGAACAGTTCGGTACATTGCTTACGCAAATTGAGGCTACGTTAAACTCACGCCCCCTCACCCCCTTATAGACTGATCCGAACGATTTTGATGTCCTCACGCCAGCACATTTCCTGATTGGCAAACGACTTACCTCCTTACCAGACCCAGATATCACTGATATAAAGGAAAATCGGTTATCTAGATACCAGCACATACAGCAATTGTATCAACACTTCTGGTCACGTTGGTCAAAAGAGTATGTGGCTGAGCTCCAAACACTAAACAAATGGAAAGCAGATGAAGGTAACTTAACTAATGGGCAATTAGTTGTCATCCGAGACGATAATCTGCCTCCCTTAAAATGGAACCTTGGTAGGATTGTTAGTGTTCACCCAGGGCCTGATGGCAAAACCAGAGTAGCAAGTATCAAGACACAAAATAGTGTTGTGAAACGCGGGTTTTCTAAAATCTGTCCTAAGTTCTCTATGTATATTGACTATATTTGTCCTCTGTAATATTATAGTGTGTACTTATTATTTGTTGAAAGGTATTCCTGACCCTATCAAAGCTGGGGGTATGTTCAGTTTTGAAGACATTCTGTAGGTTGTTACATTTAAAATTTCCCTCCCAACCCAAGTAGTGGGGGGAAAGCATCGTTTTAAATCCGCGGCGTTATGCGCGCCAGTATTCCTAGAGCAGTCAAAGAGTTGAGATGTATTTTGTGTACTTTGTGATGTAAAAACGTTGGCTTTACAGAATAAAGAATTGTTCAAGCCGAGACAGTCTGTTATTTAAAAAAGCACGGTTCAGTTTCTTAGCCTGAAAGAAACAATTATATATATATATATATATATATATATATATATATATATATATATATATATATATATATATATATTGTAATAAATACGTAATTTAAGTTTTTATTTATTATTTTAAAAATCCTGCAGAAGTGTCTGAAATAAGTGGCAAAAGCAAGGGTTAATAATTTAATTGTTCTGGGCTACGTGCACGGGCCTCAAAGGCCTTGTGTTTCGGTCCACGTTACCTGCAGGCTTTACAAAGGATTTGTAACAGTATCTAAAATCTTGGTGTCAGCGCAGCTTTAAACCAGACATGTCACCAACCTCTTAACCCCCACAACGACCCCTTCTAATATTTCAAATGGCACCATATCATGTGTGGCACATCATTGGAAAGGTAATTTTATATGGAAGTCATTGGCATTCCTACTTAGTTGACTTGAAATTGAGGGAGAAAAAACTGAAAATTATGTATTGTTTTTATTTTAATTAGATTGCTACAAATGAAGGTTAAAGTGGGATAGCAAATTCTTTTCTTTATTTTTGAGTTTTTTTTTTATCATAATAATACGTTTCTAGAATACCTAAAAAAAAAAATAAGTATTTACAATGTATACCGTATGCTTTCTTAGACTAATAAAGCGAGTTCGAACGGTCGATCACACACATCTAGTTTTTACATAGAAATATCTCTTTTGATATCTTCGTTGATATGTCTCAGCAATTTTCAAATAAATAACAAATATGACAAATAATTTGGGCGACTAGTTTTCGTTGAAAAATCGGAAATAGGGTGAATTAATATTAGGAGTCGACAGGTGCACTGTTCATTTAATGATAGAATTGAGAGGTATAGGTATTACAAAGTCGCTGAAATATTTTAAAAAGTAGAAGTAAACTGCTGTATTAAGCTCAGATTAATAATACAGATAAGTAACACCCATAAGAGATACACTGATTATTATGACTGATACATAAACAACAACTAGCATGTTTACATATCACCGTATTCAAAACAAATCAGGGGCGGCTCCGGGCTTCAGCGTTTATTTTAATGCCTTTGCATAACTTAAAACTTAATGGGTATACAACATTTGTTTGCTTGAGTAATGTATTTTTCAATGCTATTCTGCTGTTGCAAATTGCGTATAGTTAAACCATTTTCCAGTGCATTGATTGGTAAGATAAATTCTGTAGTTTATTTTTATTATTAAAGAGAATTTTTCAAATCGGTCAGAACAGAAGCGAAGATTTTCGTCCATTGTGGTGTAGACTACGCCGGGCCGTATATGATAACATTAGGCCATAGGAGAGGAATCAAAAGCCAAAAGGCTTTTATTTGTTTGTTTATTTGTTTGGTGACTAAAACCTTGCATTTAGAATTGGCCTCAAGCCTATCCACTGATACTTCTCTCGCTGCCTTAAAATGGTTTTTAGCTGGTTGTTGTGTCTGTGCTGCTATGTACTTGGATTTTGGCACAAATTTTATTGGTGTCAAAACAGCACTAGAATCGATTTATGGTCTTGTTAATTCGGATGAATATAATCACACTTTTAGGGACGAATTAGTGGAGCGTAAAATCGAATGGCGTTTTCAACGTCCTGCAAGTCCACGCTTTTTGGATATTTGGGAGACCAATGTTAAGTGGGTCAAATCTCAATTAGCTAAAGTTGTCGGGTCGCAAATTCTATCTTATGAAGAGATGAGTACCGTTCTAACTCGAATAGAAGCTCTCTTGAATTCTCGGCCGTTATGTTGCCGATAAGTTTGGATCCCTCTGAACCTTTAGCGTTAACTCCTGTACATTTTTTGACTCTTACACCCAATATTATTAGATTTAGGGTATAATATTTTAGCAATAATTATTTTTTTGTTTGATGGGTTAAAAAAAATAATAAATAAATGGAATGTTTAATTCCAGATCCGTTCTGAAAATAGTTTTCAGGGTGGGTGGAATGTTTACTCCATGTTTGGTATTTTGTTGTTTTAATTATTTTAGTAAGCACGTATGTTTTTATTAGATAATATTTTAAATTTGGAACAGATCTATGTTAATGATAATAATAATAATAATAATAATAATGATGGGGTGCAAAGGACCGGCAACCTCCGCGCTGGTGCACCCTGGACAGGCAGAGGCAACTCTGCCTGACAAATGCCGGCCGGGGGGTACCAAGGCTAACCACCTAGTACCCCTTTCCCTTCTGGTTCCATATAACTTCAGAAGAAGGGCCCCTCACGACCGATCCCAATCGGATGGGGGTCAGATACAAATGGGAGGGGCCTCACCGGAACGTCTCAATGGTAACGACCGCAATGGACAAGGACGCTTTAAGTGGACGAGGGAACTTCGGGATGACTTGCTGACCTGCCGCGAGAGTACCGAACCTGAGCGAATGGGATACATGGCGCGATTGCATGCACTTTGGTGCGAAATGCATCCAGAACATCGCGCCTTCTCTCAACAACACCTGAGAGATCGAGTGTCCTTTCTGCTCAGGACAGGTTACGTAAGGGCACCCCGTCAGCTGGAAGAACTGCCAGCCGTAGTACCACCGCGGCAATTACCAGCTGATGGGGAACATCCTTTAGAGTTCATCGGTGTAGACTTAAAGACGAGGGTTAGTTAGCCTTAACACCAGGGCTAACCTAAAGCCACTAGAACTGGCTAGAATGGACGCGGTCATCGATGAGGAAATTCCGGAAGATGTAGACATCTGGCAAATCAACTGTGCCGTGTACAACGCCACGAAGCAACTCGTCCCCCGTGAGAGGTCAACCAATCACGGGGTCGAGAAAGCCAAGCGGCGTGTACAAAAAATCGAAGGCAAGATACAGTTGACCAGACAACACGCTTCTCGGATCCAGAGTGGTGGAATATAAAACGACTGGTAGAGTTTTTACTCCCAGAATCCGGCGCATAGCATAGCACTTGTTGGTACCAAGAACTTCGCTGCCCCGGGTCCAGACGGCATTAACAACTGGTGGTGGAAGAAATTTCCTTCCACTCACCGCCGTCTGGCGCGAGTTTTCAACTCATGGTTGAACGAGTGGCAGCAGATTCCGAACTGGTTCGTCGAGGGACGTACTGTGCTTATCCCCAAAAAGGGGGATCTTTCTGACCCGAGGAATTATAGGCCGATCACTTGCCTCAACTCCTGCTACAAGATATTTACACGTATCTTGTATGCTAGGACACTGAGGTCCGTTGATCCGATCTTCCAGCAGATACACGAACAGCGTGGTGCCAAGAAGGGCATGGTAGGTTGCAAGGACAGCCTGCTGATAGACCGCTGTATTACACAGGATTCTGTGCAATACACGCGGAATCTATCGATGGCCTGGATTGATTACCGCAAGACATTTGATACAACATCGCACGAGCTATTGTTGCACTTGCTCGAATGTCTTGCGGTACCAGCACCACTAGTGAGATGCATAGAACAGCTGCTGCCACTCTGGAAGGCTCGTTTCACCATTACATCAGGTGCACAGCGAGTCACAACAGAGAAGGTGGCATTTAGGAGAGGAGTTTTCCAGGGTGACTCCCTGAGTCCTCTCCTCTTCTGCTTCTCACTGCTACCGTTGTCTGCTGGGCTCCGCCAAACCCGCGGATATCAATGTGGACCACCCAGCGACTGGAGGCATAAGGTCACCCATCTATTTTATTTGGATGACCATAAACTTTATGCCTCCGGAGAGCGCGAACTACAAAACGCTCTTAGGGTGGTCGAAGAATATACGCGGGCAATTGGTAGGGGAGTTCGGGTTGGACAAATGTGCAGTCGTCCACCTCAAGAGAGGGCGATGCGGGGAATTCCCTGAAGATGCGCAGCTCGCAGACGGAAGCATCCTAAGACATCTGGATGCCGGAGAGACCTATACATACCTGGGTGTGCAACAAAGGCACATCCAGGATGTATCACAAATAAAAGATTCTCTCCGCGGCAAGTACAGACACCGCCTCCGAAAGATTTGGTCTTCCGAACTTTCGGGGAAGAACAAGGTGTCTGCAACTAATATGCTTGCCGTTCCGATTCTGCTCTACTCCTTCGCAGTAGTAAAGTGGAGGGTAGATGAGCTGCGTCAATTAGACAGAGATACCCGCAAGATGATGAATATTCACAGAAGTATTCATCCTAGATCGTCCGTTCCTTGTGTGTACCTCCCACGTCAACGGGGGGGGGCGAGGACTCTTGAGCCTGGAGTGTACGCATGGCAGAGTAGTTCAGAGTATGGCATGTAACATCCTCAGGAGCTCAGATCCCCTCTTGCGGTTCGTAAAACATCACGAAACTGTAGGAGTGGGAGCAGGATTGTTCAAGGCAGCAAAAAGAGCCGCAGATGAACTCGGTCTCGCATTTGACATCGGGCGAGGAGGCCGGCGAGGTGCTGATGTTGAGTCAGTCACCGAACTTCAGCCAAATCGTCTGAAAGCCCGAATCAGAGCTGCCGAAACGGAAAATCTGTTCCGGCAGCATGTCGATAAACCTCAACATGGCGTCTTCTATAAGAACATAGAAACACTGGGTTTATCGACCAGACTGACATTCGCCTTCCTAAGGTCAGCCGGGCTTAAGTCAGAGACCGAGGGATTCATTATGGCCTGCCAGGATGGTGTTATCAACACCTTGGTTTACCGTAGCCGCGTGTGGCGTGTAGAGGTTCCTGATATCAACTGCAGGACCTGCCATCAGGCGCCGGAATCGCTCATGCACTTACTTTCTGCATGCCCCATATATGCGATTTCGGCCTACATCCACCGACATAACGCGGCTTTACGAGTGCTATACTACCATCTAAGGCACTCGTACGGGGTAGACCAGACACCAGTGCTGCCTTACGTGCCCGGAGATATTGAGTCCGTTGTCGAGAACGAGAAATGCCGGATTTACTGGAACTACTCGTTCCCGACTGTCAGGCTAATCCAAGCCAACAAGCCTGACATAGTCCTCCTCGACCATCAACTCAAGGTGATGTATGTCATCGAATTCTCGGCACCTGCAGACAAAAACATCACCTTGAAGGAGGAGGAGAAACGGACCAAATATCGCGATCTCCGGTACGAGCTCCGAGTGCTGTACTCAGGCTACTCGGTAAAAATAGTCGTCCTTATAATCGGTGTACTCGGAGGGATAAAGCCTACGCTGCTCTCGGAACTGAAGATCATACCGGCTTGCCAAGAACCAGCCGAGTGGCTGGCAGGCCAAATGCAGAAGGCGGTCATTCTGGGTTCCCTTCGTCTGCTTAGGGCACACGATTCTGGTATCTACAGTCACTAACCCTGCGGGATGTGGGGAGTGGCTGTAGTTGGGAGGACTGACCGGCATCGGGAAACCGAAAAAAAAAAAATAATCTTTCAAGGTCTAATGGGTCGAATCTCTGCTATAATCATTATAGTTCGTTATATGCAGAGAGATGGCCCTGGTAGTATTAACTTGCATAATGTGTTTGTGTGTTTTTGTGGGGAAAGAGAAAAAAATCCGAGAATGCTTCTTCTTTTCAGACAGATAGATAGATAGATATACAGGGTGGGGCAATAGTGCGTCTGACTTCGATATCTCGAGTTCTATGATAGCAGGAAACTTGATATAAAATAAAAACATAAATAAACTAGACAAAAAAGTCTATAACCGGAAATTATTTTCGAATATACAGGGTGAGTCAAGATGATTCTACAGAGTCAACTAAAATTTTTTTAAATAGAATGCCATGTATATCAGAACATTTTTTGAAACCTCTTTGTGGCCTCCTCCCAACCTGTATTATTATTTACTATCTCCCAATCACTTGGATGTAATGTTTTTTTGTTGTTGAAATTATGCCATTTACACGTGTATATTAAAAAAATCACTACAGTTACATTTATCTATTTCAAGAAAAAATATGTTAGTACCAGTTATGAGACATCTGCATGATGACACTCAGCCATTTTCACTGCCTAAAAGTATACAGGGTGGCCAAAAAATATTTTTAAATTTACAACTATTTGAACTGAATTATCTCAATTTTTTTCAAATGGAACACCCTGTATATTTTTGAACGTGTGATGTTTTTATGGACATCATGTAATACGCTTATTATAATACCTTCTCTTGAATTATTTGAAAAAAAACCCTCATTTTTAATTTTTATTGCTGAATTTTGCAGTTATTATTCAATAAATTGAAAATGGTCACAAATAGCCATAGTAATGTAAGTACAAAAAAATGTTCGTTTTTCAATCCTACATCACATCGTCCAATATACAGTGTGTTCCATTTGAAAAAATTGAGAAAATTCAGTTCAAAAAGTTGTAAATTTAAAAATCCTTTTTGACAACCCTGTATACTCTTAGGAAGTTATAATTGCCAAGTGTTATCAGTGTTATCACACAGATGTCTCATAACTGGTACTAACATATTTTTTCTTAAAATCGGTAATTGTGATTGTAGTGATATTTTTAATATTCACGTGTAAATGGTATAATTTCAACAAAAAAATCATTACATCCAAGTGCTTGGGAGAAAGTCAATAATGATACAGGTGTGAAAGGAGGCCACAAGGAGGTTTCAAAAAATGTTCTGATATACATGGTTACTGTTACTGGAATCGAATGGATTTTGGTATGTTGTTTAATTTGTTTATTCATATTTTATTAGTAGATTACAGTCCTACCATTAGTATTAGGAACCAGTATTAGTAGCAAACATAGATATGTATATGTACCGTAAAGTGGGGTTACTTTGCATCTCCTGGTAACTTTGCCATTGTCCCCCGAAAAAATTATTTTTTGTGTGTAAATTTAAAGTTGGTGACACTGCTGAAGTTTAACCTTGAACGTTTTGTAGTAGACAGCATCTACGCACGTTTCAGTCAATATGCCAATTGTTTTTCGTGATGTGTGGTTGTTTACGCTAAGACAAACAAGTTGCAGTTTTTCGCGGGTGTTTTTCAGTTCTTAACAGTTGGAGCTACCAGTGGTAAAGTATTATTATCACATAATCTCAAGGTACACTTAATGAAGTTCTCATTAAATTTTAAAAGTGTTATACAAAATATTTATATTTTTTTTCGAGCTCGTAAGTGATTCCCACGTATTTTTTTTAATAGCTTGGGCTTACTTTGTCAAAAAATAGTAAAATAAAATATTAGTTTTCAGATCGCAAAATCAGAAATGACAAGAAATGGATTCTTGTCATTTCTGATTTTGCGATCTGAAACTAATATTTTATTTTACTATCAGAAAGAAAGTGGCGCGCAATTATGTTAACTATACTAAAGAAACTCTCCAAAAAAGCAATAATGGCGATAAGAAGAGGCATATCCGCCAACGCTGCCTCGAAACTTTTTAAAATTCCTAGAAGAACTCTGGATAATAAAGTGATAGGCAGGCATACTCTTAAATATGGTGCTCCTACGGTATCAAGTGAGATTGACGAAAGGCGCCTTGTCGATGTGTTAATTGCTTGTGCTGAGTATGGTTCTCCGTTAACAATGTTAGACCTAAGAATGACTGTTAGAGACTTTTTAGCAAAAAATAGTATTGTTAACAAAAAATTTCGAAACAATATGCCTGGAGAAGACTGGTGTTACGGTTTTCTAAAAAGACATTCCCATTTATTAAACCAAAGACACCGTCAAAACATTAAGAAGAACAGAGCAGAAAAAAATGAAAACGAAATTGAAGAATATTTCGCTAATCTCGAAAAGAAGCTTAGAAGGAGTTGTTCCCAATAATATTATAAATTATGATGAGACAAACCTTCGAGATGACCCTGGTTCAGCAAAATGCGTATTTCGAAGAGGGACAAAATACCCCGAAAGAGTCCTTAATAATACCAAAACGTGCATTTCAATAATGTTTGCGGCATCTGCTTCTGGGGAAGTTTTACCTCCATATGTAGTCTACAAAGCGGAAAGGATTTACGATCAATGGTGTATTGGAGGTCCCCCCAATACCAGATATAACTGTACAAAGTCAAGCTGGTTCAATGGTCCAACCTTTGAAGATTGGTTTATGAAAATACTTGTGCCTTGGGCAAGGAGGAAAGATGGAAAAAAGGCTGTGATTGGTGATAATTTATCGTCACACATCCAGATGTTCTGCATGTTTGTCAACAAAACAATATTGTCTTTATTTTCCTCCCACCCAACTCTTCACATATTACACAACCATTGGACGTTAGCTTCTTCAGGGCTCTTAAAACAGCTTAGAGGCAAATACTGACTGACTTTAAATTAAGAAATTCTAGAAGTAACAACTTAAATAAAAAGCTCTTTTCCTAGTTCGCTAGGCAAGCTTATGGAAACAATGAAAATAAATGAAAAGACTAGTTAAAAATGGATTCAGAGCTACTGGAATTTCTCCGTTGGATAAGAAAGCTGTACTGAAGAAACTGCCTAGCTACAAGTTAGATAAAAACATAAGTGAATCAATAGATAAAACTTTATTACAATATTTAACTGACTTAAGATCTCCTGGTCCTTCTCAACCAAAACAGAGAAAAAAATATGTTAAAAGTACCCCCAGGAAGTTTAATTAGTTTAGAAGATTTTTTTCGGAAAATTCAAAAGAAAATAATAGCAGCGTCGTAGAAACTGAAAATGTTATTGAATCAGATATTGAAGTAGAGAACGAATCAGATTCAGAAATAGAAGAATATTTGGAACAAGAATCAGTAGAAGAAATAGAGGATGATGCGGAACAAGAAATAATAAGGCCTAAAGTGGGAAAATTTGTTCTAGTTAGATTTGCAACTAAGAAGACTTAAATATTATATGAGAATTATTTTAAAACGAAGTTGATACTTTCCAAGTCAAATATTTAAGAAAAAGGGGAGACCTGTTCATCAATCCAGAAACTGAAGATACATCTTGGATTTTACAGGATGAAATATAACTTGTTTTTAATAAATATAAAATGTTGACTAGGGATCGATTTCACTTTATTATTCCAGAGAAGTATTTAAAACAAACATGTTAACTTTACATACATCTATGTACAATAGTACACAGTAAGAAATGTTTTTTTTGTTATGTTTGTTATTTTTTTGAGAAATTTTTTATTTTCTAGTCTATGTAAACTTTAATAAACGTTAATTTTTTACAATGTGACTTTTTTTTCGCCTTTTTTTGCTCCCCATAGTCTTCAAAACTTTTTTTAAAAATATTTTTAGATGGCAAAGTTACCTCCCTATTAATTAACATTGCCATTCAGTGCTTTTAAATGGGCTGGGCAAAGATACCCCAAACGTGGGGTTACTTTGCCAACAATTTGACTTTAAAAAATAAATATTTACATTATTTTTTTACATAATTTTTTTAGTCAGTTTTGTAGCAAATTCCTCAATATTGTACATAGGTTTTTTTTAACTCGTGAAATTAAAATACGAAAAAGATATTCTAAAAAAAACCTCAAAAACTAGGCAAAGTAACCCCATTTTACGGTATTGTATACCTGGTCTACCACTTAACCCCCCCGTATTTTTTTATATTTTTTAAGCAACGACCCCCATGTCCGGCACATCAATAATATAGGTATATTTAAGTTCTTTAAATGTGCATACAGAGCAATCCAAAAAAAATTTTTGACAATGTCGTTACGCCACTGGACTGTGTAGATTGGTTAAATGAGACTGGAATTGTACGCGAACGGCCGCGAATATTCTAGAATTCTCTAGACCATGTGAATGGATGTATAAATAAGACGCACGGTGGGCCGAGACTCAGTCTTAAGTTGAACGTGAACGAGTAAACAAATACGAAAGAGACTTATAACTGTTCGATTGTGATTATAATTAACACAGTAATTAATCTATTGTTAATTGTTAATTAGTAAATAAAGTAGTGAGTAAGTGTTACCTGGACTTTCAGTCAACGAATCTACGAGTATAGTTGTTTGTTTGGATAGCAAACACGTAACAAGTTGGTGTCGGAAGTGGATTGGAAGAGAAATTTCTGGAATATTCGAAAAGATTCTACAGTGTTTGAGGACTGTTTCTGGACCAAATAGTTACTTTAAAGCGAATTTTCGAGAAGTTTCTAGAACATTCGATTTAGAAATTGCTGCAAATATGCGAGTGCCGCTAGTAATAACGTGTTGTGGACTGAGAAAAAGGACTATTAGTGCAATTTCGGTAAAATTCTAGAACATTCTATTTGGGAACTGTAGGTGATACCTGAATTGCGTCGACGGGAATGTGTTATAGACTTAAAAACAAGACTATAAGTGATTTTTCGTGAAAATTCTAGAATATTCGATTTGGAAACCACAGAAGATACGTGAACTGTGTTATCGGGAACGTGTTATAGACACACAACAAGATTTAATTGTGAAAGTTCTTGAACATTTCATTGCATAATTAGTGGAGATAAATGATTTTTGTTAACACAAAAGTAACATAAACTCTAAATAAGACTTTCTAGTGCTGTTTCGAGATTTTTTTGAATATTCCATTATTAAAATGGACGTGATAAATACATTTTATGGTAATTATAGTCTCGTCAACTTTATTTTGAACTGATTTACGTGTCGTGAGTTAATGCCAATAACAAGAAGTATTGCTGAGAAACAAACAAAACTTGCTAGCAACGTTGTTAGAACGGATGAACGATCAAGAGAGAAAACGTCAGGAAGATAAAGAAGAACAAGAGAGAAGACGACAGGAAGAAAATTGAACACGAGAGGAGACGACAGGAAGAAAAGAAGAACAAGAGAGAATACGACAAGAAGAGAAAGACGGACAGAGAAAAATTATGGGAGCTCGAGAAAGAAAACGGCAAGAATAAAAAGAAGAAGAGAGAAAACGCCAGGAAGAAAAAGAAGACTTAAGAAAAAATGATGGAGGGCTGGGAAATAAGACAATTGGAGGAAAACGACGATATAAAAAGAAGCCTAGAGGAACAGCAGGCAGCAATTTTCTCTCTCACTGAAAAATTTAAAGTCGATGTTAGAGAAAAAGTCGGTGAAGTAGAAGAACAAGTCATTGAAGTTAAAGAAAAAGTCGGTCAAGTTGAGGGAAAAGTCAGTATTGTTGAAGGAGTAGCCCGGCTCAAGCAACAATTAAGGGAGAGGAGTGGCCAATTGGTACTGTCGTCTGGTGCTAGGTTACAACTGCCTTCTTTCGGTGGTCAAGGTTCATGGTCAATATATAACAGACAGTTTGAGGCAGCTGCACGTTCAAATAACTGGAACGATGAGGAACAAGCAACAGCATTGGTATTAGTACCAAGGGGCCAAGCATTAGACCTGCTCCAAACAATTCCTGCCGCCCAGCAACAAAACTAGCTATTCGGAGGCAGCGTTAGAACTAAGATATGGCGACCAACATCTCGCCCAAGTATAGCTGGCTCAGCTCTAGTCACGCAGACAACGAGGTGGAGAAAGCCTCCAGGAGTTCGTGGCTGTGAACGTCTCGCGGACATTTTGGCATCAACAAAACTGTGACAAAAGTACGCGAACGATTCTACTGGGTGAACAGCCGCCAAGATGTGGAGGCTTGGTGCCGCAAATGTGAAGTTTGTGCGGCAAGTAAGGGGCCACGGACGAGAAGTAAGGGCCAATTGAAACAATATAACGTATGGGCTCCTTTTGAGCGAATTGGGATCGACGTGGCTAGTCCATTCCCCGTGACAGATGATGGGAACAAATACATCTTAGTGGCCATGAACTATTTTAGTAAGTGACTTGAAGCTTATGCCATACCCAACCGAGAAGCAGCCACTGCCGCTCAAGCTCTGGTAGATAATCTAGTATGTCGATTTGGCGTGCCCCTAGAATTGCATTCGGACCAAGGAAAAAACTCTGAATCAGGGGTGTTTCAGAAGATGTGTCGCTTACTGGGAATTCATAAGGTAAGAACAGCCCTGCATCCACAATCAGACGGAATGGTGGAGAGATATAATAAAACCATGAAGGAGCACCTATCCAAAGTGGTTGAGAAACATCGGAGAGATTGGGACCGTCACTTACCTCTTTTCCTTATGGCCTACAGGGCCTCCATTCATGAAACAACAAAACAGACCCAGACTCGCGTGTGATTAGATTGCCATGTGACTTGGTGTTTGGCACGCCAGATGAGGTGCGACTGTCCATAAATGACTACGCCGATAAAGTTGGTGAACGGCTAAGGAACATTCATGAGCTATTACGAGACCGAATTGCCATAGCAAGTGATCGCATGAAGGCTCGTTATGATCTTAAGGCGAAATCAGGAGGGTTCTGAGCTGGAGATTTGGTTTGGCTATATAACCTACAACGAAAGAAATGCAGGTCCCCGAAGCTTCACCCGCCCTGGGAAGGTCCTCATACTGTCGTCACTAGACTAAACGACGTTGTATATAGAATTAAGCAAAGTCCAAAATCCAAGATGAAGGTGGTGTATATAGAGAGACTAGCCAAGTATGCAGGGAAAAATGAATTGCCTGATTGGGACGTTCAGGCTTAAGGAGGGGGTAGTGTTACGCCACTGAACTGTAGACTGGTTAGATGAGACTAGAATTGTACGCGAACGACCGGGAATATTCTGGAATGCTCCAGACCGTGTGAATGGATGTATAAATAAGACGCACGGTGGGCCGAGACTCAGTCTTAAGTGAACGAGTAAAGAAGAAATAAGAATGAGACTTACAAGTGTTCAATTGTGATTATAATTAAGACAGTTATTAATCTATTGTTGTTAATAATTATTAATTAGTAAATAAAGTAGTGAGTAAGTATTACATGGACTTTCAATCAACGAATCTACAAGTATAGGTGTTTGTGTGGATAGCAAATACGTACCAATATCGTTTCGATAATAAACTTAATTTTCTTGAATGTTTGTAACGATCGACTTTGGGCTACCCTGTAGCGAGTGTATTTTGTGCCACTCAGTATCACTTTTCAATTTACCAGACCTGAAGGTATGCAGCCAGTAATACTTTTGGTTTTGGCGTTTTTACTTTCTTATTTCTTATTCTTATCCAACCTTGGGACTAGAATAATTTCTTTAAATAATAGGTGGAACTTGTATGGAACTTTACAATAATGAAAAGGAAAGATTAAATTGTATTTATTTAAGGATTAAAATTTAAATTCAAATCTGTTAGTAACTTTTATCCAAGTAGTGGTATGCTGCAATTTTTTGTTTAAAAGAAAAAAAAAACGAAATTCCTTCTTTTTTGGTATGAAGCAGCAGCCATGCTGAACAGAAATTGAATTTAGCTACTTTTATATTTTTAATAAGAGCCTAAAAAAGATCTAAAGGTATTTATGTAATTAATTTTTGGTATTCAAGTTTCATAATAAATTCAATACATAATTTTAATTTAAAAACTGTTTTTAGGCTCGTAACCTCGTACTCTTGTATGCTCGTACCTTTGTACGTATTACATTTACTGCTCTGAGTTCCTAGAGTTACGTAACTAGTCAACCCAAGTCCACCATTATTTGATAGCGTGCAGCTGGCACAGTGAAGATTATAATAGTCAGCTTATATGCTTTATTCAAGTCTAAGGCAATATAACTTGTCAGCCCGAGTTCACTTTGATTTTGGTAGTGTATTCAGCTAGCACGTTAGTAGTTCAGCGAAATCTGTAAGTACGCTTTATTTTTACCACATCCATTCCAACAAGGAGTTTGTGATATGCAGAAGCACTTACCAACACTTGGTTCGATTAGTTTCATTTCGTAAAATAACAATTTAACAGTTCCTGTGCGTATCTAATATTTACTTCCTAATTCAAGGAATTGTTAGTGATTTTACATCGGCATTGTTAATTAAGCTGGTATTTTATTTCTTGTAATGAATTTGTTTTCAATGAAATAAATAAACATCAGTTGGTCTTCTTGCCTGACGATAACTTATGTGACTCGATAAACAGCTGTTACTTGATTATTTACTAACGTAGCTAAAAGAAAAACAAAAAAAAACATATCGATGCTTATCTTTTATGAAGGCAGGTAATAGCTACTTACCACCTTATATTACAAAGCAGTAAACGTAGGTAATACTTAATATTTTATTAAGGAAATTAATAGATGTGTTGATATAATAGTATGCACTTTGCCCATATTTTGCTTAATTTAAGCTAGGTTAGGAGTTGTAGAATTTTGACTGTCAAATAAATAGGGCGCTTACCAAATGTTCAGCAGACACAAAGTCTCTTAGCAATAAAGACTGGTGGTCAAAGAATAAAAATATTTACCTTTGCTGTGTTTAATTGTTATTTCGTTTGTTTATTTTGGTACTGTTCGTTAACGTCACATATACTCCATCTTGTAATCCATTTGAGGATATATTATTGTAATTTTTTTTTGTATATAGATTTACTAACGACATTTTTACTAACAATCATTTATATTTAACATACATTCTAAATTTTACATGGTTTATATTTAACTTGATCTTTTACCAAGTAAATGTTTTGATTATCAATTATCTTTTGATTTGTTTATTTTGCCTCCTTCCTTTTGTCAATTTAAAAAAATTGGCTGGCGCCCAGGGTAGTTTACCTATCGTGTTCTGACTACTAAAAATAAAAATACTAATTAAATGCCCTTACCCACCATGCTCTCGACTATAAAGGCTGTCGTGTTCGGGTGACGCGCTGTTTAACACCTAAGGGCGTCACATGTTTTTTTTGCCTCACCCTGTACAGGGTTATCCAACGAAAAGGCGGACTCATATATTTTGTTTATTTTTCGAGTTTGAAAAAAAATATTTTATATAAAAGTTGTAGTGAATCAAATGAATTCTTTTAGAATCCCTACAAAGAATACATAGGTGGTCCCATAAAAGCGGGACAAACCAAAGTTACATTTTTTTAAATGGAACACCCTATATTTTTTTACATTTTTGAAATCTGTGTTTGTTTGTGATTTCAAATCTATAGGTTTGTTGTATCTTATCTTTTACCGTTTTTTGTTTATTTCAAATTTTATATTATCAGCGTCTGCATGGTTGTCAGGTTCGCCATGTAAAGGCGGGCGGCCACTGCGAACGAAACGAAACTAAGCTAAGCTAAGCGAAGAGAACACCAACAAAACTAAACTAAGTTTGAGCGGCCATTGGAGACGATTTTCGTTTAGTTATCAGCTGTGTTTTCGTGCGGAAGGACGTGTTTAAAATGAGTTCTGTAGCAACAAAAATGATGTTATTGGATTTAAGTTCGGAATCAGATGAATCAGATTTTTTTAAAGAAATTGCCGATGTAGTTTTCATGAATCAGAAAAAGAAAAAATGTTGGATAAGCAGTTACATGAAGAAACGAGAAAAATTTGGAGAATTTCATAAACTGATCAATGAGCTAGACGATTTTAAATTCAAAAAATTATTTCAGAGTAACTCGAGAACAATTTTATGAATTGCACGAATTGATAGCCGTTGATATTCAAAAGCAAAATACAAATTTTCGACGAGCAATAGGTACCGAAGAGAGACTAGCAATCTGCCTCAGGTAAGGAAATAAATATAAATAAAGCTTTTTATAGAAAAATTATCTTTATTATTATTATTATTCAACATCCAAGCGCGAAGTGACCAACTAAACTGCGGAAAACCTCGCTCGAATCTGACACGAGCTGAAACGAACGAAACGATACTAAGATTTCAATCTTCGTTTACATATTTTCGTTCAGTTTAGCTTAAGTGGCCGCGGATGCATTTAAAAGTATGGTAGCTGATTTATAGAAAACTTATCTTCGCTTAGCTTAGTTTCGTTTCGTTCGCAGTGGCCGCCCGCCTTAATGGATGAAAAACAATTAATTTGACATGTATGCCTTACAAAATAATTTAATAAATTAAAAAGTAAACTGTGTGATTATATGTGATATAATTTGTGAAAATGTTTACTTTATCAGAGTGATACGATTTGTTCACTATTTATAAAAAATACCAAGAATGGGCCTTTTCACTACTTCTTAAATCTCAAAACAAATATGTTTGTTTGAAAGCTAACTGATAGATATTCACCTTGTGCAACTCTGTTTGAAATATAAGTCTCCCATTGTTTAATAAAAAAATAAACATTTATTATGGCAATTTAAACACTCATTTGACCTTGAAGCTGAGTGACGTCACACAGACCGGAATCATGTTGGTAGCATTTGCCAGAACGCCTAATACTACTAACATCACACCACAACTGACACATTTTACATTGTTTATGGTTAGTTTTGTGGTTATGTTCTGTGTGTTCATTTACGAATTGTGTTTTGCTTTGTTTCTGCACATTATTGGAAGAAAATGGAGCCAGGATTTTCTAAAGGAAATGCAGAAAATCTGCCGAAAGTTGACTTTATTATGGTGGACGAGTTTTACATGTCAAATTTGGATTATTTATCAGCAGAAGTCAGGAATATTAAAATAAAACGATAAGTCATTAGTAATCTTATTTTCGTGTAATTTATTTATAAATATAATGGAACTACCATTATTTTAACATGCAATAATTGTTATTACAATATTTTTTCCTATTTCAATTATACTTACTAATGTCTAATAATTTCCAGGTCAACAAGAGCATCGTACGGTGACAACACAGTTGCTTATGTGCAAGTGAAGCGTGATGGAGCAATTTGTGTAGTAATAGGTAGAATTACACCAGAACACAGTGTACACAAGAAAAATTATAGTATCATAATGAAAGTCGAGGAACAGGAAGAAAAAATACTGGAATGCAAGTGCCTTGACTGTTCAGCTTCAGCAGGTGAGTTTCTATTTTAGTTTCCAACGGTGACATTCAAATTTTTATTTATTTTCAGGTGGATGTAAACATGCAATAGCATTTTTGATGTGGGTTCACCGTCGTAGTGAAGAACCATCAGTAACTTCGCAAGATTGCTACTGGCGGAAATCTGCCTTGTCCAAAGCAGTGAAGGAGACAAAAGTAATGGACCTGCAGGCACTGGCTGGGAAGAAAATCCCTGATTTGAGGCCAAAGACTGGAATTTTTCTAGAAAAAGTAAAAACCCTGAACGCAATCGGCGGTATTTTTAGTTATGTGAAGGCACCAGCATTTTTGAATACATCAATGTACCAGCTAGCTTTAAAATTCAAAGAAAACGACAATTTGATAACTGCGGATGACTTCATAGAGTTCATGAAGCGTACTATGACAGATGTTGATTGTCCGAGGCGAGAATTGCTTACCAGGGACCAGTACAAATCAATAGTTTGGTACGAACTGAGATTTGGTAGGATCACTGCTTCCCGACTATTTGAGGCTTCCAGGTGTCAAACGACTGAGGGTGCTCTAATGGAAAAAATTTTGGGTGCAACAAAACCAATCGTTACAGAACCGATTAAACGAGGACTGTTACTGGAGGACAAAGTTTTAAAAGAAGTGGAAGAAATAAGGAAGTTAAAAATCCAGAGGTGTGGGCTATTATTGGATGAGGACTTTCCGTTGTTTGGTGCTTCGCCTGATGGACTCACTGATGAACATTGCATCGAAGTGAAGTGTCCATATTCAAAAAAAACTATTAAAAATTATATAAGTGATGGTATAGTGAACCAAAAATACTTAGCGCAAATGCAACTGCAAATGCTATTCAGTAAAAGGACAAGGGGTTTGTTTTGTGTTGCTGCACCTAATTTTGAACAAAGCAGGGACTTACAAATTAAAGAAGTTGCTTTTGACGAAAATATTTGTTTTAATTTGATGGAAGCGGCTCAATCATTTTGGAAAGCTGCGATATTTCCCAAGTTGTAACATTCTAGTAGTATATGTTTATGTAGTATAAAGTTCTGTATTCTTAAATTTTTGTTATTGAATAAAATGTTTTATAAACATTGTACTTTTTTCCATAAGGGAATAGGGATGAGCTTTTATCAAAATAACATTAAAAAACTATTGTTTTCATTATATTATTTTTATTATTATATTCAAATGACATAAATTTGCCCTTACTAACAGTGTAAAAAAATAGTTTATGAAAGCAAATGATTACATTAAAAATAGAGAATAAATTTATTTGTCACCATAATAAATTTTTGTCATCAAACGAAATCATCTTATTATGAAATTCAATCACAGAAATTATTTTTTATCTCACATTAACATAAGCGTCTCCAAACATGTCTATCCAAATTTATAACAGTTTGTATCCAAAATAAACGAATAATCATCGTAACTTATGTCCAATGAATCTGTTTTACGTTAGGAATAATAACTATGTTCTCAAAATAATAGACCTATCACCAAATAAAATGTTTCAGAACCTTATTACGATGTATGTTTTATTCTTTTTGCCCGCTTGAGGCAAAAAATGTGCATATTGGCCAAAAAAGGAAAAGAGGGCGCCCATAAAATCAAAACCAGCTCTTATTATTCAGTGAGTTCTTTCGCATAACTAAATGTTTTGTTCAATTATTATTTTTAGGTTTACCGTTAGTTTACTATTAGTTATGTTCATACATAACGTACATAGTTTTCATATTTAAATTTTTAATAAATACAAGAGTCTTTAAGAAATTTGTATATTTATTTAACTTCCAATTAGGACAGACATACCTGTTTATCACAACAATTACAGATCATCATCCGATTGCCATACATTTATGGACAATCGTTTTGAAATAGTTTGGTGTTAACAAGTTGGTAATAGATCTGTCATTCTGAGAATAAATCTGATTATTTGGTGACTAATTACGGTTTCGGGTGATTTGCCATAAATTTATAGATAATCGTTTTGAAATAGTTTGGTGTTAACGAGTTGGTGATAGACCTATCATTCTGAGAACAAATCTAATTATTTGATAATTAAAATCACATTAAATTGGTGACCGATAAAATAACACCCTTAAAAATATAGCACATTATTTTTTTATCAACGGACCTTCAACATTAATAATGCCACAAGCTATTAACATCATGTGGTTTACGAGGTATAAAAGATTTGTGTTCACTCTAGCATGAATGTCCAGTGATGCAAATTCTCTTAACCTTCTTATGACACGTTCAATATGTATACGCAAAGATGCAATCCTCTTACTTTCATTTATTTTTTTCTTTGATAAGATTTGCCCTTCTTCAACACTCGGTGGCTTAACTAAAAAGCAGTTTTTTTTTGCTAACATAAAATCAATTTGCTTAAATCCTCTATCAGCCATAACTGCACATGCATTTGGCAACTCATTCAAAAAATTGCTTTGTGAAATTATCTTCTTATCTAAAGCTCTTCCACCAAAAGCCCCGGAGATGAAGGTGATCATGCCATCTGGGGTTGAAGATATTAAAAATTTCAAAGTATTACATTTCTTATAATCAGACCAGGTCATTGCTTGATAAATAGGATTTGAAGGTTTCTCTATTTCGATTTCCAAACAATCAATAATTGATATAACATTTTTGTAACATACTCTAAATGGAATTGGTAATCGTTTCTTAATTTCTATAGAACTTGGCCAAAAAATGAGTTCTTGTAAAGCTCCTGCAATGATTGGTATTGATCTGGTAAATATATTGTGAATATAAGTAACGCTCATCTCAAAGTCATCAGCAAGCCGAGCATATACATCATCTGTTCTGATTTTCTTTAACGTAATTAAAACATCAACGTGATGAATTTTTTCCACTTCAACAATAAACTTAACAACCTGGTAAACATGTTCCGGCAATCCTAAATAGACCCTGCTCTTCTTTTCACATAAATATTCTGTTGAATTTCTTCTTCCCATGGATGGTACCTTTAAATGTTCTTCGATGCTAGATATCGAATCATAACTGTTGGTGTTGGCAGAGGAAGAGACAGACTCAGATTTCACTGGAGATATAACTTTCACAGTAATTTTATGTTTTGCTTTAGGAAGTTTCACTGGTGAACTTGCTTTGTCAGTTTGTCTAATGCGAGTGTTGACACCAACACTGCGAAAATGTTTTTTTTCGTTAGCTGGCATGCTGACTTGTAGAACAACACTACTTTTTTGTACATGTTTTGTTTCTCTAACAGGTATGTCGACTTGTACAGCAACACTTAATCTTTGTGGAGTAACATTAAAATATCCCGACGGAGGATGAGCAACAATCGTACGTTTGTCTTTTGTAGGAGTAAGTCGAGTCTGCTGTTGTCTAGAAGTGGATGGTATGTCATCATGTACACTAAATAACTGTTTTTTTGCGATAGACTTATTACGGTTTCACTCTTTCTTTTTCTTGCTGATGGCGTTAATTGTGACGACTGGTCTGGAGACTGAACGTGTCCAACCTTTGCTTCCAAGTTGCGATGGGGCACAGCATCTTTTTTAAGAATAAGTTTGGAACCAATGGTTTTATAGTAATACCAGTTTTCTGAATCTTCTTTTAACTGTAAAATTTCAATAATTTAGCATCAATTTCTAAATACAACTACTTTTCTTACATCGAAATAATCTTCACAACAGTAAATGTTTCTCGTTTTCGTCAACTGCTTCTCAACTTTGGCTATTTTAAACCATGCTTTTCGTCTATTTTCATCTGGTGGAACGTAAACGAAAATTTTGACTGGACAATTCATGTTGTTATTTGTACATGTTGGTACAAAGCACTTTTTAAACATGTTCCACACACAACAATCCAAACTAAAAAGGAACGACTGTCAAAGTCAATTTCGACATCAACTGTCAAAAAGCAGAGAACCAACTTTGCAATACACCGATGTATCATGTTCAAGGTCGTAGTCCCTTTGACGTCACTAATGTGGGTTGCGTGACGTCACGTAAAAGCACGCGCTTTATTTCAGCACTTTTGTTATTTTTTTTCGATAGAAATCGTGCTCAAAAAAAAATACGGCAAGTTTTTTTATAAAACACTATCACATAAAGCAATAAAAAAAATTGTGAAAAGGCCCATTCTTGAACGGGTAACATTTTATTTGTTATAGTATGTATAAAGACAAATATCCATTTTAACGCTGTACACGCTTGTCATTAGCACTTAATGAAACTTCACTTCAGCCTCATGTTTTAAATTCTGAATTCATAAGTATTGATTATACTGTTTCAAGGGATGACAGAAATAGTTTTCATACTCAGGCCAAAAGAGGGCGGTGTTTTGTTAGCAGCAAATAAAATCATAAATTGAATGAAATTCATTTAGATTTTATACATGATGCTGTTCCTTCCATAGACATAGTGGGAGCGAAAATGAACTTTTACACCATTTTTATTTTTCTAATTTATATACCGGTTCTAAACTCAACCTATTATAATCAATTATTCGAATGTCTGAAACTCTTGATTACATTTGTGACGATAAGTTATCGTCACACAAATATTAATCTCCTAAGGAGATTAATATTTCCATATGTCAAGATTGCTGCCTAAATAATGTTAACACAGAGCAAACGATGTTATTAAATACTTTTTGTAATTTTTATGATTTAAATAACAATAATACCATATGATAATATAATAATAACGTCATCAATATAAATGACAGATTACTGGATTTAGTATTATTTAATAAATATTGTGAAGTATATAAATCATCGTTGAGGATGCACTAAACGTGGGTATATTTTTGAAAGAGTCTGATAAAAGTTTTTTTCCAGTAAGCAACAATAAAACTTCCAATTTTCTTAAATTTATATGAACATCTAAGTTTAATCGATTGGTCATTTTTATCTGAAACTGAGGATCCTAATGTGGCATGCGAAGAATTTTATAAACACCTGAATACTGTTTTTGAATTGTATGTACTGAAATTAGTGTGTCGCTCTAGAAAATATTCACCCTCATATACAACTAATATAACTGGTTATATAGAAAAAACCGTACTTTGAGGAGATTACAAAAAAACATAACGTAAATTCTCGTAATAATTTATATAGCTAAGAGCAAAAATAAAAAAAATGATATTAGTACTTCATACAACGATTACTTAAAAGGACTACAAAATAATATTAAATTAAATACAAAACAGTTCTGGTCATATGTAAATTCTAAGAAAAATAGTACGTCAATACCCGATTACATAAAATATAATGATACTGAATTCAGTAAGCCGTTAGACATTGTCAATATTTTTTCTTCTTTTTTTAAAACCTCATATTCCCCAGATGACTAATGCTGACATTAATAATATAGATTGTACAACAAATTTCTTGCATATAAATATGTTCAGTGAGGAAAATGTGTTTGAAGCCTCATTAAAACTGAAGCCTAAGTTCACGAAAGGCCCTGATGATATACCTGCCTTCATTATTAGAGATTGTACCTGCGCACTTGTTCATCCTCTGACAATTATTTTCAATTTATATTTAAAATCTGGGGTATTTCCAAATCGGTGGAAACTATCGAGTGTTTCCGATTTTTAAAAAAGTAGATAAGTTCTCTGGTGAAAGTTATCGTGCTATTACAATAATTTGCAATTTTGCTAAGGTTTTTGGAATTTCCCTATATGATGGTATCTATAATAATATACGAGAGCAAGTCAATATTTACCGACATGGTTTTGTAAAAAGTCGGTCAACAGTTACAAATTTATTTTCTGTCACGCAGTTTATCTCTGAGGCTATTGAT
The DNA here is from genome assembly GCA_029963845.1 of Rhamnusium bicolor. Lineage (NCBI taxonomy): Eukaryota > Metazoa > Arthropoda > Insecta > Coleoptera > Cerambycidae > Rhamnusium > Rhamnusium bicolor. The sequence goes on along the minus strand of JANEYF010000327.1, from coordinate 318,076 downwards.
ATAGGCAAACAATTAATATATACTGATTTTTCTAAATTCTTTGACAGACTTGTCCACGGTATTCTTCTCAATAAGTTAAAATCATTTGTTTTCTCGGATTTGCTAATTTCTTTGCTATCGTCTTATTTAACAGATAGAAATCAATTTATAGAATACCATGGCTTCAAGTCTGATCAATTTTTGGTTACATCTGGAGTGTCGCAGGGATTGATATTGGAGCTCTTACTATTCATTTTATTTATTAATAATATAGTTGCTTTTGTGAACGTCAACTGTTTGCTATATGCTGATTGCATGAAATTATTTTGTACTGGTAATAATAACTGTTACTGTGAACTATTACAAAGAAATTTAAACTATATTAATGACTAGTGCGTTTTAAATAAATTGTCTTTGAACACTTCGAAGTAATATCTTATCATTTAGTAGAAAGAATCATCTTTACAATTTAATTATCACTTAAACGATACCGTCTTAGACTAGATGAATTTACTAATTTCAGCATTCTTTTTGAATCAAAACTGCGTTTTAACATGTTGAGAGTATTGTCTTGTCGGCATATAGAAGAGTAATCAGAAATTCGACCGTTTTGATGATATTCATTCAATTGTTGAACTTGCTTCATAATGCATTCGTTAAATCCAGGCTAGAATACGGCTCAATTATTTGGAATGCTGAGTATGATAAATATTATAATAGCATTGACAATATTCAGCGTCATTATTTAAAATTTGTTTCATATAAAATTGATAATATTTACCCTACAGTTGGTTTCCCACATGTAACTACCCAAGACCCTATCGTCTATTTAGTTTGTGTTGTGGTCACGGCACCAGTGTAACGACCCAACCCCCCCCACCCCATCGTATATTTTGTATTTATTTATTCCCCTTTTACTAAGTCTCACCTGTCGTGAAGCGACTGGCAATATTTAATTCATTGGCCTTTTTCGTGATCGTCTAGTTTTAGTGGTAGGACCCAAATTTGTTGTGTTATTGTAACATCACAGGTATGTTTATTAAGTTTGGTATTACTTGGTTTCATTTATGAGATTTAATTTGCTTTAATTTGATTACATAATTTTTACCAATTAATATGAACACTAATCTGCACTGCACTGATATGTTTTAAAGAATGACTAGTATAAGTAAGATTTGGCTTTAGATTTATGATTGCTGATTTACTTAGAATTCACTTTTGTACCTGAAAGTAGAAATAAGTCAAGGAAACTCAATGTTTTAACACATTTATTTCTGTCATAGACAACTGTCTATAAGAAATATTACAGAACATGACATGAACAAAACCTTGTTACATGTGCGGAAACTTCCGTTAAATAGTTGAAGTGGCATATGTATAAACCCTACATATGGTAGACAAATGTCCACAAGAAATACATTGATATTTAGCCAGTTGAACCTACAAAGCAACCAAATCTGGTTACCTGGGCGGAAACTTCCGCTTCGTAGTTTAAATAACATATGTAAAACCTTACATATGGTTGCAAGAGAAACTTCCCTTTTATGAGGTACTAGAACGTCCTCTGCCAAAGAAGATGGACAGGTGCAGACACCATGCTTTAATTTAATTCGCGGACTCGTTGTCACCGTACAACAGTACCATAAATACAACTAACGCTGCCTATTAATATTCGTTGGAACAACTGTCCATTTATTTGTGGGGGCTTGCCGAGTACACCCCGCCTTCAAAGTTTAAACTAAGGTGAAACGAACTACCCTGTAGAGTTTTGTGTAGGGGTTGGCAGGCGCTAACTGCATTTACGGCACGCGTACGGTAGCTGTGGTCATAAAACATTTAACGATACTCACTGGATGCCGGCCACTGGCCCCCTGTCTAGAGACAAGGGGGCCTATCTGAATTAATATAGGTTGTACTAATTATTAATAAACATGTATTGAGCAGTGCATTATAACAGAAAAACCCTATCTGTAAATCATTCGGTACCACCGGGCAAATATTGTTAAAAACCGCGAAACCCAAGCATATAGAGTCGTACTTTGATTAGCGTTGCCATTTCACTCGTAACAAAGAAATTGAATTAGTTTCATGAATTTTAGTGAGCTAAATTACGTAAAGAATGGCAACGCAGTATAAAAATTATTTGAATGCCGTCCTTACCAATTCTCGGACACATGGAGAGTTCCGCTACGTTTTCTCCCCCGGGTTCCTGAGTAACCCCTGTGTTATTCGTTTCCATATTAGCGGCGGCGTCGGCGGTGCACACCCCTATTTCTAAGGCAGTGTACAGGTCCTCGGTCACAGAGGTTTCTGCAACAACTTGGGTGGACCGCTAATTAAACGGGGCTCTCTGTACTTAAACGGCGGTTATGACAACCGGAGTCCTGGTTTCTCTTTGAGTTCCAGGCTCCGTAGAGACAGCGATAAACACTAGGGTTGCCAAAGAGTTAACACAATGGTGATGGTGGCTATAAACCGGACGAGCGGACTATCTTTGACTTCCAGGCCCCGAGGAGCCAGCAATAAACACTGGAGTTGCCAAAGATGTGCTCGCGATCGGTGACGGCGGGTATAAACCGGGAGAGCGGTCTATCTTTCCAGGCTCCGGAGAGCCAGCGATAAACAATAGGGTTGCCAAAGATGTGACCATGATCGTACGCCGCCTCGCATATTTATATGATTTCCCGTGAGTGAGTTCGTTGTCCAAGCCTGCAAGTTTGACGGAGATAGCCAAACGCTAACTTGTGCTCTCCCAACGAAATATAACTCAAGATGCTTTAGGTGAAAAGTGATATAATGACTATGTTTATTAGTCTTTGACCCTATTCTTAGTAAAACCCTTACAACCCTACGTGTTTACGTCGCTTTGTTTATGCTATCGGTTCTCGGCTGGAGAATGCTGTGAGATTTTGTACAGTTTTGTCAACGTTTTAAAATATTAAGTGAATACTGTGTGTTCTTTTATTTAGCTGAATAATTTAGACTTTATAATTTGAATGCATATTTTTTCTGCCAAAATTCTAAGAAAATGATTTAACCTTTTTTATGTAATAATTAATCTGTAATTTAATGGGAGAAATGCTTGAAAATAATTTAGTTTTATGTAAAAATGTCGGAAATTTATCCGCGATGAAGCAGCCCAGGGCTAGGGTGCTAAATAGATTTTCTTTACTTAGTTTGCAAGACCGCAATAAACTTTGTTCCCTACTGTTTTTATATAAAATAATTGATAATTTGGTCGATTGCCCTAATATTTTAAATACGTTAAATTTGCATGCCCTGCATTTGAAACATGCCACCCTCAAACATTTTATCTTCCTACCCCACGAACTTTCACCTTTGTATTTTATGTGTGAGATTTATATATCTGTGCAAGACAAGCATGATATATTTCATTCAAATATTGTAAATATTAAGCGAATTTTTTTCCTAGCCTATTTTACACTCCAAAAATTTTTAGTGTTGTAGCGAAATAAGTGTTTTTTGTTTTTTCTGGGCAATCAAAAGAAATTTCACATGTCTCGACACAAGCTGTAATAACTTAAAGCTAACTAACTAACCTTTATCAAATAGCTTTAACAAATTTCATGTACTGAAAAATAATTAATTAAATTCTGGTAACAATTTAAAAAAAAATTTTTTGGATCACTACATTTAAAGAATTTAAAAATGTCTACAGTTTCATATGTCGGACATGGCCGTTGCTTAAAAAAATAAAAATAAGGGCCTGGGGAGTTTAAGTGGCGGGCCCTATATATTTAAATTTAACATACCTTATTGCTATCTTGGGTACTAATTTTTTAATAACAACCTTTAAAATTGAGTAAAAAAATATCAATAAACATTAAAATATCTACAATTTGTGAGCTACCAGAAGAATGAACTTTTCATTCAAGTTAAAATAAATATTTTTGTATAAGGACTTATTTTTTTTTATAAAATGTGGATTTTTTACTGTTCAAATGGAATCGAATGTTAATTTGTTTTTGTTAAATCTAACATTAATTTTAGTAATTTTTGAACCTTTACACTTTCGCATTCTCGCATTATGCCAACCCTGATTTGTTTTGTTTACTTGCCTGTGAAAAGATAAAAAACCTCGTGGTTTTACTCTTTGATCGCGCACTACACACATATTAGTCATTGTTTCTCAATAAATATTCACTAAATAAATTTTTATAACTAAAAGTCGATTATTAATCAGTACCAAATAACAAAACTTTAAAATCACTTAAAAACAACAAGACGTTCGTGTACAGATGATAGACGGTGGTAGATCGGGCATCAATCGGGTTCCCCGTGCTCTATTGATGACCATTTAAAATTCTGACCAATAGGATCAAAACCAGCGAAAACATTTACGTATCTCGCGTGGGATGTAGATGAATCGGACATCTTTTTATGTTTTGTTACCCATCTTCTTGTATTATTAATCTGAGTTATTAAGCATCCCTTAAGACCTTAAAATACATATGTTTCTTCTTTTCATAGGATTTAACTATTATTGAGAACCCCACAATTTGTACACTATGTCATGGATCTCTGCAGACCTACTTCAAGTTTATAGAGAACTGTTTGATTATTGAAGAAACATTAAAGAAATATCAATCCGAAGCAAATAATGAGGGTCTAATAAAACTAAACGATTTACTACTGTTTATATCAAAAAATATGTCATCATATAAAGGTGATGGTAACATAACAAACGTATGTAAAATGGAACTAGATTCATATCAGGAAAAGATAGATCTCAAGGAGGAGATTAAAGAAGAAACTGAAGATGAAAATGACGATTTTATAGAAGAAGAACGTCAGAAATCTTCACCATTCGCTAATGAAGAAATTGAAATAAAAACAGATCAGCATGATTTCGACAGGTAATATAAAAATATTTATAAATAGGGTGCTTCAGGAATATCTGCCCTAACTTTATGAGGGGAGGTTTCTCGCCAAAAAATAGGACACTCGTATTTTTTGTTTCCCCAAATTTGATTTTTAAGGGTTATACCGACCCCAAAAGGGAACGCCTAAAACATGTGTTTTTCTCAACATTTCAAGAGACTGTTGATCGATTCTGATGCTATGTTTTACTAGACAATTACCAAGGCATGCACATGTTCCCAGAGAGAAGTTTGTTAAAGTTGCTGGAGGAAACTAATTAATAAAACTAAGGCTTAGTTTCTCTACTAGAAATTTTTTTCAAAATTTTTATCTTTTTTTTGCCAGTTAGTATTATATTTCTCCAAATAAAGGTACTCATGTATTTTTTGTATGACACATTATTTTTCGAGAAAATTTCAGAAAACTGGACATTTTGCATAATGTCAGAGTTTTACTATGAATAAGCTTTTCTGGATATTTTCAGAACTCGTTTATGTATTGAGGTAAAGTTTAGTGTAAAGCTACTTAATGAAACTAAAATAAAATCTTGTTAGTTTTTTCAAGAAAAGTCAAAGATAATTTGGGAGATTAATTTGAAAAATTGAAAATAGAAAGGCACATTTTGGTTTTAATAAGTTTATTAAATTATTAAAAACCAATTTTTTTTTATTTTACAATTAAATACAAAACTTAAAACTCATAAACTGTAGACTAAAACGTTTAGGGTAACAAACATATTTAAAGAAAATTTATTGAAGATTTTTAAATTATAGTATGGTTCTAAAATATAAGAAGTGATGACAACTTTTAGAGAACTGCGGGTGATGACACGAGCGGGGATGTTAATTCCAAAGGTGTGCACTAATTTTTGCGAAATTGTATTATTTTTATTTATTATATAGTCATTTTTTAAATATATCTATAAAAAATTAAATTACACTATAAAATAGATTTAGGTAATATTCTTAACATGAAATTTTTAAAATGTTCGTAACACAAAATTATCCCAATATAATCAAATAAAATGAAATAGTACTCCGTCAGAATTTGATGTCTGAATTAAAGCCGTCACTGCCATTTTCCGTGCCGAGCTGAATGATAAGCGGTTCAATGATAACTTCAGCACGAATGTCCTGGTCCCACATCCTATATTCAACTTGTTCAACGTGGCCAATGCATTTTTCCCATGTATCAACCGTGACATTTTAAATGGCTTCATTGAACAAGTTTTTTGCATCACCAAATTTGAATGTGGAGTTCTTCCTGGCAAATTCTCTCTTAACCTGCTCTCATATCAACTCAATAGGATTAAATTCACAATGATAGTGGGCAGACGAAGTACTTCCACATTGTATTGTCAGGGCATCTCGTCAACAGCATACTTAACATGCTCACTTTTTTACTGACATGTGATGTTTAGCTGTTTTGAGCATTCGATCATTGTGGTCAATTCCCATATTTCGTAGCCAGTCCGTTATCTGCAGCTTACGCTATGCCGAAGTTGGTTGCTGCTCCAATCAGCGGCTGTTTCCTGCATTCCGAAAAATGCGCGATATAATAGTAATATGTAATTATTGTAATAAAATAAATTGTAGTTTTTGACAATGTACTTACAAAAAATTAATATCTGAAATGAATGAATGAATGAATGAATACTTTATTTCTTGCTATAGATGTGTACCTTACATTTCCTTTGATGTAACCAGATAATAAATATATACAGGGTGTCCCAGTTTTAAACCGACAAACTGTAACCATTGATATAAAATACGATTTTGAGAAAAAAAGTTCATATAAACCTATGCCCGCAAAAGTTTCATAACCGAGATACAGTGTTGCAGTATGATTTTTTTTTGTTTTTTAAGTTTTATGTAAAATTGAATAGGGAACTGAAAATATGCGAGAATTAAACGAAAATTTATTGGCATCGATGTTCTAATTAAAAAGGTGTCTCCATCTCCTATTTTTATTTTGCCAGATACTGTTATAAACAGCACCAAATTGGGAGTCGATAGTAACCATTCTTTTCAAGATATAAAGTGAACCTTAAAAAAAAATTAAACTTTAACACCCTGTATCTCGTTCAGAAATCTTTAGCGGTCATAGACTCTAGGAACTTTTTTTCTCAAAATCATATTTTCTATCAATGGTTACAGTTTATCGGTTTAAAACTGTATACAAATAAATATATATATATATATATATATATATATATATATATATATATATATATATATATATATATATATATATATATATATATATATATATATATATATATATATATATATATATATATATATATATATATATATATATATATATATATATATATATATATATATATATATATACAGGGTGAGTTTTAAATGCGTAGTTATATTTTAACCCTCAATATATTTCGTCGAGTACAATTGATTGGCACTGTTAAAAAATTTTTTTAAACAAAAAAAAATTTTGAATTTCTGATAATTTTTTCGTCCTCCGGCAACCGACATTTTGATGGTCACTGGATATCTGTGTAAACACCGTTCATAGAAATTACGTAACTCAAGGCAGTGTTGCCACTGTCAGCGTTCCGCACAAATCTATTTTAAATTAGTACACATCTGGTAATTTGGTTTCACTTTACTAAAAATGAAACAAAATTGAAAATAATCATTTTATAAAGAAGCATATACTTTAAAGAACGGAAAGGTAGATTGGTTTACTTAACACGTGGATGGCACAGAAACATCAGTTGCGAGTATTGAAATAACGCAGACTTAGGACTACATACCCGACGATGTCCGTGAAAATAAACAAACTATAATAAAGGGCAAGGAAAAAATGTAATCTTCATATAAATCTTACTAACGAACTACAAAATACTTATTTAAAAAAAAAAACAAAATAAGTTTGTGATTCGAACCCGCGTGCTAGGCGAGTATATTCTCTGTCGTCTAACAAGTTCCTTGCTGACAATTCGTATAATGCGAGGTTATAAGTTGTCTGTCTCACTTTTGAGAGAAACTGATTGGTTCCATGAATCAATCAAACGTCCAAGTCTGGTGGGACAGGACCGTATTAAGATCATTTAATACTTTTGCAATAATGAATTATGATTACTCACTTAAATTATTAATTGCTATAATCCATCCACAATAGAATTATTTTTTGCCCAGTTTAGCCAACAAAAAAAATTTTAAATAAGAAATTATTATTGTTGCCCAGTAAGTACCACGTGGAGGTATGAGCTTTACCTGCCAGGAAGTGTGTAATGAATCATACGCATGTTCATTACTATAGTTTCGGAAATTCCCGATAGTCTTGTGCTGTCGCGCACTTCCTGCCGACATATGATGAATCACGCAGATGTTCATTCCTAGAAGTTTCTGCAATTACCGTTTGGCAGGTGCTGCCACGTACTTCCTGCCGTCATGAAATATTGACGTCATCAAGGCCAGGATTTTGGTATAAATAGTATGGCCGTAGCCGAGGAAAAGTATTCAGTTTTCTGCTGACAACTACCTTCAGCGTGTTGAGCTGGGTAGTTGAGGAGTCTTAAGCGTGTTGAGCTTGACTCCATTTGGTTAGAATTCAGAATCCGACGACGACGCCGCCCGGCTGAATGTCTGGTAGCACTTTGGGGTTTTAAGCGTGCTGAGCTTGACCTCCTGGTGTTGGTAGCCATTTTACCGCTCTGCACCGCCGTCACCAGTCTAGTAATTATTTATCGCCGTGAGTCTTCAGCGTGTTGAGCTGGGCCCATGGTTGGTAAATGGTTGCTAAACCAACCGCCGTCACCAGTCCCCTAATTATTTATTACCGTGAGTCTGCAGCGTGTTGAGCTGGGCCCGCTGCCGTTAAATAATTATCGAACTTACCGCCGCATCGTATCCTAGATGTTTTACTTCAGTACATGTAGCTGAAGCCCACCGTCACCGTACGTTCACCGAATTACACTCCCCGTAAACTAATCTCACCGATGTAAATAATATTTGTTAAATGTACTTGACTTGGTTTTATTGTAGAAGAATCAGATTTTATGTTTATTTAACTTCATGTTTTGGGTAAATGTTACTTTAATAAAATAAACTCTGTTACGAATACTTTGGGCTTTCTTATTTACAACTAACAGGAATCCTGGATTAATTCTCCAAACCAGCTATCCGAAAAGACACCGTTACATAATTTGGCGCCCGAACAGATATTAGACATATTTTGGTGCGTCCGAAAAGACACCGTTACAAGTGGTTGGGGTGAGGCTATGTTAGTAAAATTAACAATAAATTCTGAAAACAAAAACTTAAACTCCTTAATAAATAAATTAAACTATAAAAAATTATAATACTTACTGAAATAGATAATAAAAAATTGGCATTCTGCACGTACCTAATTGAAATAAAATAATCTCTTCTATAAATAATCCACATACCCTGGTACACAGCAAAAATAAATCACTAATAATAATCAATAATTAAAAACAGGACTAAAACACACACTAATAACTATTAAATAATATTACAGTTTCCGAGAATAACACTAATCACTAATAAAAATATCACACTTACAATGTCACAACTTTACTCGTTGCAATCTTCCCATAGATGAAACATTAATTGTTACAGTGGCGGTTGGTGAATTTAGGTTATATCATATCTCAGTATTGGAGCATGGAACCCAAGTAATATTTTAAGGCACGACTACCAGTTACTGAACGAAGAAGTTTTGCAAAAAAAATTGAAAAAAAAATAGAAAAAGTTACAAAAATGCGCTGCCGATACAGATTATTTCTAGACCATTAGTAAAATATTTGGAAACTATTTTTTTCGTAATCAGAAGGAAAATTTATCACCCCGCTTTTTTTTTGTTTTCGAAAATTTTGATTTTTTTGTAAAGTTATGACAATCTGAAATTTACACAATGAAGAATTTAAATTTTAAAATGTCATAACTACAAAAAATCACAATTTTCGAAAACCAAAAAAACCGGAGTGATAAATTTTCCTTCTGATTAGGAAAAAAATAGTTTGCAAATATTTTACTAATGGTCTAGAAGTTATCTGGATCGGCAGAGTATTTTTGTAACCTTTTCTCAATTTTTATTTAATTTTTTTTTTCAAAACTTTTTCATTCAGTACTGGTAGCCGTGCCTTAAAATAATGTTTGGATTCCATGCTCCAATATTGAGATATCGTTTAGCCTAAATCCACCAGCCGCCACTGAATTATCACTGCACTTGTAAACACGAACTACAATTACAACTGATACAATTTAGAGGTTAGCATCAGTAACAGTTTTGTTTTAGTTTTCAGCATTATTTTAATTTATAGTATTCTTCTGGGTATTTTTTGTCATTACAATGCCATAAAACGGTTTTATGTATACAACATAATAATATATTAATATAATTATATTGTAGAGGTACAACAAGAAACAAAACATTTTAACTCCTAATTTCTTTGCAAGAACTAAAAAATAAGGTATTTAAGAAAGTTTTAGCTTTATATTTATTTTTTTATTTAACTAGATGTAATCTTTTGTGTCTCAAATATAAGATGCTTTTTTTTGTAGTTCTTTTTTGGGTATATTTCTTTAAATAACACAATAAAGAACATCCAGACTATTTAAATATTTTTATTAAAATCATATACATTTTTTATTTTGGCTTCTAAAATATAATTCAAATAAAAAAATTAGTATTGAAAATAAAGTGATTTTATTGAAAAAAAAAAACAACAATTTTTATATTAGCTAACCTATGCATTGTGTATTTTAAATAATAGATAGTACTCTATAAACCTATGTATCAATATAATTAAAAAAACAAAGTTTATTTAGGTTTTTAAATAAGTTTTAACATGATCCTGGCTAATTTTGTAAGTAGGAATATACAACAATAATTGATTTTCTTCAATAATATTGTTATAGAGAAATGTTATACTTTCGATACAAAACAACAATCCTATTACCCCCCATTTTTCTTACACTCTCTCAAACAGGTTTGCCAATCGCTGATTCCAAAGATTTTAAATAGTCTGCTGTTTCTGACAAAAATTTATTAAAACCCTCAAAATATTGTTTGTTAACAGGCTGTTTGTAACCATACCGATACATATTTCTGGAATTCAAGATGTCAAATAAGTTATTGATACATCTAATAAATTTTACTGTAGCTTCACAATCTTTAAACTGCTCTAATTTTAAAGTTTCGTTTAAAAACTCCAAAGCATGTGCTACAGAAGTATTAAATAGTTGGGTGGCTAATTTAACTTTCATTTTTTTGTTTTTAAAGAATATATGTTATTTTCTCAATTTATTAGCTAAATGAACACCCTCTTCATCTTGCAATTTCATTAATTTTACTAAATATTCCCACTGAATAATATCACCGTTATCATCAATAATATTTTTTTTATCTCCTAACAAATTTCTTAACAATTTAATCATATGACAGGGGTAAAAAAAGACTGCAATTCTTCTGCCACAACTGGGATCAACAAATGTAGATTGTATATTTTTGGGATCAAAATTACACCCTGTTTGGCCAACGTAACATTGTTCGTAGCTCCATCAAAACATATCGAAACCAACAGTAGCCCCGTTTCATTGACTAACTTTAGACACTGTAGCACTAAATTTTTTTTTGTTGACCGGTTAAACTATCTATTAAAAAATATCCAAGAAGAAGCTTCCATGACTCATTAATGCAAACTAGCATGAACACGAGTGCATCCTTGGCTACAGGATGACAGTCAGTTTCAGTTTCTACTCCAAAATCTACAAATCCGTAATACTTCGTTCCATACCACTCCACATGCTGACGAATTGTCATTACGTCTACAGTTAAGCTGCAAATAAGTTCATAATCTGTATTCTGTCCTTTGATTTTTAATAGGTCGAAAACTTCTGCTGTAAATCCGGCCTCGCCATTTATATTTTTGTACCACCTCAATATAGTCTGGGTGAGGAAGAGCCGAATTAAAAGTATTACGAACAAAATTGTATGCCTTAACAGAATAATAATGAAGAGTTAATAAAAAGGCTTTAAGCTGTTCGCCATACTTATGTTTATGGTACATCTGTCTGCAAAAATTCTTCATTAGGTCGTATCTTACACAAAGTTTCTAATGTTTCATCGGTGACTTTGCCACTGAGTGATTTAATCACCTCAGCAAGCCTAGCAACTCTTTTCTTAAAATGGCGAAGACTTGTTCTAAGCCTCTTAATTTTTTTACGAGTTTTAGTCAACTGAGACTTCAGTTTTCGTTTTCGGGGTGTTTCAACCTTAAAAAAATTTACATAATTAATAAACAATATTGGCACTATTATTGATTTTTGATTATAGATTGAATGAAGACTTACTTTACGTAAGATGTTTATTTTTTTTTTTTTAATTTAACATACTTCTATTACTTACTGAATGCCAATATTAAATAATAAAGGCCCTGGCAATGCTGACTGAACAATTTGAACAACTTATTTAATGTTTTTTAAATAAGTATACTTTATTTTTCAATAAGTTAAAATACTTAGTAATAGTAATCAATAATAAATTTTACTTAGTTAACTTACTTTAGAATGCCCTCGAATAGGAGAACTTGGGGGTGTTTTATTTTCCACAAAACCCAAACTAGTAAATGACCTTTGTGGCAATTCTGTCCTTTCTATGTCCTGATAAAATCCAGTACTTGTTGATGGCCGTGGTTCATTTAACAAAGATATAGCAGCACTCGTCGATGGTTGAGATGAAACAGCTGTAGTTTCGGTCAAGCTTTTACTAGTATCCTATAAAAAATAAGATGTATTATACCTGTGTTATTGTTTATATTGTTTAAATCCTTTTGATATTTTATCTACGGGGTTTTTCTTCATATATTGACACTACCCCTGTCGAGCCCCCTGTAGACTTCATTTTAGGAGTTATCGAAAAATATTAAGTTTTATGGATTTTTCTCAATTTTCATAATTTGCAATCAGAAAAAATAAATGAATATTGCGAATGTAAAATTTCTAATTGAACTATCCTTCTGCTTTATTGAACATCATTCACCTGAATTTAAAAAAAATTAAAGGCCCTTGGAAAATTTTACATTTTCTATATTGATTTGTTTTTCTGTAAGAAAATCACAAAAATAAATCCTCGAAAAAAATATATTTGAAAATAATAGTATACCTAAATAATACACACCAATTTTTTTAATTATATTCTCGAATAAATTTAATAGGTATTTATAAAATAATTTTTCTGCTCATATGGAAACAGTAAATAAACAAAAGTTATGAATAAATACATTATTGTAAAAATAATTTAGGCACAAAATTTTAAATACGTTTCTAATTTTTATAAAATTTTATGTAAGTAAATATTTGAGAACTTCGGAAAAGGTAATTTTTTGGACACTATTAACTTTTTGTTTAATAATTTAAGTAGGTAGGTACTGTATTTTTAATAATAGTTATTTTAGTGATCTGAATAAACTAATATATATTTCTTTCGAATCTACTTACCGTAATGTCAAAAATAGGTGTTTTAAATGGAGTGAAAAAGGTGACTTCTCAAAATCATAAGACTCCTGGGTAAAATGTAAGTGGCATACATTGGAATTCACAAACATATCTTCTTTTTCCAAATTTAAAGATACTCTCCAAGCCTCTCTTCTCTCAGTATCCTTTGGAACACTAAAAATAATACAATCTTAAAGTACCTATTATGTAAAATCGTATAAAACGTGCTACTGCCAACATTAAATATATTCATCCCCTTTGATTAATCCACATTATTGCAATAATTAATAATTATCTTTGCAAATCTCATGGAAATGGGAAATACGGCTCTGTGTCTCCTTAAACAATCGAATATGGCCTCCAAAACAAACATGTTTATTATGTAACTTACCGAAATAAATGAATAGATGATTTATCCCTCACACAGTTTGCAGTTTTGTGGTAAACACAACTTTTTATAACGCACCTGGGCATTTTTCACGCTATATAGTCACAAAAATAGTCACTGAATCAAAACCTCACTTCCACAACGAACATCGAAATACAATATGGATGCTATCGAACTGTCGAAGATACCGACACACTGCCTGTGATTGGTGGGTGCCAGCAGTGGGAGAATTGGCAGCGTGCGCCGTGAATTATGTTCTATCTCCCCCTTTCTCTGAACAAGCAAATTATTGTTTCTTTATCGGTCATGGCGGTTTACGAAAATATACCTGGAGAGGCCAACTCACTCTCGCTGTCTTTGTTATTCTTATAGCAATAGAGAAAATAATAATTGGAAATCGTTAAGAGTGAATTTACGTAAACGTCTTTAGCGTCATTGACATTAAGTGTTTGGTAAATCGAGAATAAGTTTAGTTTCGATTTAAGTGCGTGTTGTTCTCTTTGTGCTTGTTTTTATTTCAGTTTTGCGATATTTTAACAGTACCTAAAAGTGCTTTTTGTTATTAGAATAGTTCTCGTCAAAGCTTGGATTTTGTTTACAAATAAAGTTACGTAGTTGTTTTTATTTAGTGACTTTTAGTTACTGATTTGAACTAGATTTTCCATCTTAATTTATAGGAATATACTTGATGTCTGTAATTTGAATCATAAATTGGTTGGTGATACCTAAATACCTAAAATACCTAAAAGATAGGTTAGTGTAACTCGCCCATTGACCTACATATCAGGTCAATGAACCAGCCGAACATATGACTTAGAAAACGATTTATTTATTAATAAATTACAGGATTACTTCAAATTATTATAATCGCAGGGTAAGTAACTACTACTTGTTAAAAAATAATAATTCTTTTATAAACTTTGAAAAAACGAAATTAAAATTGTCAGTAGCATTTTGTGTTTACTGTTTATCGGAAAATTTGGTTTTAGTTTACGAAACACTTGAAAGTTTAATTGATGCAAGAAAAAGGCAACTTGTACATTTCTTATATTAAAAGGTATTTTAAAATGTTTAAAAATTATTTCAAATGGAGCACTTAATCGCATAAGTAGGTAATTATTTAAATTGTATATGAAATGCGGCAACACTGCTAAACGTCAATGCACTATTTCAGATAAAATGAGGAATGTTTCTAGTAATCAGCAGTTCCAAAACAATTTCATCTTATTTTTTTGAAAGTCGATAACTCAATTTTACGTGGGAATTAAGAGAAAAAAAATGTGTCAGTGGGTTTCTGCAGATGTCAAGAATCCGTGGTTTAAATATAACTACGCACTTAAGACTCACCCTGTATATATATATATATATATATATATATATATATATATATATATATATATATATATATATATATATATATATATATATATATATATATACAAAGGGAAGCAAAACAGCAACGTGCGGAAAATAACTTTATTTCTTCAGGAACAACTGTACACTTCAACAGTATAATTTCTACTCTACTCAAAATGGCTTTTTACATATATTTATAAATTGAATAATCAGCGTAAACAACATTAAGGAAATTGATAAAATACAGAGCATGTTAGATGTCCTAATAAATAAGGCTTGTTGCAATAAACAAATGAGAATTGGGTATTGACGTAATATAAGGAAATTGATAAAAATACAGTGTATATTACATGTCAAATAAGTAATATTGATTGCAACAAATAAGGTAATAACTTATATGAAGATAATTAGTGAGATCATGCTCATGTAAGTGTCGTAATAAATGAAACTAATCTGACATAATAAGTAGCTATATGCTTAGTAAACAACGTTATCAAAATAAAATAAGGTGGCGATAAGCGGTACACATTACTCCTCCACCCTTAGAATGGCAACGGTGGGTTGACATCGGTCTTGTGGTCTGAGGGAGGCTCTCCGATTCCTTTCGTGAGGCGAGTGAAGTCCAAGGCTCAAGATATAATTTTTTAGATAGAGCCAAAGGATTGCTAGAACAGATAAGATTGTTATGATGATTAATGCGTAGATCCACCATGGAGTAGAATGAGGGAGGTCGTCTGGTAGTTCGATTTCTTCCAAGTGGGACAGGCTCTTATGAAGGTCGTCTAAGTCCTCGAGATGAATCCTTTTCAATTTTAGGGATTGGCTTTGCCTGTCAAATTTTGAGACATCGATTGGAGGTAGTAAAAACGTTGATACGGGGATCTGTTCCTTGGTATAATGATAGTTTTGAGATCCAGGATTAGTATTAAGTTGGTGATTATTTGTTCAATTATATCCTCATGTATATAGATTGGGGTTAACTTGCATTGGCTTAGGTCTTCGTTGTGGACAAAATTCGGCAAGCATTTGTCTTCGTTTGGTAAAGGGAATCCTTGGCAAAAGTTCTGGTCCTCGACTACGGTGCATGGGTTTAGCAAAGATATATGCGAGTTTATTCCAATCAGTAATATGGGTTTTTCAGGAATGAAGGTGAGGTTTTGAATTGGAATGGGGTAAAGATTATACAAACTGTAAGTTTATTGGTTCAAAATCGGAATTTTAATGTTAAAAATCAATTCGTTTGTGTTTCTTATTAATTGTATTCCATAGAAATCTCGGTAACTTTGTAAATACCTGAATTTGGCTAATTGTTTTGAATCATAGAAAGTGTTTAATTTTGTAATAATTATTTCTAAGTCTGAATTTCTTAAAATTGAATGATGGACGACATATAATCTGGCGAAAGATATAGCATTCTCTAGGTTTTCTAAGTAATTGAGTAGAATTTGTGCGTTAGTTCGCTACCATGAATAAAAATCCGTCACGAATATTTGTTAGTGAGGCCTCAATTTTATCTAGATTAGAATTTATGATCTTAATAGTGTGTTCAGTTTTATTCATTATGTGGCTCAGTATAGACGTTCTTAGGTTTACTTCATTTACAATTATCTGTTGGTTGTTGTAGAGTTTATTAAATTTGTGGTTGATTAATTCTAGGTCATTATTATCGAGTGTTCCAAATAACCATTTCTGCGCGTTCCCTACGATGTTTAGTAATCCTCGTCTAAGGCGTTTTGGATTAATATTTTCAAATATGTTAACAATATTCTCAAGGATTAAATTAGTCTGGTCAATATTGGGCTTTATAATACCTTTACATATTGAGCAATTTTTTCTGTTTAGTATATGTTATTTTTAAGATTCAATATAATATTTTGGATATTGGTTAAATTTACTTTATACATAAAATTGTGATGGGTGTTGATTAAGTGAGTAGCGTTATTAGACCGGCGGCAGCAGATGCGAAATGTTTCATTAACCCAATTTTTCGGTACAATTTTATGGGACCTTTACTGATCGATTTGTGGTAAGTTTCTAGATCGTAAATAGAATAGGACGACTATTATTTTTGGTCGAGACAAATGTTATCGTGGAAAAACCGAAAAAAATACGACTTTTGAAGCGGTGCTTTTGGGGCCTTATATTTCAATAACTATAAAAGATATCAATTTGAATTTTGCACAGTTCGGTAGCCCGTTTAATTTACCTTACAATGGCGTCTTAGAAATTTGCGCGTTTTTATTATTTATAACAACAAAAAAAAGATTTTCTATGATGACTGCAATATTTTACGGCATTCCGCCATGTTTAACGCGCTGCACTTCATTACTGGTAAGAGATATTGGAATGAAATGCACGTAGAAAACTTCCAAATTTTATAGGGATTATTTTTGCTCAATTATGTACACCCTTAACTTTAATAATAAAACGTCCACAATCAATTTTCTGTCGCGATGTACCATTAGCGCGCTCGAATTCTCGATCACCCGCCCGCGCCTCGACCGCACCGCAGGTCCCTATACTTCAGGCACGGGTTAGCTTGAGACGGCCGTGGTGTAGGTATTACCGTTAATTGCACTTATATTACGTATGTATTTGTGGTCTGCATTTTCTCGATTTCTATTTTTTTAATTGAATTATGTGACTTCAAATGATAACGTTTAGTTTGAAAGGTAGAACTGAAGGTTTTCCTAATAAAATTTCTAGGGGGGGGCCATTTTAGTTGCCGAGTGAATAGTTGCTGTATTTCAATACTGCGAGTGACGTTAAATATGTGATGGATTTATTGGGATATTCGATCTTTAAAGTCCTTAGGGAATCAAGTAAAGTAGAGTGAAATCGTTCGATTGGTCCGTTGGATTCAGAGTGATTTGGGGTTACTAGGTGGAATTTAATTTTGTGGAGGTTCATGAATTCCTTAATTAGGAAATTATTAAAAGCACGTTCGTTGTCCGCGGTGGTTGATAAAGGTAGGCCATAATGGGAGAAGAAATGTACTAAAGCTTCAATTTGAGTGATTGTCTCTTTGTTTTCAATTGGGTAAGCTTGAGCTAATTTTGAAAAAACATCAATTAAGGTTAGAAACTTCTGGTTGTTAACAAAAAATATATCTATATGTAGTTTCTCCAGCGGTTTAGAAGGAGTTGGGCTAATTTGAAGTGGAGGTTCTTGTGGATGTCGTTCGTATTTGGCTTTTTGACAGGTGTTACAGAGGTTAATATATTTTTCTACGGAGTTTGGCAGATTTGGCCACCAGTATTTTCTAAATATAGCTTGTCTTGTTTCGTTAATGCCGCGGTGGGAAGTTTTAATCTCATGATAGTTTTTTAAAAGTTCCATTTGTTTGTTTTCGTCTTTTACATCTTCCAGGTATTTGCGTGAAATTCTAATTATAATTTTTGGGTCTAAGTTTCGTTGGAGTATGCGGATTATTTTTCGTTCAATTTCAGGGTATCGAAAGTACAATCCGTTGGTAGCGGAAGGTTGGATAAAATTTTTCAAAAGCTTAAGAATATCTTCGTCTGGGGCGTGAGGCCTAAAAGTCAACGTGTGTCTATATAGGGCAGGTTGTTCGAAGGTTTGTTCGTCAATACTTGTATCCAAAAGGGCATTAGGATTTTCTAGATGATAATTTGATTTTTATATAGATTGATAGGATACTCGACATATTTTAATTCTAAGATGGGGTTTTCTTGTGACGTGTGAACGGTTTGTGTGTCGATCAACATTTTATTTTCGCTTTCTTTAACTTGGGGAGTTGTTTCTAACTCATCGATTATTGATTGCATGGCAATGGGGTTTGGGTCTGGAAGATTGATGAAGAGAGACTGGATGTCTTCGAGATCGTCAGAGTGATTTACAACTAGAGATAGATTGTCTAGTGCATCTTCTATGGCATTGAGTTCTAGGGATTTCTTTTTGTCTAAGAAGACGAGAAAGTGTATCGGCGGCAGAGTTGAGTTTGCCTTTCCTGTATTTAATATCATAATCGAACTCTTCTAATTTTAACCTCCATCTTACAAGACGAGAATTGGGTTCCTTAAGGGAGAACAACCATTGGAGGGGTTTGTGGTCCGTGAGGATGGTAAATTTTCTACCAAAGAGGTATGGGCGGAAGTATTTCGTCGCGTACACAATACTTAGCAGTCCCTTTTCAATCACGGAGTAGTTACATTCGGCAGGATTTAAAGTTCGAGAGGCATAACATATAGGGTGTCCATTTTGAGAAAGGACTGCGCCAATTGCATAGTTGCTAGCATCCGTTTCTACAGTAAATGGTTGAGAAAAGTTAGGGTATGCTAGTAATGGTTTATTACATAAAAGTGTCTTACATTTTTCAAAGCATTCAACAAATTCTAGGGTGTGCTCAACTTTCTTATCCTTTTTTTAAACATTGTGTCAAAGGCTTGGTTAATTTTGCGAAATTGTCGATGAACCGTCTGTAATAGCCTAAAAGCCCTAGAAACGATTTTACGTCTCTATGCGTTTTTGGTATTGCGAAATTTTGAATAGCTTTAATCTTTTATTGATTGGGCCTGATACCATCGGGTGATGACGTGTCCTAAAAATTCTACATTCTTTTGCAAGAACTCTGATTTGTCCAATTGTATTTTTAATTTTGAATCGCGAAAGGCCTGAAAGACTTGTTTTAAATTTTTAATATGTTCTTGAAGAGAAGTTGAAAAAATTATCACGTCATCCATGTATACGAGGCAAATTTTGTTATTTAAGTGTTTAAGTACATTGTCCATAACTCGTTGGAATGTAGCGGGTGCACTCTTTAGACCAAAGGGCATTCTGACATATTCGTAGTGACCATTTTCTAAGTTGAAGGCTGTTTTGGGGATCGATTCGGGGTGCATCTCTATTTGGTGAAAAGCGGAGGCTGTCAAGTGTTGTGAAATAACAATATCGACCGAGTTTATCTAGAATATCAGTGATATTTGGCAGGGGGTACTTATCATCAACAGTTTTCTCATTAACTTTGCGATACAAGCAAAACACCTAACAGCTGGTAATAAGACACGACCGCCTGCGATATTGGTAAGGTTTTTCATTGACATGAAACGCTCAGAGGTTATGAAAAATAGGAAAATTCTTAAGTCCACTGGTATTTCAGTGCAGGATGATCTGACGAAAAATAGGTTAAATTTGCTGAATACTGCGAAACAAACTTTTTCAAAAGAAGCGTTATGGTGTTATAATGGAAATGTGTTGGTAAAATTTAATAACATTGTCCATAGAATTACTGAGTTAAGTGATATATCAAACATCAAAGCTAAATAAGTTCTATGTCATTTATTGAATAAACGATATCGTTTATGTACACATATTTCCGTTTTAAAAGGTTTATTTTCTATTTATTTGTCGCTTTTGGTTTTCGTTAGCTGATTAAAAAAAAAAATTGTATATGTGTATTGTTTAAACAATTTTTTTTTCAAATGGAAGCATTTTGTAAATATTATAATTTTTGTCTTAATAGTCAACTGCATTTATTTTTTATATTTTTGTTGCATATGATTTACTCTGCAAATTGTTTTCTTGTAATTTAATTTTAGGAGACAAATATATGAGTACTTGATTGAAACTTATCTTGGTTGTTTTTAAACGATATATATTTTTATTGTTAGAAGTAAATTACTTTAAATAACAGCTGCCTAGTTGATTTGTATATATAACACAAAATTATTATCTCATTGATCTACTATTCTGTATTATAAGTTTATCTAGTTTCTTTTTTTTATTTTAATACTTTGCTTATTTAACAAGGTGAATTTTAATATAAAATTGATCGATTAATTTAACAAGGACTACATAAATTTTATTACCTAATTAATTGTCTTTTAATAAATTATTATTTTTACTGTAATATAGATCTTTTTTAGCATATCTATTGATAATGAATACTGTTAAGGTAGCACATATTAATGCACGATCTCTTTTGGCAGGTTTTTTTGGGATTTAGTGAATTTATTCAAATAAATAATTATGACATTTTTCTAATCAGTGAGAGCTGGCTAAGTAATCAAGTTAATGATGAGATGGTGCGTATTCGTGGTTATACTATTGTCAGGGAGGATAGGCCTGGAGTTCTGAGAGGGGGTGGAGTATGCATTTACATAAAAAAACAATTAAATATGAAAAATTGAGGTAAGTGGGAATGATGCGTTGGAACAGCTGTGGGTTAAAATAACTTTCTCGAAACAAAAATATTGTATAGGAGTTTTGTATCACCCTCCAAACAAAAATTTTAAAAGTTTTTTGGACTTATTTGAGGACACTTGCAAATATTATACCGGTTTGTGATGATATAATATGTATGGGGGATATCAACACTAATCTATTGGATATAGAAAATAATTGTACAAAACAATTTAATAATTTAATAAATGATTATGAACTGTCACAATTAATTAATGAGCCTACACGCATCTCTTTAAATAAAATATCTTTAATTGATGTTGTTATTTGTTCAGGTGGGGTGGATATTAATTCCAGTGGCGTTGACCATTATAATCACTTACAGACAGATCATGAATTAGTTTTTTGCTATTTTAATAATGTCAGACAAAAACCTTCTCCTGTATTTAAAACTTACAGAGACTATAAACATTTTAATAAGGATGCATTTAACTTAGACTTGTCTCTTGCTTTGGATAATATATTTTTTTTTAGAAGGAATTGATAACAAAATTTTGTATTTTAATAACTTAATAATTCTGTTATTTGATAAACATGCTCCTTTAAAAACGGTCAGATGTACAAAATCAAAGGCACCTTGGTTAACAGATAATATCAAGTTGATGATGAGTATTAGGGACGAAGCTCTTCACACATATAAAAATTCTGGTAAGCCAGAGCATCTTTTGACCTATAAAAATTTAAAAAACTTTACAACTAAAGCAATAAGAAATGAAAAGAAAGCCTATTTAAATTTTCGTATAAGAACAGGTACATCTAAAACGTTATGGAAAGATCTTCATGAACTTAATGTCCATTCTCGCAAAAAAAATAATATTGACATACCGGCTAATATTTCAAATGTTGATCAAATTAACAGTTTTTTTGCAAATTCTGTAAAAAATATGGCTATTGGAAATTTTCAAGACTCCAAAAAATTTTATTCTGATAATCTTTTAGGTGTTTCTGAAGAATTTAATTTTTCTCTAACTATAAGTGAGCATATTTTTGAAATTATTTAAACTATAAAAAGTAATGCCCTGGGTATTGATCAAATTAATATTAATATGTTATATTACTGTTGCCCATATATTCTGCCTTATATTACACATATTTTAAATTCTTGTTTGTTAGAAAACTATTTTCCTCACTTATGGAAAACGTCCTTAGTTTTACCACTGCCCAAAATTCAAATACCTAAAGATTTTAAAGATCTAAGGCCCATTAGTATGCTTCCTCCACTATCTAAGGTTTTAAAAAAAATTTCATCAAATCAAATAAAAAATCATTTGTGTAAATTTAATATTTTACCACAAAACCAGTCTGGTTTTAGGCAAGGTCATAGCTGCACTACTGCACTCTCGAACATTTTAGATGACATATTAAAAGCTACAGATAATGATGAGTTAACCGTATTAATTCCACTTGATTACTCAAAAGCTTTTGACTGTATAAACCACGAAATTTTATTGTCAATACTGCATTACATTGGGTTCAGTAATAATGCAGTAGAGTTTATTCAAAATTTTCTAGTAAATCTAAAACAAATTGTAACTTTAAATAATAAATCATCTTATGAAGAAACTTTAGATCGTGGAAGTACCTCAGGGATCTATTCTGGGGCCTTTACTGTTTTCAATATGTACCAGTCAAATGCACAAAAAACTATTAGCGTGTAATATGCATTGTTGCGCAGATGATACACAAATTTATAAATCATTTAACCCAGCGGATATGGATAGGGTTATGAATTCAATTAACACTGATTTGCAGATTTTAGTAGAGACATCAAGAGACCACGGTTTATGTATAAATCCGAATAAGTCGGCAGTTATGTTTTTTTGGGAAAACTACATTGCGTAATAGGTTCATTCAGTACCTAAATATTAACATTGATAATATACCTATAGAGTGTGTTAATGAGTCAAAAAATTTAGGCTTAACAATTGACACTACTCTAAGATTTAAAAATCATATTAATAGTTGCATAAAAAGTCATTTTGCAATCTAAAAAATATATATGCTAGCAAAGATATATTAAATAAAAGTACTATTAAATTATTATGTAACTCTCTAGTTCTGTCTCACTTTACCTTCTGTGACATAATATATGGACCTTGTCTGGACTTTGATACAGCAAAAAGGATACAGAGGGTTCAAAATTCCTGCGTA
The DNA here is from genome assembly GCA_029963845.1 of Rhamnusium bicolor. Classification (NCBI taxonomy): domain Eukaryota; kingdom Metazoa; phylum Arthropoda; class Insecta; order Coleoptera; family Cerambycidae; genus Rhamnusium; species Rhamnusium bicolor. The sequence goes on along the minus strand of JANEYF010000327.1, from coordinate 294,631 downwards.
AGATTAATTTGTGGTGTTAGACGTAGAGAACATATATCTCACAAAATAACAGAAATAAATTGGTTAAATATGTCTAATAGACATTTACTTCACTCCGCAATATTTTTTTCACAAGATTGTAACCACGAGGATACCACCTTATCTATATAATAAAATTCGATTTAGAACAGATGTTCATAATATTAATATAAGACAAAAATCTTTTATTACTCCTCTTGTCCATAAAACAGTATTGTATCAGAGATCATTTTCTTACAACATATCAAGAGATTACAACAAAATACCTGCTAGTTTGAAATCGTGCAATATAAATAGATTTAAATTACAATTAGGTAAATTACTGTTAAGGAATCAATGAAAATATGTTAAACTTCTAGGCAAGATGTTATTAATAATGTAATTAATTGTTTGTTATGGGGATTCGATAAGTAGGGTTAAGTATTAAGGGGGTTAAGTGGTAGAACAGTATATGATTACTGAACTTCGCCTCCTCAAATTTTCAAGAAAAATGTACTTATAATTTAAACTTTTGGAATAAAGGCCATTTATTATTATTATTATTATTTTTTCGGTTTCCCGATGCCGGTCAGTCCTCCCATGGCCTCCGACGCCTCACGGGAGTCGCGCCGGCGCATCAACTACAGCCACTACCCACATCCCGCAGAGTTAGTGACTGTAGATACCAGAATCGTGTGCCTTAAGCAGACGGAGAGAACCCAGAATGACCGCCTTCTGCATTTGCCTTGCCAGCCACTCAGCTGGTTTTTGACAGGCCGGTATGATCTTCAGTTCCGAGAGCAGCGTAGGCTTTATCCCTCCCAGTACACCGATAATAAGGACGACCATTTTGACCGAGTAGCCTGGGTACCGTACTTGGAGCTCGTACTGGAGATCGCGATATTTGGTCCGTTTCTCCTCCTTCAAGGTGATGTTTTTCTCCGCAAGTGCCGAGAACTCGATGACATACATCACCTTGAGTTGATGGTCGAGGAGGACTATGTCAGGCTTGTTGGCTTGGATTAGCCTGACAGTCGGGAACGAGTAGTTCCAGTAAATCCGGCATTTCTCGTTCTCGACAACGGACTCAATATTTCCGGGGACGTAAGGCAGCGTTGGTGTCTGGTCTACCCCGTACGAGTGCCTTAGATGGTAGTATAGCACTCGTAAAGCCGCGTTATGTCGGTGGATGTAGGCCGAAATCGCATATATGGGGCATGCAGAAAGTAGGTGCATGAGCGATTCCGGCGCCTGATGGCAGGTCCTGCAGTTGATATCAGGAACCTCTACATGCCACACGCGGCTACGGTAGACCAAGGTGTTGATAACACCATCCTGGCAGGCCATAATGAATCCCTCGGTCTCTGACTTAAGCCCGGCTGACCTTAAAAAGGCGAATGTCAGCCTGGTCGATAAACCCAGTGTTTCTATGTTCTTATAGAAGACGCCATGCTGGGGTTTATCGACATGCCGTCGAAACAGATTTTCCGTTTCGGCAGCTCTGATTCGGGCTTTCAGACGATTTGGCTGAAGTTCGGTGACTGACTCAACATCAGCACCTCGCCGGCCTCCTCGCCTGATGTCAAATGCGAGACCGAGTTCATCTGCGGCTCTTTTCGCTGCCTTGAACAATCCTGCTCCCACTCCTACAGTTTCGTGATGTTTTACGAACCGCAAGAGGGGATCTGAGCTCCTGAGGATGTTACTTGCCATACTCAGAACTACTCTGCCATGCGTACACTCCAGGCTCAAGAGTCCTCGGCCTCCCCGTTGACGTGGGAGGTACACACGAGGAACGGATGATCTAGGATGAATACTTCTGTGAATATTCATCATCTTGCGGGTATCCCTATCTAATTGGCGCAGCTCATCTACCCTCCACTTTACTACTCCGAAGGAGTAGAGCAGAATCGGAACGGCAAGCATATTAGTTGCAGACACCTTATTCTTCCCCGAAAGTTCGGAAGACCAAATCTTTCGGAGGCGGTGTCTGTACTTGCCGCGGAGAGAATCCTTTATTTGTGTTACATCCTGGATGTGCCTTTGTTGCACACCCAGGTATGTATAGGTCTCTCCGGCATCCAGATGTTTTAGGATGCTTCCGTCTGCGAGCTGCGCATCTTCAGGGAATTCCCCGCATCGTCCTCTCTTGAGGTGGACGACTGCACATTTGTCCAACCCGAACTCCATACCAATTGCCCGCGTATATTCTTCGACCACCCTAAGAGCGTTTTGTAGTTCGCGCTCTCCGGAGGCATAAAGTTTAAGGTCATCCATATAAAATAGATGGGTGACCTTATGCCTCCGGTCGCTGGGTGGCCCACATTAATACCCGCGGGTTTGGCGGAGTCCAACAGACAACGGCAGCAGTGAGCTGCAAAAGAGGAGAGGACTTAGGGAGTCACCCTGGAAAACTCCTCTCCTAAATGCCACCTGCTCTGTCGTGACCCGCTGTGCACCTGATGTTATGGTGAAGCGGGTCTTCCAGAGCGGCAGCATCTGTTCTATGCATCTCACTAGTGGTGCTGGTACCGCAAGACATTTGAGCAAGTACAACAATAGCTCATGTGATGTTGTATCAAATGCCTTGCAGTAATCAATCCAGGCCATCGATAGATTCCGCTTGTATTGCACAGAATCCTGTGTAATACAGCGGTCTATCAGCAGGCTGTCCTTGCAACCTGCCATGCCCTTCTTGGCACCACGCTGTTCGTGTATCTGCTGGAAGACCGGATCAACAGACCTCAGTGTCCTAGCATACAAGATACGTGTAAATATCTTGTAGCAGGAGTTAAGGCAAGTGATCGGCCTATAATTCTTCGGGTCGGAAAGATCCCCCTTTTTGGGGATAAGCACAGTACGTCCCTCGACAAACCAGTACGGAATCTGCTGCCCCTCGTTCAACCATGAGTTGAAAACTCGCGCCAGACGGCGGCGAGTGGAAGGAAATTTCTTCCACCACCAGTTGTTAATGCCGTCTGGGCCCGGGGCAGCGAAGTTCTTGGTACCAACAAGTGCTTGTTGGACTTCCTCCGTACTGATTGCTGGGCACACTTCTTCTTGCTCTTCAAGATGTCTGTGACACAGAGCCTCGAAGTGTGCAATTGATGGAGTGTCGCTATTGAATGGACGCGTCGTTTCGTAGATTCCCTTCCAGAAGGTTTCGACATCTTCTACAGTCGGCGGATTCTCGACGACACGCTGTGGCTCTTGAAAGAGGCGGGAAGGATTCGTTCGGAACAAATTGTTTTGTTCCATACTCCTCACCCGCCTCCTCAGTGTTTTCTTTATCGCCATGAGTGCTCGGATCCTATCTAGACAGTGCTGCTTGATGGTAAGCATCACTGTCAGATTTAGAGTATGGAGTTGACGTCTTAATCCGACTGCTATGCGCCGGATTCTGGGAGTAAAAACTCTCCCAGTCGTCTTATATTCCAGCACACTCTGGATCCGAGAAGCGTGTTGTCTGGCCGACTGTATTTTGCCCTCGATTTTTTGTACACGCCGCTGGGCTTTCTCGACCCCGTGATTGATTGACCTCTCACGGGGGACGAGTTGCTTCGCGGCGTTGTACACGGCACAGTTGATTTGCCAGATGTCTGCATCTTCCGGAATTTCTTCATCGATGACCGCGTCCATTCTAGCCAGGTCTTGTGGCTTTAGGTTAGCCCTGGTGTTAAGGCTAACTCTCATCCTTAAGTCAACATCGGCGAACTCTAATGGATGTTCCCCATCAGCTGGTAATTGCCGCGGTGGAACTGCGGCTGGCAGTTGTTCCAGCTGTTGGGGTGCCCTTACGTAACCTGTCCTGCGCAAGAAGGATACTTGGTCTCTCAGGTGTTGTTGAGAGAAGGCGCGATGCTCTGGATGCATTTCGCACCAAAGTGCATGCAATCGCGCCATGTATCCCCTTCGCTCAGGTTCGCTACTCTCGCAGCAGGTCAGCAAGTCATCCTTTAGTTCCCTCGTCCACTTAAAGCGTCCATGTACAATAGCATTGTTGTCGTCGTTTGGACCATCCGGTAAGTTTTTTTTTTTTTTTTTTTTTTCGGAATATCCGATGCCGGTCAGTCCTCCCGTGGCCTCCGACGCCTCACGGGAGTCGCGCCGGCGCATCAACTACAGCCACTCCCCACATCCCGCAGGGTTAGTGACTGTAGATACCAGAATCGTGTGCCCTAAGCAGACGGAGAGAACCCAGAATGACCGCCTTCTGCATTTGATCTGCCAGCCACTCGGCTGGTTTTTGGCAGGCCGGTATGATCTTCAGTTCCGAGAGCAGCGTAGGCTTTATCCCTCCGAGTACACCGATAATAAGGACGACCATTTTGACCGAGTAGCCTGGGTACAGCACTTGGAGCTCGTACCGGAGATCGCGATATTTGGTCCGTTTCTCCTCCTCCTTCAAGGTGATGTTTTTCTCCGCAGGTGCCGAGAACTCGATGACATACATCACCTTGAGTTGATGGTCGAGGAGGACTATATCAGGCTTGTTGGCTTGGATTAGCCTGACAGTCGGAAACGAGTAGTTCCAGTAAATCCGGCATTTCTCGTTCTCGACAACGGACTCAATATCTCCGGGGATGTAAGGCAGCACTGGTGACTGGTCTACCCCGTACGAATGCCTTAGATGGTAGTATAGCACTCGTAAGGCCGCGTTATGTCGGTGGATGTAGGCCGAAATCGCATATATGGGGCATGCAGAAAGTAAATGCATGAGCGATTCCGGCGCCTGATGGCAGGTCCTGCAGTTTTTTTTTTTTTGTCGGTTTCACGATGCCGGTCAGTCCTCCCGTGGCCTCCGACGCCTCACGGGAGTCGCGCCGGCGCAACAACTACAGTCACTCCCCACATCCCGCAGGGTTAGTGACTGTAGATACCAGAATCGTGTGCCCTAAGCAGACGGAGAGAACCCAGAATGACCGCCTTCTGCATTTGACCTGCCAGCCACTCGGCTGGTTTTCGGCAGGCCGGTATGATCTTCAGTTCCGAGAGCAGCGTAGGCTTTATCCCTCCGAGTACACCGATAATAAGGACGACCATTTTGACCGAGTAGCCTGGGTACAGCACTTGGAGCTCGTACCGGAGATCGCGATATTTGGTCCGTTTCTCCTCCTCCTTCAAGGTGATGTTTTCTCCGCAGGTGCCGAGAACTCGATAACATACATCACCTTGAGTTGATGGTCGAGGAGAACTATGTCAGGCTTGTTGGCTTGGATTAGCCTGACAGTCGGGAACGAGTAGTTCCAGTAAATCCGGCATTTCTCGTTCTCGACAACGGACTCAATATCTCCGGGGACGTAAGGCAGCACTGGTGTCTGGTCTACCCCGTACGAGTGCCTTAGATGGTAGTATAGCACTCGTAAGGCCGCGTTATGTCGGTGGATGTAGGTCGAAATCGCATATATGGGGCATGCAGAAAGTAAATGCATGAGCGATTCCGGCGCCTGATGGCAGGTCCTGCAGTTGATATCAGGAACCTCTACACGCCACACGCGGCTACGGTAGACCAAGGTGTTGATAACACCATCTTGACAGGCCATAATGAATCCCTCGGTCTCCGACTTAAGCCCTGCTGACCTTAGAAAGGCGAAGGTCAGCCTGGTCGATAAACCCAGTGTTTCTATGTTCTTATAGAAGACACCATGCTGGGGTTTATCGACGTGCTGCCGTAACAGTTTCTCCTGTTCGGCAGCTCTAATTCGGGCTTTCAGACGATTTGGCTGAAGTTCGGTGACTGACTCAACATCAGCACCTCGCCGGCCACCTCGCCTGATGTCAAATGCGAGACCGAGTTCATCTGCGGCTCTTTTTGCTGCCTTGAACAATCCTGCTCCCACTCCTACAGTTTCGTGATGTTTTACGAACCGCAAGAGGGGATCTGAGCTCCTGAGTATGTTACATGCCATACTCAGTACTACTCTGCCATGCGTACACTCCAAGCTCAAGAGTCCTCGGCCCCCCCGTTGACGTGGGAGGTACACATGAGGAACGGACGATCTAGGATGAACACTTCTGTGAATATTCATCATCTTGCGGGTATCCCTATCTAATTGGCGCAGCTCATCTACCCTCCACTTTACTACTCCGAAGGAGTAGAGCAGAATCGGAACGGCAAGCATATTAGTTGCAGACACCTTGTTCTTCCCCGAAAGTTCGGAAGACCAAATCTTTCGGAGGCGGTGTCTGTACTTGCCGCGGAGAGAATCTTTTATTTGTGATACATCCTGGATGTGCCTTTGTTGCACACCCAGATATGTATAGGTCTCTCCGGCATCCAGATGTCTTAGGATGCTTCCGTCTGCGAGCTGCGCATCTTCAGGGAATTCCCCGCATCGTCCTCTCTTGAAGTGGACGACTGCACATTTGTCCAACCCGAACTCCATACCAATTGCCCGGGTATATTCCTCGACCACCCTAAGAGCGTTTTGTAGTTCGCGCTCTCCAGAGGCATAAAGTTTAAGGTCATCCATATAAAATAGATGGGTGACCTTATGCCTCCGGTCGCCGGGTGGCCCACATTGATATCCGCGGGTTTGGCGGAGCCCAGCAGACAACGGCAGCAGTGAGATGCAGAAGAGGAGAGGACTCAGGGAGTCACCCTGGAAAACTCCTCTCCTAAATGCCACCTGCCCTGTCGTGACCCGCTGTGCACCTGATGTTATGGTGAAGCGGGTCTTCCAGAGCGGTAGCAGCTGTTCTATGCATCTCACTAGTGGTGCTGGTACCGCAAGACATTCGAGCAAGTACAACAACAGCTCATGCGATGTTGTATCAAATGCCTTGCGGTAATCAATCCAGGCCATCGATAGATTCCGCTTGTATTGCACAGAATCCTGTGTAATACAGCGGTCTATCAGCAGGCTGTCCTTGCAACCTGCCATGCCCTTCTTGGCACCACGCTGTTCGTGTATCTGTTGGAAGACCGGATCAACAGACCTCAGCGTCCTAGCATACAAGATACGTGTAAATATCTTGTAGCAGGAGTTAAGGCAGGTGATCGGCCTATAATTCCTCGGGTCGGAAAGATCCCCCTTTTTGGGGATAAGCACAGTACGTCCCTCGACGAACCAGTCCGGAATCTGCTGCCCCTCGTTCAACCATGAATTGAAGACTCGCGCCAGACGGCGGTGAGTGGAAGGAAATTTCTTCCACCACCAGTTGTTAATGCCGTCTGGGCCCGGGGCAGCGAAGTTCTTAGTACCAACAAGTGCTTGTTGGACTTCCTCCGTACTGAGTGCCGGGCACACTTCTTCGGGCTCTTCAAGATGTCTGTGACACAGAGCCTCGAAGTGTGCAATTGATGGAGTGTCGCTATTGAATGGACGCGGCGTTTCGTAGATTCCCTTCCAGAAGGTTTCGACATCTTCTACAGTCGGCGGATTCTCGACAACACGCTGTGGCTCTTGAAAGAGGCGGGAAGGATTCGTACGGAACAAATTGTTTTGTTCCATACTCCTCACCCACCTCTTCAATGTTTTCTTAATCGCCATGAGCGCTCGAATCCTATCTAGACAGTGCTGCTTAATGGTAAGCATCACTGTCAGATTTAGAGTATGGTGTTGACGTCTTAATCCGGCAGCTATGCGCCGGATCCTGGGAGTAAAAACTCTACCAGTCGTCTTATATTCCACCACACTCTGGATCCGAGAAGCGTGTTGTCTGGCCGACTGTATCTTGCCTTCGATTTTTTGTACACGCCGCTTGGCTTTCTCGACCCCGTGATTGGTTGACCTCTCACGGGGGACGAGTTGCTTCGCGGCGTTGTACACGGCACAGTTGATTTGCCAGATGTCTACATCTTCTGGAATTTCCTCACCGATGACCGCGTCCATTCTAGCCAGGTCTTGTGGCTTTAGGTTAGCCCTGGTGTTAAGGCTAACCCTCTAGACCAAGGGCTACAAGAGGGTCTTATAATTTCATCATCTAGCATTTGTTGAATTTGTTTTTGTACTTCGGTTTTATGTACATGAGGGTAGCGATAACTTTTAGTGTAAACAGGTTCTTTATCTCTCGTTATAATTTTGTGTTTGGCTTGGTTTGTAAAAGTTAGTTTATCATCGGAAAAGTGAAAAATATCTTTGTATTGTTTGCATAAATTTAATAGTTCACGTTTTTCTTCGGAGTTTAAATGATCTGATCTAATCATCGTTTCGATCTGCTTTGCATAAGGTTTATCTTCATATAAGTTATTACCTTATTTGTTGGAATCAATATTATTTATTTGACATGTAACATACACTGTATTTTTATCAACTTCCTTATATTACGTCAATACCCAATTCTTATTACTTTGTTTATTGCAACGAGCCTTATTTATTAGGACATGTAACATGCTCTGTATTTTATCAATTTCCTTAATGTTGTTTACGCTGATTATTCAATTTATAAATATATGTAAAAAGCCATTTTGAGTAGAGTAGAATTTATACTGTTGAAGTGTACAGTTGTTCCTGAAGAAATAAAGTTATTTTCCACACGTTGCTGTTTTGCTTCCCTTTATTACTGGCGCAGTCGGGTAGGATCAAAGACAAGTGATTCAAGACCCAGTCCAGGTCCCTCTGGAGAACTTGGTGGTTTTCAAGCCTTTACGGAATCCAAAAGAACCAGGCAAAGGACACAAGCAACGGAGAAACTGTGAGTACCGATCAGTAATTTCCTACTCCCTTTTCCCTATAAGTACTCTGACATTTGTGAGTTTCTTGGAATAGTATTTGCACTTTTGCAAAACCGTACATTCAATTTACTGACTTTGTGTAATCTTGAATTGTACACTCCGGTCTACCACTCTGACTCTGTGAGTACGTTGATTGGCACGTAAACAGACTGACTTTGTGTCTGCCAGTCGTGTAGTATGAAGAAAAAACCATTTATTTAAAAATTTAAAAATTAAATCGCATTTTCATACAGTAAAATTAATTTCGTGTTAGTCTAGTGAAAATAATATATTTCCGAACCTAAAACTTAATTACAATTTTCGTACACTTAAAGAAATTTGTGCATTAGTCTAGTAATATTGTTGCTATTTTTAACACTTTGTTAAATATAGACAAGCCGAAGTCAGATTCCAAAGCTTTAGTAAGTATTTTTTTACTACGATTGTTGCTATTTTTAACACTTTGTTAAATATAGACAAGCCGAGGTCAGATTCCAAAGCTTTAATAAGTTTTTTTTACTACGATTGTTGCTATTTTTAACACTTTGTTAAAGTAGACAAGCCGAGGTCAGATTCCAAAGCTTTAGTACTAAGTATCATACCTTTCTGTGCAAAGGGTCTAGCCGGATAAGCATGTTAAAAATGCCCTTAAAGGAAATTACACGAAATGAACGTTAAAGTATTTTATTAGTTATAAAAAAATATTTGCTAGAGTATTATTCCAAAAATCCAAGGGGGGGCTGAACTTTTGCAAAAAAGGTAATTATTTTTTAAAAATATGTTGCAACTTACATAATGGGTGAAAAATTTTGAAAAAATTCTCGAACATAGAGATCTACCAAACGAACTCAGTAAAAATTATTATGCCGTATTTGGCGGGAAATTCAAATTTTAAAAAAATTAACAAAAATTAAAAACGCCCTTTTCACCTTTTTTTTGAAAAGGTGCTACCATGATTTTTTTCCAACAGATGTGCCTTTGCTTTACTAATACCCCTAATTTTTTTTCAGAATTTTTGATTTGGTGGCACATGCTGAAAAAAAAAAAAAACTTCACCTACAATTACACAGCCCCACAAAAAAAATTTTTTTTTTCTGGCCTAGCAACGAGATGAGTATATCCTTATGTATTTTTGATTGCTGAGTCTGAATCCGGGGTCAAAAAAAGCCGTACACCCCCAGAAAAAAATTTTAGAGCCAAAAAACACTCCCTGAATATGAGATAACGCTCTGAAAATGATGTTATCATTTTAATCAATCGTTTTGTTTAATATTTTCGGGAAAAATTGAATGTATTACGATAAAAATAAAGTTAAATTACAGCGTTCACCCTATCGGTATGAAACGCACCCCCATAGAGGGTGAGAACCACCCTCATCTGCCACCAAACCAATTGATAACGACAATGACTGAAAAACATTTAAACATGTTTAAGTTTCGTTAGGTTTGCAATAAACTGACGTAGAATTCACGTAATACCCCAAAACTACCCCTATAGCATTTCATACCGATAGGGTGAACGTTGTAATTTACCTTTCTTGTTGTTATCATGTTATTATTTTAAACAATCGTTTTGTTTAATATTTTTGGGAAAAATTGAATGTATTACGATAAAAATAAAGGTAAATTACAGCGTTCACCCTTTTGGTATGAAATGCACTCCCATAGAGGGTGAGAACCACCCTCATCTGCCACCAAACCAATTGATAACGACAATGACTGAAAAACATTTAAAAATCTTTAAGTTTCGTTAGGTTTGCAATAAACTGACGTAGAATTCACATAATACCCCAAAACTACCCCTATAGCGTTTCATACCGATAGGGTGAACGTCGTAATTTACCTTTCTTGTTGTTATCATGTTATCATTTTAATCAATCGTTTTGTTTAATATTTTCGGAAAAAATTGAATGTATTACGATCAAAATAAAGGTAAATTACAGCGTTCACCCTATCGGTATGAAACGCTATAGGGGTAGTTTTGGGGTATTACGTGAATTCTACGTCAGTTTATTGCAAACCTAACGAAACTTAAACATTTTTAAATGTTTTTCAGTCATTGTCGTTATCAATTGGTTTGGTGGCAGATGAGGGTGGTTCTCACCCTCTATGGGGGTGCGTTTCATACCGATAGGGTGAACGCTGTAATTTACCTTTATTTTTATCGTAATACATTCAAATTTTCCCGAAAATATTAAACAAAACGATTAATTAAAATGATAACATCATTTTCAGAGTGTTATCTCATATTCAGGGAGTGTTTTTTGGCTCTAATATTTTTTTTTGGGGGTGTACGGCTTTTTTTGACCCCGGATTCGGAATCAGTAATCAAAAATACATAAGGATATACTCGTCTCGTTGCTAGGCCAGAAAAAAATTTTTTTTTTGTGGGGCTGTGTAATTTTAGGTGAAGTTTTTATTTTTTTTTCAGCATGTGCCACCAAATCAAAAATTCTGAAAAAAAATTAGGGGTATTAGTAATGCAAAGGCATATCTGTTAGAAAAAAATCATGGTAGCACCTTTTCAAAAAAAAGGTGAAAAGGGCGTTTTCAATTTTTGTTAATTTTTTAAAATTTGAATTTCGCGCCAAATACGGCATAATAATTTTTACTGAGTTCGTTTGGTAGATCTCTATGTTCGAGAATTTTTTTCAAAATTTTTCACCCATTATGTAAGTTGCAACATATTTTTAAAAAATAATTACCTTTTTTGCAAAAGTTCAGCCCCCCTTGGATTTTTGGAATAATATTCTAGCAAATATTTTTTTTATAACTAATAAAACACTTTAACGCTCATTTCGTGTAATTTCCTTTAAGGGCATTTTTAACATGCTTATCCGGCTAGACCCTTTATGCTCGAAGTTCTGGAAGAAATAGAATCAATCACGATGGCTGACAGTCTACAAGCTTTGAAAATTTCAAGTACTAATCAAAATCAGAATAGAAACGTAAACAAAAACTTTACCAGACAATTTTATCAACCAACATTTAGACAACCATACAATAACTCATTTTCTTCTAATTATAATGCAAGTTCGCCATTCCCCTCTCAGCCAATAAATGTTCAACCGAGATTCACAAATCAGCCACAGTGTTTTCCCACCAATCAACAAGTCTTTGGCAAACCCCAAAATGTTTTTAGACCCAATAATAATACTGGCGCTATGCCCAAACCAACGCCTATGTCCGGTGTATCCACCATACCCAAACCACAATTTGATAAACAAGGGTTACCTCAAAATCTGCAACGATTTAACAACCAAAATTCTTTTCAACCCCGTCGTTCTCCAAAATATATAGCCCAAGAACTTCACAATCAAGAGCTCGACGTTACCCCCCAAGAGCCATCTAATTATGCTACTACGAACCTTTACGAGGTCGAAGACGAATCTCAATATTTTGACCAAAATGTTGAAGATCCTATTGATTACACTCCCGACCAACTTGAAAACGAATATCTCTTTCAAGAATGGAATCAAAATCACCCTTCCTCGGACGAAAATTTTCCCAATACTTGCCAAACCAACGAACAGACATAACTTATGAAAATGTCTAGCATTAATCCAAATCCCCTACCTTTTATTTGTATTCAAAACCCCCCACTCAAACTTTTAATTGATACAGGCTGCTCTAAAACTATTATTCGTCCCGATGTCATTGAATATTTTTACCCCAATTGTATCTTTCAAGACCCCTCTTCTATTAAAACATGCAATGGTGAAACAAAAATTAGATTTAAAGCTAATATTCCCGCTTTCCCAGAATTCCAATCAAAGGAACGCTTACAAGTTCTGCTTTTCGATTTTCATAATTACTTCGACGGTCTCATTGGACTCGAAGACTTATAAAAATTTGGTTTCTCTATCAACCTCCCCAACCAGTCAATAATTAATTCTCAAGTTTCACTGCCTCTTTACTTTAGGCAAATGTCCGATAATGAAATTCATTACATCTTAAATGCCCATGAAGTTATCCGAGCCAAGATACCTGTTAATATTAACTCCGGTTCAATTTATATTCAAGAAACGTCTCAACGTTCATGCAAAAGACCCTGTATAATTACGAACGCAGAAAATGGTTACGCTTTATCGAACTTCATAATATTTCCGAACACTCTACTACTGCCATCTTTTCTCAGCCCATTTTATGTAATTCTGCCGACCGATATGATTTTTACAACTACAATTTTAGTCCCTCGACAAATACAAGTCACTCGCCAGATAAACCTTATGCAAAGCAGATCGAAACGATGATTAGATCAGATCATTTAAACTCCGAAGAAAAACGTGAACTTTTAAATTTATGTAAACAATACAAAGATATTTTCACTTTTCCGATGATAAACTAACTTTGACAAACCAAGTCAAACACAAAATTATAACGAGAGATGAAGAACCTGTTTACACTAAAAGTTATCGCTACCCTCATGTACATAAGACCGAAATACAAAAACAAATTCAACAAATGCTAGATGATGAAATTATAAGACCCTCTTGTAGCCCTTGGTCTAGTCCCATATGGATAGTCCCAAAAAAACGACGCCTCAGGCAATCAAAAGTGGCGAATAGTAATAGACTATTGCAAAGATAATGAGAAAACTGTTGATGATAGGTACCCCCTGCCAAATATCACTGATATTCTAGATAAACTCGGTCGATATTGTTATTTCACAACACTTGACAGCCTCCGGTTTTCACCAAATAGAGATGCACCCCGAATCGATCCCCAAAACAGCCTTCAACTTAGAAAATGGTCACTACGAATATGTCAGAATGCCCTTTGGTCTAAAGAGTGCACCCGCTACATTCCAACGAGTTATGGACAATGTACTTAAATAATAAACACTTAAATAACAAAATTTGCCTCGTATACATGGATGACGTGATAATTTTTTCAACTTCTCTTCAAGAACATATTCAAAATTTAAAACAAGTCTTTCAGGCCTTTCGCGATTCAAAATTAAAAATACAATTGGACAAATCAGAGTTCTTGCAAAAGAATGTAGAATTTTTAGAACACGTCATCACCCGATGGTATCAGGCCCAATCAATAAAAGATTAAAGCTATTCAAAATTTCGCAATACCAAAAACGCATAGAGACGTAAAATCGTTTCTAGGGCTTTTAGGCTATTACAGACGGTTCATCGACAATTTCGCAAAATTAACCAAGCCTTTGACACAATGTTTAGAAAAGGATAAGAAAGTTGAGCACACTAGAATTTGTTGAATGCTTTGAAAAATGTAAGACTCTTTTATGTAATAAACCACTACTAGCATACCCTGACTTTTCTCAACCATTTACTGTAGAAACGGATGCTAGCAACTATGCAATTGGCGCAGTCCTCTCTCAAAATGAACACCCTATATGTTATGCCTCTCGAACTTTAAATCCTGCCGAATGTAACTACTCCGTGATTGAAAAGGGACTGCTAAGTATTGTGTACGCGACGAAATACTTCCGCCCATACCTCTTTGGTAGAAAATTTACCATCCTCACGGACCACAAACCCCTCCAATGGTTGTTCTCCCTTAAGGAACCCAATTCTCGTCTTGTAAGATGGAGGTTAAAATTAGAAGAGTTCGATTATGATATTAATTACAGGAAAGGCAAACTCAACTCTGCCGCCGATACACTTTCTCGTCTTCTTAGACAAAAAGAAATCCCTAGAACTCAATGCCATAGAAGATGCACTAGACAATCTATCTCTAGTTGTAAATCACTCTGACGATCTCGAAGACATCCAGTCTCTCTTCATCAATCTTCCAGACCCAAACCCCATTGCCATGCAATCAATAATCGATGAGTTAGAAACAACTCCCCAAGTTAAAGAAAGCGAAAATAAAATGTTGATCGACACACAAACCGTTCACACGTCATAAGAAAACCCCATCTTAGAATTAAAATATGTCGAGTATCCTATCAATCTATATAAAAATCAAATTATCATCTAGAAAATCCTAATGCCCTTTTGGATACAAGTATTGACGAACAAACCTTCGAACAACCTGCCCTATATAGACACACGTTGACTTTTAGGCCTCACGCCCCAGACGAAGATATTTTTAAGCTTTTGAAAAATTTTATCCAACCTTCCGCTACCAACGGATTGTACTTTCTATACCCTGAAATTGAACGAAAAATAATCCGCATACTCCAACAAAACTTAGACCCAAAAATTATAATTAGAATTTCACGCAAATACCTGGAAGATGTAAAAGACGAAGACAAACAAATGGAACTTTTAAAAAACTATCATGAGATTAAAACTTCCCACCGCGGCATCAACGAAACAAGACAAGCTATATTTAGAAAATACTGGTGGCCAAATCTGCCAAACTCCGTAGAAAAATATATTAACCTCTGTAACACCTGTCAAAAAGCCAAATACGAACGACATCTACAAGAACCTCCACTTCAAATTAGCCCAACTTCTTCTAAACCGCTGGAGAAACTACATATAGATATATTTTTTTGTTAACAACCAGAAGTTTCTAACCTTAATTGATGTTTTTTTCAAAATTAGCTCAAGCTTACCCAATTGAAAATAAAGAGACAATCACTCAAATTGAAGCTTTAGTACATTTCTTCTCCCATTATGGCCTACCTTTATCAACCACCGCGGACAACGAACGTGCTTTTAATAATTTCCTAATTAAGGAATTCATGAACCTCCACAAAATTAAATTCCACCTAGTAACCCCAAATCACTCTGAATCCAACGGACCAATCGAACGATTTCACTCTACTTTACTAGATTCCCTAAGGACTTTAAAGATCGAATATCCCAATAAACCCATCACATATTTAACGTCACTCGCAGTATTGATATCCAACAACTCTATTCACTCGGCAACTAAAATGGCCCCCCTAGAAATTTTATTAGGAAAACCTTCAGTTCTACCTTTCGAACTAAACGAAGAAACCATCGTAAATAACTATGTTGAAGAACACAGAAATTTAGTCAACCAATTATACCCACGAATCAAAAACACTATCGAACAAACGAAAACAAAAATGATTGAAAAGGCAAACAAAACCCGGAAAACCCCGAGAAACTAAACCCCGAACAAGAAATATACGAAAAAAATCCCGAAGCAAATAGAAAAAAACTAGCTCCGCGCTATAAAACAAGACAAATATCTCGCGATCACAACTTCACCGTCGACATTAAAGACAAAAATAGACGGGTACATAAGAAAAAATATCAAAAGATTAAGGACACACGCACCTAAAACTAAACCTGTTATTTCAGATTTGCAACAACAAAATGAAGACCCTGATATTGATATACATTGCCTTTCCCATGCTAAAACTACAACCGGCACACTCAGACGAAGCGAACGTCAAACCACTAGAGCATCCACTCTTTCTTCTTTCAATCAATAACGCTACTCACTTAATCAACGCCCATCACAATTTTATGTATAAAGTAAATTTAACCAATATCCACAATATTATATTGAATCTTAAAAATAACATAGACATACTAAACAGAAAAAATTGCTCAATATGTAAAGGTATTATAAAGCCCAATATTGACCAGACTAATTTAATTCTTGAGAATATTGTTAACATATTTGAAAATATTAATCCAAAACGCCTTAGACGAGGATTACTAAACATCGTAGGGAACGCGCAGAAATGGTTATTTGGAACACTCGATAATAATGACCTAGAATTAATCAACCACAAATTTAATAAACTCTACAACAACCAACAGAGAATTGTAAATGAAGTAAACCTAAGAACGTCTATACTGAGCCACATAATGAATAAAACTGAACACACTATTAAGATCATAAATTCTAATCTAGATAAAATTGAGGCCTCACTAACAAATATTCGTGACGGATTTTCATTCATGGTAGCGAACTAACGCACAAATGCTACTCAATTATATATATATATATATATATATATATATATATATATATATATATATATATATATATATATATATATATATATATATAAAAAAAAAAAAGGGTGCGCCTTACGACCTCTTGGTGAAAAATATATTTTTCATTTTAATATGCGGCACCCCCTGGAATGGTTCCATTCCTTAAAAAATGTTGTCTGTGAGATTTGAGCCCGATCAAATAAGGGAAAGACGTGCCCCAAGCCACCCCTTTGTGAGGGAATTTTGTATACTTGGAAATAAAACGATTATTAAGGCGTAATTCGTATATTTCGGTCATTTTCGACAATTTTTTAGAAAATGCACCCTTAACAATGTCGTTCACCCCTTAAATAGCTCAAGTGCCTATGCCTAATAACACCAAAGTAAAAACAACTTGGGTCATTTGTTTTTTTTTTTTTTTTTAATAATTATATCTTCCAATTTTCTATAACGTTTTTTCGAGGAAGGTTGAAAAGGAAAAGACAACAGAATACAAGGCAATTATCGATTTATTTGCAAAAATAATTAATATCCTAATATTTAAAGTTTTACAATAATAGTTTAGAAAGGGTAGCTTTCTTAACATCAGGAAATTTTTGTCTGTAATCTTTAACGATTGTAAAATATATTGCTTTTTTTCGTCGTTATTTGATAAAATATTATTGTATTCGCTTATCAGTTTAACACCTCGCTCGGCAGTGTCGTTAACCACTTGAAGCTTTTGGATAAATCTAAGTTTATTTTGATAACCAACGTCGTTGTCCCAAGTTGATGGATCTGTCTCCAAAAATTTGTCTTCGAGGTGGAATCTTCTAAAAAACTGTTTGGTGTAAGGTGTGACAAAATTTTCGGTCTGCTTCTTTACAAATTCTTCAATGGCCATTTCTAACTGATAACGTTTAACATTTTCACTCGATTCGCCATCATCCTCTGTTGATTCAGAGCCTCCACTTTTATTCAAAGCTTCTATCATCTTCAATTTTGATTCGTTGGTAACATTTGGGTCGAAAAAAGCTAGCGCCACGGCTTCTGAGCTCAAGTACCACAGATGGTGACGAAATTTACCCACTGCCACCCTTGATATGTCGGGATCGATTGCTTTATAATCATTAAGTTCGCATATGAAGCGGAGATCCTGGAATGGAGCCTTGGCGGCTACAGGTGCAGAGAACCAAGCTTTAACGTAAATTTTGACCACAAAAATAGTAATCTGTAAAATATTGTTCAGCTCTCTAGTTGTGAGGGTGAATTGGTCTCTGAATAGAAATATTTTTAGACAATAGATGGCTTTTGCCATCCATCTGGCGTGGTGTATGGCACCAGGAATACGGAAAAATAGTCCCCGTAAAGGAACTTCTCCAAGAAATGTTAAAACTAGTTCCAAGAATTCCCTGTAGTCTTCCCGAGGTAAATCATTACTGTTCTCCTTCTCCAAAGTAGACCTCACGAATGCAATTATTTCTTCTTTATTTTGGATGTATTGTTCGACGCTGGGGTCTTCAATTCCTGATCTATACTGTTCTTTGTCGATTTGAGACCAGTGTTGTTGAAAGCGTTTGAAAATGGGCACGTTAGGACCGCTAGTCGTACCAAATTTTACATCAAAAACAGCCTTCAAAACCAACTCATAAATGTGGTGCCTACGAGCCAGAAAAAGATCTCGCTCCACCATTCGCTCCAGCAAAACACACGTCCCATTATAGATGCCAGTGTTAGTTGCTGTCGTATCAAAACAAATTGCTTGTACCGCATCTGATAGACGCCATGTTGAAATAATATCGTGAACGGCCAAGGCCTGTTGTTTCCCAGTTCCAGATTCTAAAGCGGGTACTCCAAGCAAATGTTCCCCTTCTTCACTAGTGGCTAGAACTGCGAGTCTGTCTACCATTTCTTTGCCGGTTATTGCTGGTAGTAACTTTCCGTCCCAGTGAATGACAACTGTAAATTTAGATCTCTAAATTGTCTTTTAAGATCAACTGCTCTTTCTCGGTGAAAGCGTTGCCGCCAGCGTCGAATTGACGTTGTGTTAATAATTACATCTACCAGGTTTTCACCAAAGGCTTCGGCAGCGGCCACAAGAATATGGACGGCATCTCGGTCGCTAATCTTACATTAAATGTAAGATTAGCGACCGAGACAAATTTTGTCAAACACAGCAGCCAATTTTGTTGTCATTATATGGCGCTGTGCTCGAATTTTCTTTGGCTGTGATGGTCCAGCAATTTCAGGTTCCTCTATCTTCGCATCAGCAACCTTAGGTGGTAGGTTCAACTCGATATCTTGTGTTGGGTGTTCTGATGATATAGGAGTGGAAGATGACGACGATTCTCTACTACTTGAGGAGCTCTTGAGCTCAAGAACTTTTTCTGTTTAGTAAGTAAAAAAAAGAAGTTATTAGCAAGTGAATTCTGTATTAGACAGTTAGACTTACCTAAATCTACGATTTCCTGGGCACCACGCTCTTGTCTTCTCATGGCTAATTGCTGTCGTTTCTCAATACCTTGTTCTTTTTTCGCCAGCTGATGGTCTATCCCATGCATAAATCCTGGTCGGCCTTTTTCTCGCTGTCTAAGTAGAAATGCCTTCTCCTCTTCGATTGTCATCAGAACTAGGGCGTTCGCATGGGCGATATCGAAAATATCATCTAGATTCCCCTTAAATTCTTCTTCCTTGTGTCTTTGAGATTCTGCTTGCATCTTCTAATGCTTTTGTAATTTTCTCCATTCCTCGTACAATGCTTCTAGTTTGGTAACACAGTTTTTTTCCGCTTTAATGGGAATCCTTGCCTTTTCCCAAAAAATACGTACTTCTCGGATTACACGCTTTGCACTTTCACATAAACTCAACTTCATTTGTCTTAAATTGAAAAACAGAAGACTCAAAACTTGCTTGTTAGATGGTAGCTTGCTACCAGTTATTTCATTCGAATAAGGTCCAATTAAGTTTACTATTTTAGATTGACGTAAAGCAACCCCTGCCATGATATATTTTCTAATTGCAATCGATGAAAAAATCGGTAAAACTGCGATTTCAAGAAAGACAACCACTGAATTGCACCCTGTCAGCACAAAGTACTCCAAGATACTGTTTTCGCGTTGCGACAAGTCTGCATCATGATACAACAAACAAAATATACGATATTGCGCATAGTGGGCGGAGTTGGGACGCGTCGGCTGGAGAGTAACTCTGGCGGTTAGTGCATGTTTTACTACTAAAAAAGTAGGAGCAGCGATAAGAGATCAGTCGTTCTACAGCTGTTGAATAATGTGAAATTTGAGGTGTAAAAAACCCCCGATTAGACGAACAAATGCCTACTGTATTACTTGAAAGCGCTCATTATAGCTACTAGTTAATCAACAGCAGTGTGAATTAAAAATAACCATATGAATAGGTTATAAACAAGCCCTTTATCCCCTGGTAACTAAAAATAATTATCTTTTTGAGTTTAAAACCGTTAAAATATAGTTTCCTCAATATTGCCTATTGAAATGTATTGAAATATAAGGGGTGGCTCGGGGGCACGTTTTTTTGAAGTCGAAAAATAAGGCGCACCCTAATATATATATATATATATATATATATATATATATATATATATATATATATATATATATATATATATATATATATATATATATATATATATATATATATATATATATAAGGTTTAAACAGGGGACACCAGAAAGAAAAAAATATCCAGAAAGGTTAGTAGAATGTAAATTTATGGTTCAGTGCTACATGTTTTGGACCTACAATTTCTTGGGCAATCTAAATTTCAATAATATACAGGGTGTTCGATTAAAAATAATAAATTTTATACTGTTTCCGGTTAAACAGAAATGAAAATCAGATCTTGAAGCATCAAACTGTGCACCGTATTCAACCATACAACATCCCAAAATTTGAATTTACAAGGAGGTTATTAGGCTGGCTAGTAATATCGTAGGCACCCGGTATATATCTCCCGGTAAAATCTTTATCGTCAGTTACAAGAAATTACAATAGCGAAAAGATTTAAGAAGGATTGAGGGAATAATTGTAAAAACATTCAGGCATTTCTAATTTTCGTGAGAAAGAAATTAAAATATTCATCAAATGAATAAAATCTTTCATTTATTAAAATATCTTTTAGTTGCTTTTTAAAGTTTCTCAAATTTAGAGGATCACATTTGTGTTTATTTGGCAAAGCGTAAAATTTTCCTGGTAGGTATTTGTAAGAATTTTGAGTTGTTGTGAGCCCTATATTTGGTAACCTAATGTTTTCTTTTCCTATGGTGTTATAACCATGGTGTTTCATTTCTAAGTGTGTTATTAAGTATGGTTTTTTTTTTCTGATATAGATTAAACATTCATATATGAAACATGACGGAAGAGTTAAAATTCTGAATTTTTTGAATAACGGTTTGCAATGTTCAATGAGGTCTACCCCTGCCATTATTCGTATGACTTACTTTTGCAAAATGAATATCTTAAACGTATGTCATGATGCACCCCATACTATTAATGCGTATGTCATGACAGAATGGAGATTTGAAAAATAGGAGATTTTAAGGTATTCCTGGGTTATTTTATTTTTTAATTGCATGATAATATAAATTGATGTTGATAAACGCTTTGCTAAGTTGTAGATATGAGGTAAGAAGTTTAGGTTGTTAAGGAAAACTCCTAATAACTTTACCGGAATCTCAAGTGATAGGGCGTTTTTAAATTTAAAGTTTATGTTTTGTGTTTTATTATTAAGCGTGAGATAATTATTTTTGTTCCATGTTTGTATTAGGGTCTCTAATTGAGTTATTTTGTCGCTTAAATTTATCTCATATTTATTGAAATATGTTATTGTCACGTCATCAGCATAATAGGTTGTGAGTTACTATTTATGTTAAACATCGTGTCATTGACGTAGACGATAAAAATTATAGGCCCGAGAACGGAACTCTGTGGTACACCATGTTTTATTAAGACAACGTCTGAAGTTTTGTTTTCCCATTTTAGTCGTGCTTTCCTGTTTGTTAAATACGTCATGAATAAATCTAAGGGGATGCCCCTGACCCCGTAGTATTTAAGCGTTTGAATTAGAATCACATGGTTTACCGTATCAAATGCGCGAGAAAGATCATAGAATTTTGCTTCACTTTGCAAGCTTGCAGGGTCCCCTGGTACCATCGAGGGTGGTATTAAGATTTATCTCGAAGAGATAATTATAGGGGAAAGGAGTTTTACCCTCACTTGCGTACGCCAGCTCTTCGTCGGTAGAGAGTCGTGGAAAATGAAGTAAAATTGCGCAACATATAACATACACGGTATATGCTGGGCGCCACGTAACTTAAAAAAAAATTTATATATATATACTAACAGACTTATGTCTCGCGAAGTCACGAAATACAAAACATAAAAAAAGAAAATATGTGGATTTTAATCCAGGTGACCCAAAAAAAAATTGATTGCAAAGAAAAATTATTTAAGCAATGAGCGAAGAACAAAAAGGTGTTTAACAAAAGGGTGTTTATTAAAAATTTATAAACATAACACACAAAAAAAAAACAATGGTTTAGTTGAGAGGGTTATCTGATGATAACCTAATTTTTAATCATTTAGCCTGAAGAGTTCTATTTCAGGGGGGAAAGTACACCAATGACCAAATTCAATAAATAAATATATACAATTTTATATTACGAGTTATATGACGTAAGGTTTAATAAATACCATAATTTCAGTTATTAGCGCATACCATAGTATACTATGCTTTGCCTGTACATTGCGTCATATAAGATATTTTTTAAAATATACAAACAAATTAGTTTAACGAATGCTAATAAAATGGCAAAAATATATAAAAGAAATCTGTAAAAAAGAAATATATTTTATAAAAGACCTGGCTTGACTATGGTGTTATCCTGTGACGGTGTTGGTGGATCCGTGGTGGTTGCAATGGTGTATTGGACAAAATGGCGGCACCAGTGATGACGTCACTTCGCCAGAAAATTGGAAATTTCTGTATCCAGCGTAGGGTGGAACAGATGAAAATGACAGGGTATTATCAGCTCTCCTAGAGGTACTGATTATGTCCAACAAAATAAACGATAATGTTCATCAAAATAAGGGCGGCATCCAAACAAACAAAATATAGGGGTGTTGTCTACTATACACAAGCTTCTAACTTAAAAGATATACGGGAATAAAGTCTCCCTGGAACCCTAAAATAAATCGGACAGTAAGTACCGACATATTTTATAAAAAAGAGGGTTTCCAGAGATATATATAGGTAACAAAAAAAAGGCAGATAACGGCAGATACAATTGGCTTAACTTCGAGCCACATGGATGTCCTAAACCAAGGGGTTGGTTTAACGAAAAAAAAGATCGAATTCGTCAGGCGGCGTTCACTAAACTCGTAAGCTTGATGTAGGTCACTAACGGTAGAATTGTCGTACAAATCCCAGAAAAGGAAAACTGTGGAAAGCCACAAACTACATAGAACCTTTACTAACCAAGATGCAATTCTCGAATGCCTAGAAAGAAGCCTCCTTTTTTTTAACAAAAAAAACCGGCATTCTTTGTAGTGATTTTTAATTGCATTCCTGCAACGTGACCTATCAAATATATGACAAGGAGCAAAATACTATAACTAGACGAAAAAACAAAACCAAGAAAATTATTGAAACATATGAAGAATAAATCATAAATACTAGGAATAGAAGAAAAAATGGATTTTTCGGAGAACAAGGGAATTTTCCGAATCAGAAATAGGTAATTTATTTGCACAATTTATAACAGCTGATTATAATTCAGGTTATTTTGTAGGTAACTTCCAAGGAATGGGCATAATAAACAGAAATATGGGTGAATCTCGAGTATACATGGTTTTAAAACTACAGTGGCGAGTGTTTAGCGTCCTTGCAGGAATATAATAAACGGAATTTCATGAAAAGTATCATACCAAAATAATGCTTAAATACTGGCTAATATTCTAGGATGTTATATGAAATTTGCACAATGTGTTCTTACTAAGGTGATGTTATTTGTAATGCATGTTAATTAACATTATATTAATATTTTTAATCTGGGAACAATAAAAAAAAATTATTCATTGTAAACAAATCCCATAACGACTTTTATTTTTGAGCAACCAGTAATACAAATGAATGTAATGTCTGTAGTTTCATGCCTTAGTACTTTATTGTTTGCCACTAAATCTTAAGATCTATTCTGCAATATTTTTTAATATTCGTTAAGTATTTCTTAAATACAAAAGTAGCATTTTAAAATCCTACAAGCTGATTAAATTTACATAAAATAAGTAGTCTTATACTCCCATTAATTTTTGCCTACAAGAATATGTAATAAATGTATGGGTATTTTTTCTATTCAAGTGAAGTCAGTTTAACTTAGTTGGTAATATAATGATATGATATTATGTACCCCTGTAGAGCTGTAGCAACGGCTTCAACATTTTTTCGCTACGATGTCCAAATAATAGCTGTAACTGTAGTTTGGACATATAGTATCAGAATATCATTTTGTAATATAATAATAAACACCACAGAAATTAGACAACCCCCAAATCCAAAGCTGAAGCTGCACTTATGAAAAAACGCTTACACACAACCATTCGCGCCTACATTTTAATTACCGGTGGCGAGATTCGAACCCGCAGCGACACTGCAGAGATTATCAAGTCATACTTGTCATCGCCCGCTCTAGCCACTACACCGAGCCGGTTAATCGCAACCATAGCACAACCCAGATAACTGTGGCTAAATAGTCATTTCGTAACTATGTTTTGGTCAGTGCAGTAATACTGTGTTAGCCATGATGATGTTTTCGTGACCTAAACATCATTCTCCGTTTTGACAAAGCGTCAACGTTTCAAGAAGAAATGACTTGCCATAGCTGACAGAAGATTGGCGCGCCCAAATTACAACTCGGTGTGCTATTTGGGTTAGAAGACGTAATGAACTTAACAGAAAAAAACTGTATTAAAATATAACACTGACGTAGTTTTCCACGAAACACCAAAACACCATATACTGCACTCGACGAGCGTTTCGCCAACCAAGTTGGCATCATCTGGAGATGATTAAAACTAAACTTATGCTAAGAATCTACCCTATTTATACCTAAACTATTGCCATGGTTCGCTGGACCGCCACGGTTCGGTGAACCGTGACCAAAGCGGGCTATTTGGGATAGGCCCTCTGTCACTATTCATACTATTTTTACACTTTATGATTTCCAAGCTTTCAAATGCTTCCAGCTGTCTAGTATTTGTTACATTCCTAATTAATCTTAAATTGCTAATATCTATTTTATGGTTATTCTCAAACGCATGTTGGGCTACTCTAGACTTATCTGCTACCATATTTGAGATGGGCCATATGCTCTTTGAATCTAGTTTGAATTGATCGTCTAGTCTGTCCAACATATTTTTGATTACAGTCCTTACAGCTAATTTTGTAAATCCCCGACTTTTCCTTTGTTTCAATTTTGTCTTTTGGATTGCCTAAAAGTTGTTGAAGTTTGTTTCCCAATGAATGATCGACTGTCATACCTACATCTTTAAAAATCATACTAATACCACGGGTGAATCGAAGATCGAATGGAATCGATGCAAATTTCGGATTTTCTCTTTCAGTTTGAAAGGTCGAGGAATTTCGAAGCGACTCTTTAAACTTTCGTTTCCTAATTGTTTTATTTATAAACTTACAGAATATCCATTACTCGCAGCTATATTCTTAATCAATGCCTTTTTTTTCAAACCTCTCCTTACTGAGGGAGAAGCTTAATAGACGATGGACTAGAAAATTAAAACTCGTCATTTTGTGTTGAGCACAATGGTGAGAGTCCTTAGGGATATATCTTAGAGTACGTAGAGTTACCAATATCAGCGACTTTTGTATCGAACACTGCAAAAATATCATCCACATACCTAAGCCAAACCCTGGGGAAATACTCGAATTCTTCTTTTGCCTCCGTCTCGAATTTGTTCATGAAGAAGTGTATTAAAGTATGAAGAAGTGTATTAAAATATGTAAAAAAATATCTAATGTAACCTGTTGCAAATAAAATTTGCGTACAGGATACTACCAGATCTAATATACGTTTTAATATACCTACTTGTCAGATTTCAATATTAAAGTAACATAAGTAAAGAATACCATACCAATATATTATTACAAGCAAGGGACTAGAAATTTTATACAAAAGTTAAATAACAGCTAATGTGTCAACAACAGTTACATATTGGATGGCACAAGCATACTGAGTTGGTCATATTAACCACGAAGACGTTTTTATGATTTAAAATCATTCCCCATTTTGGCTGCAAGAACGTTTTAAAGACTTTAAAACGCCATCTTGGATGAATGTAGCCAAATGAGTTTTACTATGGCTGTTAAAAGTCTGTTAATACCAATAAATAGAATTGCACCCAAACGGTTATGCGCAGTAACGTTATTTTGTTATTAATTAAAATCATACAATTATTTTTTCTTATTTTCAGTATCCAAGATGACTTTGACAGAAAACTACCAGTTGATAAAAAGGCCTCTGAAATAGCAATGTACCAATGTGAATCTTGTTCTTTCCAGACAAAACGTAAAGGGAATCTTCACAATCACATGATGGTCCATAAAAATCCTTCAGAAATAACAATGTACCAATGCGAATCTTGTTCTTTCCAGACTAAATACAAACATTGTCTTCGACAGCACATGATGATCCATAAAAAATCCTCAGAAACAGAAATGTACCAATGTGAATCTTGTTCATTCGAGACAAAACACAAAATGTATCTTCAAGAGCACATGATAATCCATAAAAATCCTTCAAAAATAACATTGTACCAATGTGAATATTGTTCATTCGAGACAAAACACAAAAGGAATTTTCAAGACCACATGATGGTTCATAAAAATCCTTCAGAAATAACAATGTATCAATGTGATTCTTGTTCTTTCCAGACAAAACGCAAACGGAGTCTTCAAGAGCACATGCTGGTTCATAAAAATCCTTCAGAAATAACAATGTATCAATGTGAATCTTGTTCTTTCCTGACAAAACGCAAAAGGACTCTTCAAGGACACATGAAGGTCCACGCAAATCTTTCAGAAATATCAATGTACCGATGTGAATCTTGTTCATTCCAGTCAAAGTACAAAGACAGTCTTCAAATGCACATCAAGATCCATAAAAATCCTTCAGAAATAACAATGTACCAATGCGAATCTTGTTCATACCAGTCAAAATACAAACAGCATCTTCGAAAGCACATGATGATCCATAAAAATTCGTCAGAAATAGAAATGTACCAATGTGAATCTTGTTCATTCCAAACAAGACGCAAAAGCTCTCTTCTAAATCACATGATAATCCATAAAAATCCTTCAGAAATAACATTGTACCAATGTGAATATTGTCCATTCGAGGCAAAACGCAAAAGGAATCTTCAAAGCCACATGATGGTTCATAAAAATCCTTCAGAAATAACAATGTATCAATGTGCATCTTGTTCTTTCCAGACAAAACGCAAATGGGTTCTTCAAGCACACATGATGGTTCATAAAAATCCTTCACAAATAACAATGTATCAATGTGAATCTTGTTCTTTCCAGACAAAACGCAAATGGGTTCTTCAAACACACATGATGGTTCATAAAAATCCTTCACAAATAACAATGTATCAATGTGAATCTTGTTCATTCCAAACAAAATACAAAAGGTATCTTAAAGACCACATGGTAGTGCATAAAAATCCTTCGGAAATAACAGTGTACCAATGTGAATCTTGTTCATTCCAGACAAAGCACAAATATAGTCATCAAAGGCACATCAAGATCCATAAAAATCCTTCAGAAATAAAAATGTACCAATGTGAATCTTGTCCATTCCAGACAAAACGCAAAAGGACTCTTCAAAAGCACGTGATGTTCCATACAAATCTTTCAGAAATAAAAATGTACTAATGCGATTCTTGTTCTTTCCAGACAAAATACAAATATTGTTTTCGAGAGCACATGATGATCCATAAGAATTCCTCAGAAATAACAATGTACCAATGTGTATCGTGTTCTTTCCAGACAAAACGCAAAAGGAATCTTCAGTGTCACGTGATGGTCCATAAAAATCCTTCAGAAATAACAATACACCAATGTGAATCTTGTTCATTCGAGACAAAACACAAATAGTATCTTCAAAACCACATGATGGTCCATAAAAATCCTTCGGAAATGACAATGTACCAATGTGAATCTTGTTCATTCCAGACGAAGCACAAAAATAGTCTTCAAAGGCACATCAAGATCCATAAAAATCCTTCTGAAATATCAATGTACTAATGTGAATTTTGTTCTTTCCAGGCAAAGTACAAATGTTCTTCCAAGGCACGTTAGTCCATAAAGGTCCTTCATAAATACGAATGTAGCAGTGTGAATCTTGCTATTATGAGACAAAATGCAAAAAAACTCTTCAAAGGCACGTGATAATCCATAAAAATAATAATAATGAACTCCATTGTTGAAGTAACATACACTACAAAACGAAGTTTAGACCCGAAATGGACTAGCTGTCAGTGAGTAATATTACTGTGCTTCTTGTTGAGATTAGCATTTGCTGCAATCATCAATATTTTTACTGTATATACCCTGACATATTAAAACTAGGCAGTAACTATCTTTGTTTGCGTTTATGAGACAGATCGCTGTCAGTTTATTTGTATTAATATTTGGACAAAAATATATTTTTTTTAAAAATCAAGTTCAAGATTAAAGTTATTTCATTGGCAGTCGGGTCGGATTTGTCATCTATCGAAGATAATTACGATTTTTCGTAATTCCGATGTATTTATTAAAATTTTATATAACTTTCGTCCTAGTTAATTCATTCAGTGCATCGTGCATCTTTTTCAACATTACTCTATCTTAAGATATTGTTACCTATTTTTACCATATTTATTTCCTTTAAGTTTATATTTTTTGAAAATAGAATTATACGTTATTAGAATATTATTTATTAAATATTATTTCACGCTGAAATCGTCGAATTAATATATACTATTTGTTTGATATTTGCTAAAGAAATGTATTATTACTATGTTTTTTCCGTGGACTGTAAAATTACTATTATGCACAGCGATTACTACAAAGAATGGAAAAATTAATTATCTATTTATTACTCACCAAAAAAATGGGCTTCACCAATGCACTGCAATTTTCTTAGATATAAAGGAAAGGAGACAATAAGGAAAAAAGGAATTTATATCTAATGCACACTTTTAACAATAATTACTATAATTAGTTTTCCCAAAACTAAAACTGTATTAACTTTTCCAGAGAACCAGTCTATCTATCGATATAAAATTTCTATCTGTTCTTTTTCTCTACATTTCTATATTACAAAACAAAGTTACAAAAAATCACTTAGCATGCTTTCTTAATCGCAAAATGAACAATATTCAAATAATACACCACTATTAACCGAAATTTTAATGAGCGGATGCAAAATAGATTTCATTCTTAATAATTTTATGTTTAATATTTAAATGGCCTAACCATATTACTTCTTAGTAATATTTATATTTTATTGCTATTGTTTTTTTTTCCTTTTTGAACAAATAATATAATATATAAAAATTAGTTTCATTAATTTATAGATCTATTATCTGATCTATTAAGGGATCTTCCTCCTCAAAATTTTAAAAAAGAAATCAAAACATTATTATTAAAAAATGGTTTCTATTCAGTAAATGAGTTCCTTGACAAACATAACTTGTAAATTATAAAATTCTATTATTTATTAAAGTCCATCTGATGATTTTACTTCATTCATTTAACTTATTTATTTTAAATTAAAATGACTATATTTCAATATAAGGTGCATATATCCTTATCTTATTTTATTTATTATTATGTAGCTTAATCTGTATA
Source organism: Rhamnusium bicolor (assembly GCA_029963845.1). Classification (NCBI taxonomy): domain Eukaryota; kingdom Metazoa; phylum Arthropoda; class Insecta; order Coleoptera; family Cerambycidae; genus Rhamnusium; species Rhamnusium bicolor. The sequence goes on along the minus strand of JANEYF010000327.1, from coordinate 265,156 downwards.
TTGCCTGACATTAATTTTATTTTATGTATTTATTATTTTAATTTGTATACTGTTTTACTGACATTGTGTTAAATTGACATTGTTATATATTGTTATTGTATACTATTCTTGTTTTTTTATTTTTACTTTTTTTTTAAATTAGTGACTTGCCAATTGTACATTATTATGTATCTCTATATTGGTAAATAAATATTATTATTATTTTTTTTTTTTTTTTTGGAATATCCGATGCCGGTCAGTCCTCCCGTGGCCTCCGACGCCTCACGGGAGTCGCGCCGGCGCATCAACTACAGCCACTCCCCACATCCCGCAGGGTTAGTAGATACCAGAATCATGTGCCCTAAGCAGACGGAGAGAACCAAGAATGACCGCCTTCTGCATTTGGCCTGCCAGCCACTCGGCTGATTTTTGGCAGGCCGGTATGGTATTCAGTTCCGAGAGCAGCGTAGGCTTTATCCCTCCGAGTACACCGATTATTAGGACAACCATTTTGACCGAGTAGCCTGAGTACAGCACTTGGAGCTCGTACCGGAGATCGCGATATTTGGTCCGTTTCTCCTCCTCCTTCAAGGTGATGTTTTTCTCCGCAGGTGCCGAGAACTCGATGATATACATCACCTTGAGTTGATGGTCGAGGAGGACTATGTCAGGCTTGTTGGCTTGGATTAGCCTGACAGTCGGGAACGAGTAGTTCCAGTAAATCCGGCACTTCTCGTTCTCGACAACGGACTCAATATCTCCGGGGACGTAAGGCAGCACTGGTGTCTGGTCTACCCCGTACGAGTGCCTTAGATGGTAGTATAGCACTCGTAAAGCCGCGTTATGTCGGTGGATGTAGGCCGAAATCGCGTATACAGGGCATGCAGATAGTAAGTGCATGAGCGATTCCGGCGCCTAATGGCAGGTCCTGCAGTTGATATCAGGAACCTCTACACGCCACACGCGGCTACGGTAGACCAAGGTGTTGATAACACCATCTTGGCAGGCCATAATGAATCCCTCGGTCTCTGACTTAAGCCCGGCCGACCTTAGAAAGGCGAATGTCAGCCTGGTCGATAAACCCAGCGTTTCTATGTTCTTATAGAAGACACCATGCTGGGGTTTATCGACGTGCTGCCGAAACAGATGTTCCTGTTCGGCAGCTCTATTCGGGCTTTCAGGCGATTTGGCTGAAGTTCGGTGACTGACTCAACATCAGCACCTCGCCGGCCTCCTCGCCTGATGTCAAATGCGAGACCGAGTTCATCTGCGGCTCTTTTTGCTGCCTTGAACAATCTTGCTCCCACTCCTACAGTTTCGTGATGTTTTACGAACCGCAAGAGGGGATCTGAACTCCTGAGTATGTTACATGCCATACTCAGTACTACTCTGCCATGCGTACACTCCAGACTCAAGAGTCCTCGGCCCCCCCGTTGACGTGGGAGGTACACACGAGGAACGGACGATCTAGGATGAATACTTCTGTGAATATTCATCATCTTGCGGGTATCTCTGTCTAATTGACGCAGCTCATCTACCCTCCACTTTACTACTCCGAAGGAGTAGAGCAGAATCGGAACGGCAGGCATATTAGTTGCAGACACCTTATTCTTCCCCGAAAGTTCGGAAGACCAAATCTTTCGGAGACGGTGTCTGTACTTGCCGCGGAGAGAATCCTTTATTTGTGTTACATCCTGGATGTGCCTTTGTTGCACACCCAGGTATGTATAGGTCTCTCCGGCATCCAGATGTCTTAGGATGCTTCCGTCTGCGAGCTGCGCATCTTCAGGGAATTCCCCGCATCGTCCTCTCTTGAGGTGGACGACTGCACATTTGTCCAACCCGAACTCCATACCAATTGCCCGCGTATATTCTTCGACCACCCTAAGAGCGGTTTGTAGTACGCGCTCTCCGGAGGCATAAAGTTTAAGGTCATCCATATAGAATAGATGGGTGACCTTATGCCTCCGGTCGCTGGGTGGTCCACATTGATATCCGCGGGTTTGGCGGAGCCCAACAGACAACGGCAGCAGTGAGATGCAGAAGAGGAGAGGACTCAGGGAGTCACCCTGGAAAACTCCTCTCCTAAATGCCACCTGCTCTGTCGTGACCCGCTGTGCACCTGATGTTATGGTGAAGCGGGTCTTCCAGAGCGGCAGCAGCTGTTCTATGCATCTCACTAATGGTGCTGGTACCGCAAGACATTCGAGCAAGTACAACAATAGCTCATGTGATGTTGTATCAAATGCCTTGCGGTAATCAATCCAGGTCATCGATAGATTCCGCTTGTACTGCATAGAATCCTGTGTAATACAGCGGTCTATCAGCAGGCTGTCCTTGCAACCTGCCATGCCCTTCTTGGCACCACGCTGTTCGTGTATCTGCTGGAAGACCGGATCAACAGACCTCAGTGTCCTAGCATACAAGATACGTGTAAATATCTTGTAGCAGGAGTTAAGGCAAGTGATCGGCCTATAATTCCTCGGGTCGGAAAGATCCCCTTTTTTGGGAATAAGCACAGTACGTCCCTCGATAAACCAGTTCGGAATCTGCTGCCCCTCGTTCAACCATGAGTTGAAAACTCGCGCCAGACGGCGGTGAGTGGGAGGAAATTTCTTCCACCACCAGTTGTTAATGCCGTCTGGGCCCGGGGCAGCGAAGTTCTTGATACCAACAAGTGCTTGTTGGACTTCCTCCGTACTGAGTGCCGGGCACACTTCTTCTGGCTCTTCAAGATGTCTGTGGCATAGAGCCTCGAAGTGTGCAATTGCTGGAGTGTCGCTATTGAATGGACGCGTCGTTTCGTAGATTCCCTTCCAGAAGGTTTCGACATCTTCTACAGTCGGCGGATTCTCGACAACACGCTGTGGCTCTTGAAAGAGGCGAGAAGGATTCGTACGGAACAAATTGTTTTGTTCCATACTCCTCACCCGCCTCTTCAATGTTTTCTTTATCGCCATGAGCGCTCGGATCCTATCTAGACAGTGCTGCTTGATGGTAAGCATCACTGTCAGATTTAGAGTATGGTGTTGACGTCTTAATCCGGCTGCTATGCGCCGGATTCTGGGAGTAAATACTCTACCAGTCGTCTTATATTCCACCACACTCTGGATCCGAGAAGCGTGTTGTCTGGCCGACTGTATCTTGGCCTCGATTTTTTTGTACACGCCGCTTGGCTTTTTCGACCCCGTGATTGGTTGACCTCTCACGGGGGACGAGTTGCTTCGCGGCGTTGTACACGGCACAGTTGATTTGCCAGATGTCTGCATCTTCCGGAATTTCCTCATCGATGACCGCGTCCATTCTAGCCAGGTCTTGTGGCTTTAGGTTAGCCCTGGTGTTAAGGCTAACCCTTGTCCTTAAGTCTACATCGGCGAACTCTAATGGATGTTCCCCATCAGTTGGTAATTGCCGCGGTGGAACTGCGGCTGGCAGTTCTTCCAGCTGACGGGGTGCTCTTACGTAACCTGTCCTGCGCAAAAAGGATACTTGGTCTCTCAGGTGTTGTTGAGAGAAGGCGTGATGCTCCGGATGCATTTCGCACCACAGTGCATGCAATCGCGCCATGTATCCCCTACGCTCAGGTTCGCTACTCTCGCGGCAGGTCAGCAAGTCATCCTTTAGTTCCTTCGTCCACTTAAAGCGTCCATGTACAATAGCGTTGTTGTCATCGTTTGGACCGTCCGGTAAGGCCCCTCCCATCTGTCCTTGACCTCCATCCGACCGAGGTCGATTGTGAGGGGCCCTTCTTAGGTTATAAGTAACCCGAGCTGTAAGAGTACCAGGGTGGTTAGCCCTGGTACTCCCGGCCGACATTAGTCAGGCAGAGTTGCCTCTGCCTGTCCAGGGTGCACCAACGTGGAGGTTGCCGGTCCTTTGCACCCCATATCATTATTATTATTATTAGAAAATTCTTTAAATTTGTCAGATACTAAGTTAGAAAAAATGGCAACGGAAGTTCAAGTAACTCACTAAATTTTGCAGTTTACAAGCCTATGCAAATACAATTGGTAATTATAATGGTGACGAACATAGCTTAGAAATTTCTATAACAGCATGTGGTCAATTTATCGACCTATATCGCTCTAATGATAAAACCTTAAATAAATATTTATTAAGTTATTTTAGGTAAATTAACCGAAAGCTCAAATTTTAATTGGTTCGAAGTTAGAACTACGAACTTGGGAACAAATAAAAACTGCTTTGAGAATGAGTTTTGGTGATCACAGAAGTTTAGATTGTTTAGAACAAAATTTATTAACTTTAAAACCATACAAAAATCAACACTACACAATTTGCACAAAAGAATTCAGTTAGCACGTTCTTATAATTTGCCTGATGATTACAAGACAAAATCGATTTACAGAAACCCGATTATTTTGAAACAGTATTGGCATATACCATAGACGAAGAAAATTTCAAGCAAACAAACGACGTTACGAAATAAATCAATATCTAATCAATCAGTACCTAATTATAATTATAGACTGTCATACTCAACAACAATATAAACAAAATTCACCACCACTACCTAAACCATTTTATAATAATAATTTTAATCAACTTCGTAATATGTCAAAAATTTTTTTACAACTCAAACTTTAATCAATCTCGTAATACACCAAATTTTCAATGACAAATGTCTACAAAACTAGTATTCCCTACTCAACCAATAAATGTTCAACCAAGACAAATTCCACACAAGTTCCCCACAAACCAACAAGTTTCTGGTAGACCTCAAAACGTTTTTAAACCTAATCCATTTTCTACTCAAAATCAATTTATACCCGAACCAATGTCCACTCAATTTAGAATACCTAGAAATTTTAATAGGACAAATTTTAATTTAAACAAAGAAGTACATAATTTCGCGAATACTGATAACAGCTATCATGATAATAAAAACCAAAGTCAATATTCAAATATTGATGAAGAAAATTTTTTTAGCCTGTTCAGGCCTACCATTTGATTATTCGATCAATTACGATCATGTTGATTATACAGTTAATCAACAGACGACATAAATTTAGATGACCAAAATTTTCAACAGGACCCTGTACATACAGTCAGTCCTAATTGAAATGAATTCGACCAAAATTTTCAACAGGACCCTGTACCATACAGTCAGTCCTAATTGAAATGAATTCGACCAAAATTTTCAACAGGACCCTGTACCATACAGTCAGTCCTAATTGAAATGAATTCGGCAGTAGTAAATACTTTACCCTGTGTACAAATATAAAATCCCAATATCAAACTATTAATCGATACTCGAGCTTTTACGTCAATTTTAAAACCATCTATCGCAGAAAATTATTACCCAGATTTAAGTCAAAAAACCTCATTAGAAGAAAATAAAATTAAATAACGAGCTACGATACCAGTTTTTTCCGAATTTAATAGTGACCATCAATTAGAATTTTTATTATTTAATTTCCATGAATATTTTGCCGGAATTTTAGGACTTAATGACCTAATTAATTTAAATTTACCAATAGACATTCCGAATCAGCAGTTAGTAAATGATGAAATCACAATACCGTTGTATTATCGGCAACCATATGAAACCTCCATTTCAATGGAAATCCCAGCATACTGTTACGCCACTGGACTGTGTAGACTGGTTAGATGAGACTGGAATTGTATGGGAACGGCCGGGAATATTCTGGAGTGCTCTAGACTGGGTGAATGGATGTATAAATAAGACACACGGTGGGCCGAGATTTAATCTTAAGTTGAACGTGAACGAGTAAAGAAGCAATAAGATAGAGACTTATAAGTGTTCTAGTGTGATTATAGTTAAGACAGTAATTAATCTATTGTTATTAATTGTTAATTAGTAAATAAAGTAGTCATTAAGTGTTACCTGGACTTTCAATCAACGAATCTACGAGCAGAGGTGTTTGTGTGGATAGCAAACACGTAACAATTTGGTGTCGGAAGTGGATTGGAAGAGATATTTCTGGAATATTCGAAAAGGTTCTACAGTGTTCTTCTCAGAAATTAGTGGTAACACGAAGAATTAAACTACTGGACAGTGTTTGAGGACTATTTCTGGACTGAATAGTGACTTTAAAGTGGATTTTCGAGAAGTTTCTAGAACATTCGATTTAGAAATAGCTGCAAATACGCGAGTGCCGTTAATAACAACGTGTTGTAGACTGAGAAAAAGGACTACTAGTGCAAATTCGGGAAAATTCTAGAACATTCTATTTGAAAACAACAGGAGATACGTGAACTGTGTCGACGGGAACGTGTTGTAGACTTGAAAACAAGACTATAAGTGATTTTTAGTGACAATTCTAGAACATTCGATTTGGAAACCACAGAAGATACGTAAACTGTGTTAACGGGAACGTGTTCTAGACTCAGAACAAGACTTATTAGTGATATTTCGTGAAAATTCTCGAACATTCCATTGCACAATTAGTGGAGAGAAGTGAATTTTATCAACACAAAAGAATTATAGACTCTAAATAAGACTTTCTAGTGCTGTTTCGAGATTTTTCTGGAACATTTCATTATTAAAATAGACGTGATTTCAACATTTTACGGACTTTATAGTGTAATAAACTTTATTCTGGAATTGATTTACATGTGAGTTAATGCCAACAACAAGAAGTATGGCGGAGAAGCAAACACAGGACATGCTTGCAGCATTGCTACAATGGATGGACGAACAAGAGAGAAGACGACAGGAAGAAAAAGCAGAACAAAGGAAGATTATGGAAGATCAAGAGAGAAGACGTCAGGAAGAAAAAGAAGAACAAAGGAAAATTATGGAAGATCAAGAGAGAAGACGTCAGGAAGAAAAAGAAGAACAAAGGAAACTTATGGAAGATCAAGAGAGAAGACACCAGGAAGAAAAAGAAGACTTAAGAAAAATGATGGAGGGCCTGGAAATAAGACGATTGGAGGAAAACGAAGATATAGAAAGAAGCCTAGAGGAGCAGCAGGCAGCCATTTTCTCTCTCACTGAAAAATTTAAAGTCGATGTTATAGAAAAAGTCGGTGAAGTGGAAGAACAAGTCAGTGAAGTTAAAGAAAAAGTCGGTCAAGTTGAGGGAAAAGTCAGTGTAGTTGAAGGAAAAGTCAGTGAAGTTGAAGGGGAGATAGCCCGGTTGAAACAACAATTAAGAGAGAAGGGAGGCCAATTAGTACTGTCGTCTGGTGCTAGGTTACAACCACCTTCATTCGACGGTCAAAGTTCATGGTCAACTTATAAGAGACAATTTGAGGCAGCTGCACGTTCAAATAACTGGAACGATGAGGAAAAAGCAACAGCATTGGTATTAGCACTAAGGGGCCAAGCACTGGACCTGCTCCAAACAATTCCTGCCGCACAGCAACAAAACTTTAGCATTTTGGAGGCAGTTAGAACTAAGATATGGCGACCAACATCTCGCCCAAGTATATCAGGCTCAGCTCAAATCACGCAGACAACGAGGTGGAGAAAGCCTCCAGGAGTTCGAAGCTGCGGTAGAAAGATTAGCCCATCTAGCCTATCCTGATGCACCAATGGAATTTCAACAACAGTTAGCAGTTAGTACATTTATTGATGGAGTAAGGGACCAGGAAGTTAGGCGAGTTCTTAAGTTGGCCAGGCATAAACTTAGTAGTGAGGCTTTAGTACATGCACTGGAGATTGAGGCTGCCTATGAGGATACCACACAACCAAATCAGAGAGTACGAGCTGTGAGTGTGGAGGAAGACAAGCCAGACAACACAACACAAAACCTGATATTTGATCTATACAAGATGATGACCCAACTACTGACAAAATCGAACTCCCAGCAGACAGAAAACCAACAACAAGGTAGTGGGAGGCCGAATGGAGGCATCCGTTGTTATATGTGTGGAAAATTGGGCCATATTAAGAGGAACTGTCATGAGCTCAACATTCAAGATCCGAGACAAACCCAACAGCAAAGTAGTGGAAGACAGAGTGGAGGACGCATGCGCTGTTATAAGTGTGGCAGAGTGGGCCATATTCAGAGTAACTGTCGTCAGCGCATCCCTGAGAGGGTCGCAGTTATGGAGAAGCCGCAGGAAAACTGGCGAGCTGGTACTTCGCGGAATATAGCAGATGGCCTTTCCAAAAGACCGTGTCAGAAAGACTGCAAGCCTTGCCTCCGTAAGGAAGAACAACAAAATGTACAAATAATGAAGACCGTTAAGATTGATGTTCTGGATTATTGGACTAAAGAGTCGTTAAGGGAGGCGCAGTTAAACGATAACGAGACTGGTCCTATTCTAAAATGGAAAGAAAGAGCGACCCGACCCGATTGGAAGGACATTTCAAATAAATCAGTGGGGCTGAAGGCTTTATGGGCATAATGGGACTCCCTTATCGTAGAGGATGGACTGCTGAAGAGAGCGTGGGAAAGTCCAAATGGGAGGAAAGTTACTTGGAAATTGTTAATCCCCAGGTGTCACGTAGCAGCTGTACTTCAGCAAGTGCATAATGGAACGTCTGGCGGACATTTTGGCATCAACAAAACCCTGACAAAAGTAAGACAACGGTTCTACTGGGTAAACAGTCGTCAAGATGTGGAGGCTTGGTGCCGCCAATGTGAAGTTTGCGCGGCAAGAATGGGGCCAAAAATAAGAAATAGGCAATATAACGCCAGGGCTCCATTTGAATTACCATAGCAAGTGACCGTATGAAGGCTCGTTATGATGTTAAGGCTAATTCAGGAGGGTACCAGGTGGGAGAGTTGGTTTGGCTATATAACCAACAACGAAAGAAAGGCAGGTCCCCGAAGTTTCACCCGCCCTGGGAAGGTCCTTACACTGTCGTCACCAGACTAAACGACGTTGTATATAGAATTCAGCAAAGCCCAAAATCCAAGATGAAGGTGGTGCATATAGACCGACTAGCCAAGTATGCAGGGAATAATGAATTGCCTGATCGGGACGTTCAGGCTTAAGGAGGGGGCAGTGTTACGCCACTGGACTGTGTAGACTGGTTAGATGAGACTGGAATTGTATGGGAACAGCCGGGAATATTCTGGAGTGCTCTAGACTGGGTGAATGGATGTACAAATAAGACACACGGTGGGCCGAGATTTAATCTTAAGTTGAACGTGAACGAGTAAAGAAGCAATAAGAAAGAGACTTATAAGTGTTCTAGTGTGATTATAGTTAAGACAGTAATTAATCTATTGTTATTAATTGTTAATTAGTAAATAAAGTAGTGATTAAGTGTTACCTGGACTTTCAATCAACGAATCTACGAGCAGAGGTGTTTGTGTGGATAGCAAACACGTAACAATACGAAACATTAATAAAAGATTACCCAATAAACATAGATTACGGCGAAATTATTATTCCCGAATGCACAATAGACAATCTGTTGTATATACCCGAAATAACTGCCCCCTTAAAATTTTTAATTACAAAGACAAAACTGTTTCAGTAACACTAGATAACCCACTTATTTGTTATTCATTAAAATAACACTGATATTTATAACTTTGAAACTAATTGTATCTCCAATAATGAACAATACAACTCACAAATGAACATTAGTAATTCTATATGTGTAATTCAATTAAATAGCGAAGAGAAATACGAAATTTTAAAATTATATAATAAATTTAAAGTAATTTTTTATATTGAAAATTCTAAATTAACCTTTACAAACCAGGTGAAACACGAAATAAAAACATCTGATGAAGTACCTGTACATACAAAACACTGGCGGTTCTTCTATAGGGTCATTTGGTCAATGGCCTCCCACATATAAATAAAAAAATAGAGCTATTCATTTTCTGAAGTTTAAAAATATATAATATATATATTTTTAATATTCTTAAAAAATATATTAAAGTTTCTAGTTCATTCTATGCACAATGCTATACAAATACTAGATCATTACATTATTCATTTATAGAATTTAAAAATCTTGGGTCAATCCACAACGTGGCCTCAAAGCTAGCTACGGACCGAATTTACAATGAATTAAAGTGAAATAGACTTATGCGCGATTCATCAGAAAGCAAAAGAGACAGAAAACACTGGCGGGGACAATGTCCCTGACGTCCCTGACACGGTAACATACGAAATTTAGTACAGCAGTCGCTAGTCAGCAGTCTTAATGCTGACGAGGTATGCGTTGGTCGGTAAATTCTGTCGCGTTGTTTTCAATGTTTTTATTTGTGAACATTTTATTAGTAAATCTCTACTTGTCGTGAAATTAAGTAAAACAGTGTTTTTGGTGTTTACTATTAAATATGAGTGTTGTACAAAATATATTACAACTGAAAGATGGACATAAGTTGGGTTATGAAGACCAAGTGAAATTCAAAGGTGGTGGCCGTCCAAAACCTAATATGACGATAAAGCAAACATCTCTTGATAAGAAAACAGAAGTTAGTAGGTATTTTTAATTAAAAAAAAGTTATCCTTCAGCAAATTTTATTCATTGTTACACTCATCAACTAAATTTAATTTTACAAAAAGCATCAAATTAGGATAAAAGCATAAAATTTTTTTTTGCTAATTTGCATAGCTTTTCTTCATTCTTTGGAAAATCGCCAAAAAGAACAGCCGTGTTAGATAATGTTGTTAAGGTGAGATTACCTAAAGCGGCTCCAACACGATGGAATTTTAATACAAAGTGCATAGAGACTGTTTATACCTATTGAACAGAATTATTAGATTGTTTAGAAAAAATCATTGATAATGAATCAGAAAACAACACTAAACCAAGCTATTGGCTTAAAAAACTACTTACAAAATGAACATTTTCTTTACTGGTTAATTTTTTTTCATTTAGTTATGCATTGTGATATATTGTTCAATCAATTACAAAAATGTAATATCAATGTCATAACAGTAAATAAGTGTATTGGCGTTTTTAATAGTAAAATTGAAGACATCAGAAATAAAATTGAATAACTATTTGGAGGAGACATCGATGCAGTCTGCCCAAAATGTAAAACGGAAGAATCAAAAAGGAGAATTTCAATAGAAGTTTGTGATATAATTACATCTGAGATCAAGAACAGGTTTGGCTTCAGTAATCATTTAGCAGTGTCTCACTTATTTCACTCAGATCGATTTAAAGATTATAAAAAAAACTTTCCTCAAGATATGGTTAAATTAGTTAAAACGGAGTCAGTCATTAATCATTTGAAACTTAAAACTGATTTAGGCGTATTATACAGCTGAGACGATTTTTCCAATAGTGAAGGTGCAGTTGCTTTGTTACAGCTTTTTATTAACAATAATTTGTGCAATACTTTTTCCAAAAGTGTCAAACTGTTAAAAACCTTGTGTACTCTCCCTATGACTACCGTCGAAAGTGAACGTTGTTTTTCCGCCTTAAAAAAGAATAAAGACATTTTTAAGAAATACTATGGGTCAGGAAAGATTATCTTCTTTAACTATGCTCACCATAGAAAGGGCATTAATAAAGAAGATAAAAGACTTTAACGAAAAAGTAATTAACTACTTTTCATCTCAAAAAGACCGGAGAATCGACTTGGAATTTAAATCACTTTAAAAGGTAGGTACTTAATACAGTAAACTTTTCTAATTGACCTCCCTATATCTTGACCCACGAACCGCCGTTGATACAAAATTATATTAGTTTCTATTTGTGCATAAACTAGAAGTACAAAAACAAGTATGTTAGATGACGAAATAGTTAGATCTTCGGCATCTTCCGGACCTAGCCCAATCTGGATAGTCCCGAAAAAATTAGACGCGAGCGGCAAATAAAAATGGCGCATAGTTGTCGACCACCGAAAATTAAATGAGAAAACGATTGATGATAGGTATCCTATACGAACACTCGATCTTGCATCCGGTTTCCACCAGATAGAAATGCATAAAGATTCTATCCCTAAAACGACTTTTAATGTAGAAAATGGACATTACGAATACGTTCGAAGGTCATTTGGACTTAAAAACGCGCCAGCTACCATCCAAAGAGTAATGGGATATGCATTAAAAGATTTACAAGGCAAAATTTGTTTAGTCTATGTGGATGATATAATTATTTTCTCTACTTCACTACTGTATTGTAATTATTTATTAATATTGAGAACACTTGGGATTCTTGGGATAACAAAATACTTTTATTGAACTAACATTGAATACAGAGATCTGATATCTAATATTTGGACATTTTACATTGCCAACCGCTTTAATGTTGCCAACTATACATCTCTCTTTGTTTTTGTTTAAGCTAGTGTAAGGTGGAAATATAGATACTTAATTGTTATTTTATTTAAACGAAACTAAATTGTACAAAAATGGAATGAGTTATTACAATAAAAAAGTTATAAAACATTGTCATGTTTCTATTTATAATTTTTTCCACAGCAAACATCATTATATATTTTTGGTCTTTGCACGTTTCGTTTACTTTTTTGACTTTTCTCGTTCGATTGTATTCTTTTCGCTTGAACTTTCACCACTTTTCACCAGGGGCGTGCGGTGAGTTTTGATACAGGGAAAGCAGTTTGTGATATAGGGTGTTTGATAGTGCGAAGCCCCGAGCGAAGCGAGGCAAAATTTTTTTTAAGAAAAGGGACGTGGCTTCCGTATAATCATTTTAAAGCAAATGTCGAAAGCCGCAAAGTTATGATATCTAGAAAAAAAAGTACACTTGTAGGACCGCCACTCAATAAACATAAAACATAAAAAACACCACAAAAATTAGACAGCCCCTGACTCCAAAGCCGAAACTGCACGAGCTAGAGTTATACTTATGAAAAAAAAAAAAACGCATACACTACCATTCCCACGAAATAGAGAGTTTGTTCAGGCACACTTGCCATCGTGCACTCTCTAGCCCACTATAAATCGAGCCGGCTAGGTAAGTAGTTAACATGCACATACCTACCTATTTATAATGTAGTTTAATCCGCCTCTCCTTTTTTGCGAAGTCGAAAATAACGTCGTCGTAAAAGTTTGAATTTTGGGACATCTTCACAAAGTCACTTTGTATTGTCAACAGGGACAATTTTGAAAGCCGCTCTTCACTGAATTTCTTGAAAAAGTTTCTATTCTTTTTAAGGTCGAAAAACTGCGTTCAACCGAAGCACTAGTTGCAGGTATCATCAACACTAACTCACACAATTTCAACACTTCAGAGTAGGCCTGATCCAAACTATTTTCTTTTATAAAGATAATCAGTTCGTTGGCGTTATGTTTCTAATATCTTCTGTAGCATAAATAACTGAAAGTTCCGATCGTAACCCAACTATATCAAACAAATTTCCGTAGTTATCACTCAATGACTGAAGTATGTTTTGTGGAAACTGTTTATTTTTAAATTCATTAAAATTACACAATTCTAAAAATTGTATATCACTAAAATTTTTAAATTTATTATTTAGTTGCCAGTGATATTGTCCAAAAGTCTTTGATATGAAGTTCTACGATCCACTATAAATTCAGTTCGTATTCTTTTTCTTTGCGGCTCTAAATTGTCATTACTAGTTTTCTCCCAGAATTTTTCAAATTCATTTCTTTTATTACAAATAAAATTTTTGAATTCTTCAACTTTCATTACACTAAATCAAACGTCATTTGATTTTTAGTTTGCAAAATATTGAATAAATTGTCAGGAAATGGGAATATTTCGGAGAAAATATTTAACAAATAATTAAAATCAAAGTCTCCTTTCAATGAATCTAAGTAATCTCTGGATCCATTCAAAGTCTCAGTGTCCCAATCATCTTTGCTTTGTAAAATATTTTCAAATAAATCAATTAGAGGCTGTCGGTATTCTGATACAGTTTGTATTAGCCTCCCATTGTAATTCCATCGTGTTGGAACAACTCTGGGTAGTCTCTGCTGTACATCCAAATCTAAAGCTCGTGTCTGTTTTGATGATTTTGAAAAAAAAGGCAGTCATTCCACTAATACTTGAAAAAAATACTTTGCAGTCTTTAAGACACGCTGCAAATTGAGCAAGAACTAAATTTAATCGATGCGCAAAACAATGTACAAATAATGCATTCTGAAAAGTTTCTTTTACTTTGGCCTGCAGGCCCCCCAATTCATCAGCCATTACAGCGGCCCCATCAACTTTGGGCGATAAGTTTAGCACCACACTGTAGATCATCGATTATCTGACAAACTATAGCATATAAAGCTGCAGCCGTTCTCTGCGTTGTTACGTCTAAAAATCCTAAAAAGCGCTCTTGGACTTTCCCATTTTGGATTTATGTAGCGTACTACGATTGACAACTGACTAATATTCGTAATATCAGTTGTTTCATCTAACATAATTACAGCAAAAGGAGCTTTTTTATTTCTTGCTTGATCTTTTCTAAAACAATATTGCTTATCGACTGAATCAAATCATTTTGAATATGATTTGATGTACCGCGAAATACCGTGGAGTGTTCCAGCTGGTTACTTAAAATTGTATCATATTTTGCTAATAAATCAACTAAATTGATGAAATTGCCCCTATTAGCAACGCTCCGAGATTCAGTATGACCTCTAAAACTAAGTTCATTTTCGCCGAGAAAACAAACAATGTCAATGAGTCTTTTTAACAGCTCGATTTTTTTTACAAGTTCATTATGCTTACGGTCACTCTTTCAACTGCTGATCTAATGAATGCTCAATTCGTGATTTTCCAAATGTTTTTTCTTTTAGCACCGTTCGCAAATGAGTTTCACACTTACCATGCCTCTTTGTCACTTTGTGAATGTTGTTTAAATCTGAAAAGCGAAAAGCCATTTTTATTCCAAACACCTTTTTCATTTGTGAAAAGTACACATGGCCAACAAAACAATTTACACAAATTTTCAGAACCCGATAATCACTGATTAGCACTGTACATTTCAATATTAAAGTACCTATAGCATGATTTAACTTTCGTTTTTAAAAGATTTAAATCAGGTGTTGGTCTATCGTTTCTAATAATATCCAGTTTATCTTGAAACAAATATGTTGAAAATCCCTTTTTCGACAAATTGCTCACCACACAAACGCAAATAATATTTTCCACAGTGCTAGGACCAGCTTCCATATTGAATAAGCAATTCTAAAACTGCTTATACGAGCACTAATATTCAACGTTTTAAAAATCACGTCGCCGCACCACAGGTTTAGAAACACCAAAAAAAGTTTTTACAAATATAGCACAAAAGCTGAAAATAATACTAAGAAGATTAATATTAAGTATAATTATTAAAATCGATATTAAAATCTATAAAACAAGACGTATTACTATGCTATACGGCCGAGATATCAAGATTATGAAGTGGGGATGGGATGCATTTCAAGAAGTTGCTTATATCGTGCGAGTTCGCGTTGGCTCGATTAATCGAGTGCGTCATCGTTACGGTTTTAACGTGCAACATTATCTCAGCTGTTGAAATTGGGTAAAAGTAAATTTTAATGATTAATATATGTGATAAATAATAATTAGGTTCTAATTATGTTTTTTTTAATAATCCCAAGGGAAGCACTGCTTCCCTTGCTTCCATGGACCGACCGCCCCTGTTTTTCACTATACTCTCTTCTCCACCTTTCTCTGGTGACGCTGGCAACTTGTTCAGAAACTTCCTATTTTGCCTTAAACGGCCTTCTTCTGTATTAATGACATAAGAACTTGGTTCTTTAGCTGGACCTATGATGTATCCAGACCTTTTCATTTCAATAATCCAAATCATATCATTTTTATTCAATTCTGGAAGATCTTGAGGGTATTTTCTGTCTTCTATTCCTTGATTTTTGGGAAACCAGATCTTCTAATGTACATGGCAGGGAAGACTAAAAAGAAAATTAAATATTAGAATATACCTATACAAGTTATAAATGAACGTTTTTCTTTGAATATTATCTAGCTTTTAGCACTAGCTTTTAGCACGAGACAATAAAATTTTGATAATTAATTTAATTTTATGTAATATATTACACTCACGATATTATACGTGTCATGCCAAAAACCTGAAAAGGTGGTTATAACTATTACATCTACAATCTAGCAATCGACCAAGAAACTTTCTCAATATTTATATGGGAGGGGATCCAGTATTAAGAAATTTTAATGGGCGTAATTATTTTACGTTATATTTAAGATACCTTTAAAAATAAAAGCACAGATTGAATTATTGTATTAAGAACATTGGTAAAATGCCCTCCACTATAAATTAACGTAAAAACTGAGACAGGCTGCTTCATTCAATTTAATTGTCGATACGCTTTAGACCGTACGTGATATAAAATTATTGTTTCAAAGGACCAATTGCATAGGATGAAAATTATCAATTCTTTAACCTGACAGAACTCCAAATACTGCTATCTTAATTTAGTAAATACTATACCTTGTGCTCTTAAAACTTCCATTGTCGTGATTGAATAGGGCACAGCTATGGATGGAAAACCTCCCTCTCTCGATTGTAATGGTTTCCCAGACTCTTGAGTTCTGGATCCATGTAGTCTTCGTTCATAAATGTTCTGAACATATGAATAGTGTATTTATGATGTCTGTACTTGAAAAACCTCATATACATATTTGTATCCACACATTTTGGCTCTCGTTGTCACTGGGAAACCTATACGATTAAATTTTTCTATTAAATACTTATACTTAATGCTGATTGTTGGATTTAGCTGCCAATGCTTGAACAAAATAAAAATAAAGCAATTTCGAACCTGTGAAATATCACATGATATTCTGCCAGATATGACTTTGTTTTCAGTTTTTACATAAGACACAAATTCGATATACTTTTCCCATTACTGTGCCGCAAAAAAAAACTGAAAAATAGAAAATAGAACACAAAAATCTCCTGCTAGGCATGAAAACAAGACACAAAACAAAATGACAAATCTCAAAACGGAGAAATAAGACATTTTGACAGAATAAACGAGGAACGGTGATTCACAAATCAAGTATGCGCAGAAATTGCTTGTAGTACTCCTATTTTTGAGATGGAAGCACGAATTTCTTAATATTAATAAATTCGTGGATGGAAGATATTAGGTGCATTCTTTCTAGCAGATCTCAGTTAATCTATGTAGTTTTACGGAGGCTACATTAAATGAAATTATTCTTTTATTTATGCAGTGTTACCGTAAAACAACTTAGATTAACTGAAATCTTAGAGAGAACGCACCTAATGTTGGCTACACTGCTTGTGCAGCTATAGTGATAAAAAGTTACTATGCAAATATGGAGTCACAAAATTCTGTTGTCGGATCCCACTAATTTATCAATGGTTGTTAACGTATCCGATCGGTACCCCTGTAAACCTCAACGCCATGAAAAGTTAACAAGTGATATGATAGGGAATTTTTGGTATCCTGCTAAATAGACAGTTGTTAAAGTATCACGTTCAACCTACCTGTCGGTAAATGTTTATCAATCGTTAATGAATGACGTTTATTGTGTTCCAGCTGTCCACTTATTATGTGATGTACGTGTAGTTCGACGAGTTAGGCAGAATCTCTCTGTCTAACTCGTCGAACTACACGTACATCACATATCTATCAAATAAATAAATGATGAAAAACAAAATAAAACCCACCCATACAATGAAATTAAAATAGGAAATTTATATTAGCTTTTAACCTTGTAACGGCACCAAAATATAGTAAAAGATAACCTGTTCGGGTGCCAAATTACGTAACGGTGTCTGTTCGGACGCCCACAATATGTAGCGAAGTATGTTTGGGCGTCGTAACAGTGTTTGCTTTCGGATAGCTGGTTTGGAGAATTAATCCAGGATTCCTGTTAGTTGTAAATAAGAAAGCCCAACGTATTCGTAACAGAGTTTATTTTATTAAAGTAACATATATCCAAAACATGAAGTTAAATAGACATAAAATCTGATTCTTCAACAATAAAACCAAGTCAAGTACATTTAACAAATATTATTTACATCGGTGAGATTAATTTACGGGGAGTGTAATTCGGTACGTGCACGGTGACGATGGGCTTCAGCTACATGTACTGAAGTGAAACATCTAGGATACGATGCGGCGGTAAGTTTGATAATTATCTAACGGCAGCGGGCCCAGCTCAACACGCTGAAGACTCACGGCAATAAATAATTAGGGGACTGGTGACGGCGGCGGGTTTAGCAACTATTTACCAACCATGGACCCAGCTCAACACGCTGAAGACTCACGGCGATAAATAATTACTAAACTGGTGACGGCGGTGCAGAGCGGTAAAATGGCTACCAACACCAGGAGGTCAAGCTCAGCACGCTTAAAACCCCAAGATGCTACCAGACATTCAGCCGGGCGGCGTCGTCGTCGGATTCCGATTTCTAACCAAATGAAGTCAAGCTCAACACGCTTAAGACTCCTCAACTACCCAGCTCAACACGCTGAAGGTAGTTGTCAGCAGAAAACTGAATGCCTTTCCTCGGCTACGGCCATACTATTTATACCAAAATACTGGCCTTGGTGACGTCAATATTTCATGGCGGCAGGAAGTACGTGGCAGCACCTGCTAAACGGTAATTGCAGAAACTTCTCGGAATGAACATCTGCGTGAATCATCATATGTCGGCAGGAAGTGCGCGACAGCACAAGACTATCGGGGAATTTCCGAAACTATAGTAATGAACATGCGTAAGATTCATTACACTCCCCTCATACGTCATAGAGAAAAAAAGAATATAGTATACTTATGCAAATAGGCATCTACAAAACAAAATACAATACTATCAAGTTCAGGTACAAAAAACGTATATAAATAAAAAAAATTATACAATGCTAAAACACAGGTAGTGTTAATTCTAAAATAAGCAAACTGTGTGACAATTACACCAAAAAACAATAAATATATAAAGCCAGCAGGTCAGATATAAACAATGTTCAAAATCAAATCAAATCAAAATATACAAAAACAATTTCGGTCTGGAGCCGTTCCAGCATCCCCGTGCATGGTGACAGCGGGGCAATTGTTGGATCGGACAGAGCGAGGCCAGTTAATAAAAATAATATAACATAGTTCGGTGTACAAGGAACAATAAAAGAAAATGATTCTAATACATTCCAAAATCATGTAGAAAAAAAGTATAAGAAAAATAAACAGTTCAGATACGGGCAACTAAAAACGGTACTTGCCCAAAAAAAATTACAGTCAACGCGCACAGACGGACACAAACTTCCGCGCACAGTTTTAGTTTTGTGGCAACCTACTGATGCCGGGCAGACACAAGCGGACGGGGGTTCCATCGTGATTCCTGGATCGGAACTTCCGCTTTTGATTTCGTGGTCTGGACGGGGCGGTACTTTCCTCTGGGACACCTACCAGGCAGGAAATGTTTTTACCTGGGGTAACCGGAAACTCCGGAGTCACTGGCAGGGCATCTGGAGACATTGCTGGAAATATAGTAATATTAGTTTTAGGGGTAACTGGTGATTTGGATCGTGAGGGACTAGGGGTATCTCGGAAAAGGTCTCTTAACTTCTCTCGGACAGTGGATGGGAACGGAGACGACACCTTCTGTAAAGGCGACGTGAATAATTCCAGGATAACGGGCGAGCTCTGGCTCGCTGGTGATGACTTTGTTACTTCAGGAGTCGTTGGGAGAGGAGATATCATAGCCGGATGCCATATCTCCTTTCGGCTAGCAGTAAATGAACAATTAGGAGAAAACCTTCTCTTCTTTGTCGTAGCCTTGGTCGCAAGTGGAGTATTGTGTTCTGTTAGTGAGGTCACGCCTTTAACCTTCTGAAACTTCGGTAATTCGGTACGTAAAAAGTTTGACAGTCGGTATTTTTCAGGTTCTGTCGGTTCGGTGACGGTAGCTAATGTTACAATTTTTTCCTTATTGGAACTGGTATTTACTGGATGTCCCATTATTTTAATTTCTAGTGAAGTCAAATCCATTGAAAATTGTCTTGTTCTTAGGATATCCATTCCTAACAAGATATCCGAAGTTAGTTGCGGCATATACAGAAACGTATCAATCCACTGTTTTCCAGCCACGGAATAATTTATTTCATATTCCTTGTCAATCTGCACCTCTGTACAATTTGCTAATTTAACACTGAGTCGTTTGTCGGAGATTTTCTTAAAATATTTTGGATCACATAGAGTACACACAGAGCCACCTATGTACGAGCGTGCAGAACCAGTATCGATCAACGCATCGAACCACTTGTCACCAATCTGTAATGGAACTTTCAGGCGGTTATCGGACACACTGGTCATTGCTACGTCGGTATCAACAGCTGTTGGCACGGTCAGCTGCTGGTTTTCCATGTCTCTGCATTTACAATCTTTTGTTAACACATCTAGACGGCCACAATATGAACAAAATCTTTTAGGTGTGTTATTGCAATTCCTACGGCTGTGATTAGTGCCTCCACATCTCCAGCAACTCGTATTTCTAGTGTAATTTTCGGATATATAACGTCTGGAAATGTCTGGTACATGTGTGATACAATTTGTATAATTTTGTTTCCTAGAATTTTCTGACTGTTCGCCAGTGTATCTATAGCTTGAGGAATATGTACGTCCATAGTTATTATTACAAGAATTATTTTGCCGACGACCTCTGTAATTATTACCATATGAATAATTTTGTGGACGATTTTTAGATACTGTGATATTGTTTTGTGTGTATGACGGACGTTTATTACTATTTTCCTCTTTACATATGGATTCATACTCTTCTCCGAGAGTTATAAGTTCGGTTAGTGTATAAAAATCTCGTCTTCGGATGTACTTTCTGTAATCCGTTTTTAAATTAGAATATATCCTGTGAAGTTGCTGTTCTGGTGATACATTACCTAACCTCCTTAGTAATGTTTGTATAGCGATGACGTATTCTTTTACACTTTCATTTTGCCCTTGAATGCGAGACTTTGCTTTTTCCTCTAAGTCTAGCTGGTATTGTGAGGGTGCGAAGAAAATTTTTAGGTTAACTATGAACTGTTCCCAATTTGTCCAGGATGTTTTATTATTTCTGTACCATAATAAAGCATCACCTTGTAGCAACTCAGGTAGTGCTCGGAGTATTTGTTCATAGGAAAAGTTGTAACCTTCTTGTAACTCTTCGACCCGTTCTAAAAATAAAAATACGTCTTTTTTTCCCATCAAAATGTACATTCCATTTACGTACTTGGTCTAAAACAGCACCAAGAGGCGGTTCTGGGGCGGCATTCGGCGGAGAAATTTCTATTCTCGGTTTATTTCCATATACAATATTTTTTTAATCTTTCACGTAACTCCTCGACGGTTCCGGTTGCGTACTTGGTTAATTCTGCACGTAACTCATCTTTTTTGAGCTTATAAATCCAACCTACGGTGGCATCTGCGACTTCAAGTCCACATGCGCCTTCTGTATCAGATATACTCATGTTTAGAATAAGATATATTTATCAATATATAAAAAAAGGTAAGTACTAGTCTTTCTAGTCTATAACAAAATACTTTCTGGGCTCTCTACAACTAAAACCTGTCTGAAATCTGCTCGGACGTCAAATTATGTCACGGCACGAAAATATCGTAAAAAAAAAAACCTGCTCGGGCGCCAAATTATGTAACGGCACCAAAATATAGTAAAAGATAACCTGTTCGGGTGCCAAATTACGTAACGGTGTCTGTTCGGACGCCCACAACATGTAGCGAAGTATGTTTGGGCGTCGTAACAGTGTTTGCTTTCGGATAGCTGGTTTGGAGAATTAATCCAGGATTCCTGTTAGTTGTAAATAAGAAAGCCCAAAGTATCCGTAACAGAGTTTATTTTATTAAAGTAACATATATCCAAAACATGTAGTTAAATAAACATAAAATCTGATTCTTCAACAATAAAACCAAGTCAAGTACATTTAACAAATATTATTTACATCGGTGAGATTAATTTACGGGGGAGTGTAATTCGGTACGTGCACGGTGACGGTGGGCTTCAGCTACATGTACTGAAGTGAAATATCTAGGATACGATGCGGCGGTAAGTTTGATAATTATCTAACGGCAGCGGGCCCAGCTCAACACGCCGAAAACTCACGGCAATAAATAATTAGGGGACTGGTGACGGCGGCGGGTTTAGCAACTATTTACCAACCATGGGCCCAGCTCAACACGCTGAAGACTCACGGCGATAAATAATTACTAGACTGGTGACGGCGGTGCAGAGCGGTAAAATGGCTACCAACTCCAGGAGGTCAAGCTCAGCACGCTTAAAACCCCAAGATGCTACCAGACATTCAGCCGGGCGGCGTCGTCGTCGGATTCCGATTTCTAACCAAATGGAGTCAAGCTCAACACGCTTAAGACTCCTCAACTACCCAGCTCAACACGCTGAAGGTAGTTGTCAGCAGAAAACTGAATGCCTTTCCTCGGCTACGGCCATACTATTTATACCAAAATACTGGCCTTGGTGACGTCAATATTTCATGGCGGCAGGAAGTACGTGGCAGCACCTGCCAAACGGTAATTGCAGAAACTTCTCGGAATGAACATCTGCGTGAATCATCATATGTCGGCAAGAAGTGCGCGACAGCACAAGACTATCGGGAATTTCCGAAACTATAGTAATGAACATGCGTATGATTCATTACAACCTTGAAAAAAGTCCGAAAACTCGGACGAAACGTAGGACAAATTGTTCATGTACTTGGCTGGAAGTCCTCTAGAAATAAAAATAGGAAATAAAGTTTTTTCTGTTTTTTATTGAAGAAATAATTTCTACTTTAACAGCCAACAACTTGTGTAAAATATTAACCAAAAATGAAAAGTGTGACAAATTATCCGAAGTTGTCAAGATATCAAGAAGGCACAGAAAACCCAATTATTTTCAAAATTATGTTTTCGAGGACGAAAAATACTAGGATGGCCGAATGTTATGAACTTATTTAATCTTTTGTATGTGTGAACCGGGTTTACTGTCCTTAAGGTGTGAAGTTAGTTGTATTAGAGCTGTCAATAGAGAAACATCATAATTTGAACGAATTATTTTATTTAAAAAGCGTAAATGTGTTAAAATACACATTATAAAGTGTCCAGAGTCCTTAAATTAACAAGTATAAGTATTTAATAGAAAAATTTAATCGTATAGGTTTCCCAGTGGCAACGAGCCAAAATGTTTGGATACAAATATGTATATGAGGTTTTTCAAGTATTTACAGACATCATAAATACAGTAAATACACCATTCATATGTTCAGAACTTTTATGAACGAAGACTACATGGATTCAGAACTCGAGAGTCTGAGAAACCATTACAATCGAGAGAGGGAGGTTTTCCATCCATAGCTGTGCCCTATTCAATTACGACAATGGAAGTTTTAAGAGCACAAGGTATAGTATTTACTAAATTAAGATAGCAGTATTTGGAGTCTTGGTCAGGTTAAAGAAATTGAAAATTTTCATCCTATGCGGGTCCTTTGAAACAATAACAATGTATATATATATATGTATATATATATATATATATATATATATATATATATATATATATATATATATATATATATATATATATATATATATATATATATATATATATATATATATATATATATATATATATATATATATATATATATATATATATATATATATATATATATATATATATATACATATATATATATATATTGTAGTACCCTGCATTTAAATTTATCTATATTCCCGCTAACAAAGAATGACGAATGATGGCGCTGTCGGGTTAAGTGAATGGAAGCTTCGTTGGAAAAGTAAAAGTAAAGATGCAGAAGAAGAAGCTAAAAAATAAAAAAAGGGGGAACGGGGCCGATGGCGGGAAAAAGTTAGAGAGAATACGAAGATACTACATATAGAAAGCAAGGCAGACGTTTTGGAAACGCAGTAATTATTAATTTCAAATACTTATTACAGGTGGGTGACTAGTTAATTAACAATATTATTTGTCCAAAGTCCTGTTAGCATCAAATCAGAGTAATAAACTCCTGAGTGCAAGGCATTTACATTGTGTTGGTCAAGTAACCTTAAAATATATTGTTTTCTGCGTACTGTTCACTACCAAGTTTTGTTTAAACCATTATCTAGTAAAGATATCATCCTGAAACTGATATATTGTGTCAGACTGTTCATTTATTAGTCGGGAACTAATCCCAATAAGTACAGTTACCATTATTTCAGTCGACACGTGGTAACCTTTATTGTACCTTGTCAAATTTTAAACGTAACTGATTTATTTATTGTGTTGTGTGTAATATAATTCTATGACATGTAGAGAGCCACCTTTACTAAATTTTTCTAATCTTGTAGATAAAAGACCATGCAATAAACTAAAAGATCAGATTATGTTCGTTAAAAGAATTCATTGACCATTACCATTGTTGTTTAACTGCTTGATGTTTTGATTTATGTTATTAATTTATGGGCAATAGATACGAGGGGTTGCATTAGTGCTCATTCCAGAAGTTTATTTTTCATTTAGATTTAACGCTGCAAATTACCAGAAGGACTTTTAGGATGAATGAGCCTTGTTGTGTGTCACTAACGTTTTCCGGCCGTGAGAGGATGAGTGGTGGTTGCTTCCGGTCGGACCTGCCCCTCATACCTCGACCATTCAACTCATAGCCTGTTTGACCGTAGCCAGGTTCTCAGGTACCTGCGGCAGGGGTGCTGCTAACTAACACTTCTTCAGTTTTATCTCTTAGATCGTGATGTGGGGTTTTTTCTGGTACTAAGTTGGTAGTATATCAGACTGGAATTATGATTACATTTTTGCAACCTCAACGATCACTGGCTGTTGGTAATAGATAACTAAAATTCCAATGTTTCATCTGTTCTCGCAATATACTTGTTATGTGCTCACAATATATTTGTCCATGGTGATTTGTTGTCTTTATTTCACAGTCCTCCTTCCCTCATAATGCTCCTACCAGTGTATCTTGAACGAAATTCTGAATACAACGTAGGTTTAGATGATCACAAGGTAAGCTAGCCATCTTGCCAACTTAAAATACTCGCGCGAAATTCAAAAATTATACCTGGGAATACTACAATATATATATATATATATATATATATATATATATATATATATATATATATATATATATATATATATATATATATATATATGTTAAATTCGTTTTCCGGGCACACTCCCGCGTAGGTGATAGGCCCCGAGAGGGACCGTGGTTGTCTGAACGACGTTCCCCTACGCGGGAGTGTGCTCGGAAAACGAATTTAACATTCACCACCCGCGAAAACCTGAAAAACAACATATATATATATATATATATATATATATATATATATATATATATATATATATATATATATATATATATATTTGGTAAAACCCCGTTATCATTAATAATGAAATATGTTATTTGTAACTGTCTCAGAATACAAAGTAATGTTTAAATGTATATAAAAATATATACATAAATAGTGGGGATGTAGTTATTAGGTGGCTGGTAATAATTAATAATCTATTATTTAACTATTTAAATACTTACATTACTGAACCTGTGCACCTTATTAATAATAATGATAACACTACAATTTATAGATCTTTACCTTATTTAGATAGTTTGACTCCAAAATTAGTAAATGTTTTTAAAGACAATAATGTTAAGATTGCAAAAAAAGAACATTAAAATAGTATCTCAGCTTTATTCTAAAACTAAAACACCTCTTCTTAAAAATCAGTGTTTTAATCTTATTTATAAAATCCCTTGTAAAGATTGTGATAAAGTGTATATAGGACAAACATCTCGAAATCTTCAAGGCCGCATTTCTTCTCACAAAAGTGATTGTAGGAGGATTACTAATTCTTGTGCTTTAGCTGAACATTTTCATCTAATGGATCATTCGTTTAATTATATAGATACTACAATTTTGGATATTGAAAATAACTATCATAAAAGAATATTTTTGGAAATATTATATATAAATAATGAACCTAATTGTTTAAACAAAAGAACTGATCTTAATAATCTTAGTAAAATTTATACCTACATTTTGAAACTTAATAATGATTTAAAAAGACGATCATAATTTTAATTTATTTATCAAAATTTTACTAGTTGTTTATGGTTGCCTTGATATATTTTTATAAAAAATTGTTTAACATCCTTGGTAACAGTTTTGTTACTACTTTTATATATTTGAAATAGTCTAAATTGACATATTTTACTTTTTTACTTTTTTCTTGATCTTTACACATTTTATTTATAACAATTTGTATGCCATGTTTTCATTTTCATCTTTTTAATCGCGTTTGTAAGTATTATAATAATTAATAATAATTTTTTAATATTATAATGTACTATACTTTTAGATATCTTGAGAAAGGAATAAAAAATTTTCCGAAAGCTTGATAAAAAACAGATTTTTAATTGACCAGCCACCTAATAACTGCATCCCCACTATTTATGTATATATTTTTATATACATTTAAACATTACTTTGTATTCTGAGACAGTTACAAATTATATATATATACATATATATATATATATATATATATATATATATATATATATATATATATATATATATATATATATATATATATATAAGCGTAGGGATCGTTTGGGTACCTGTTTACGGAGTGGATTTCCGACTTTTTTGGCGGGAATTTTTTTTATTCCATAAATTGGTTCTAAATGATAAACTATAAGCGGTAGTAAACCCCCCATGTTTCTATTTGATGTTAAATTTAAATGAGAGGCTATTTAATTATTATGAAGAACTTTTTATTGTGAATTCTTTGGGTACATTTTATATTTTAATGATATATACGAATAGTTTGAGTACTTTTGGTCATGGTTGGTTCTTGACTAAACATTATTAGTGCATGCTTAATAGTAACAATATATATTTGATTGAGTGAAAGAAACAGATCCCACTTTCAAGTAATTTAACTTAATAATTATAATAATGTTAGTATTTGCATTGTATGTTCATTCTATGGATATTTATATCCACGTGATGAAGCAAGTATATACATTGTATGTGAATGGATTTTAAATTTATATACAGTTTATGATCCTCTTATGCTATTATAACAGATCTGTTAGAATTCTTATCCAATCAGAAACCGCCTTTTTGAAAAATCTTTATTTCTAATTGGCTATAACTCTTAACAGCTCTATTACAATAACATAAGGGCATGATGTAAAAACAATGGTGTGCCAGTAATTTTACTGAAACTCGTCAACTTATGCGCATGACGTCACACGTGGCGAAAACGGCGGTTATGTCAAATTATTTCCGCGTAAAATTTGTTATTGTGTTGTTCACTGTTGTGCTAAGATTGCGAAAATTTCGGACACTATTAGTTGCTAGATGCTAAACATGATCTTGTAATTCATTTTGACCAAAAGCGTCCATACATACCGTAAATGGTCGATTGATAGCCAAATAATACACATTTTTCTATTTTCTCTCCGTTGTCTATTAAAAAGATTACATTTAGTGACAATTTCATGCGGAACGTGGCGATTATAAACTTTTGTGTAGAATAAAATTTTCTGAGAAACAAAAAATAAACATGTTATTGTCAATAGAACGGAATCGTCACAAATAACCGATTTTATTTCGAAACCCGTTGGATATAGAGAGTTCTCGTTAGCACCATTCGACTTTTTAGACCGAATTACGTAGGAAATGATATCCAGCACAAATCTTTAGGGTCTAAACAAAAAGTCGAAATTTAATTGTTTTATAAAAGTTTACCTCAATAATCCGAAGATATTATGAAACCAAGGAAACTTTCGTTCGAAATGAGATTTCGGTTCTGGGGGTTTTTAGGGACGATAAACACGATTCTGTACTTGATTTTCACCAAAAACGTCCATACATAGCGTAAATTCTCGATTGTTAGCCAAATAATACACGTTTCTCTATTTTCTCACCGTTGTACATTAAAAAGATTACGTTTAGTGACAATTTCATGTGCAATGTGGCGATTATAAACTTTTGTGAAGAATGACATTTTCTGAGAAACAAAAAATAAACATGTTATTGTCAATAGAACGGAATCGTCACAAATAAACGACTTTATTTCGAAACCCGTTGGATATAAAGAGTTCTCGTTAGCACCATTCGACTTTTTAGATCGAATTACGTAGGAAATGATATCCAGCATAAATCTTTAGGGTCTAAACAAAAAGTCGAAATTTAATTGTTTTATAAAAGTTTACCTCAATATTTCGAAGATATTATGAAACCAAAGAGACTTTCGTTCGAAATGAGATTTCGGTTCTGGGTGTTCTTAAGGACGATAAACACGATTCTGTACTTCATTTTCACCAAAAACGTCCATACATATCGTAAATTCTCGATTGATAGCCAAATAATACACGTTTTTCTATTTTCTCACCGTAGTACATTAAAAAGATTACGTTTAGTTTTCATGTGCAATGTGGCGATTATAAACTTTTGTGAAGAATGACATTTTCTGAGAAACAAAAAATAAACATGTTATTGTCAATAGAACGGAATCGTCACAAATAAACGACTTTATTTCGAAACCCGTTGGATATAAAGAGTTCTCGTTAGCACCATTCGACTTTTTAGACCGAATTACGTAGGAAATGATATCCATGAAAAATCTTTAGGGTCTAAACAAAAAGTCGAAATTTAATTGTTTTATAAAAGTTACCTCAATAATCCGAAGATATTATGAAACCAAAGAAACTTTCGTTCGAAATGAGATTTCGGTTCTGGGGGTTTTTAGGGACGTTAAACACGATTCTGTACTTGATTTTCACCAAAAACGTCCATACATATCGTAAATTCTCGATTGTTAGCCAAATAATACACGTTTTTCTATTTTCTCACCGTTGTACATTAAAAAGATTACGTTTAGTGACAATTTCATGTGCAATGTGGCGATTATAAACTTTTGTGAAGAATGACATTTTCTGAGAAACAAAAAATAAACATGTTATTGTCAATAGAACGGAATCGTCACAAATAAACGACTTTATTTCGAAACCCGTTGGATATAAAGAGTTCTAGTTAGATACCACTAGTCGACTTTTTAGACCGAATTACGTAGGAAATGATATCCAGCACAAATCTTTAGGGTCTAAACAAAAAGTCGAAATTTAATTGTTTTATAAAAGTTTACCTCAATAATCCGAAGATATTATGAAACCAAAGAAACTTTCGTTCGAAATGAGATTTCGGTTCTGGGGGTTTTTAGGGACGTTAAACACGATTCTGTACTTGATTTTCACCAAAAACGTCCATACATAGCGTAAATTCTCGATTGTTAGCCAAATAATACACGTTTTTCTATTTTCTCACCGTTGTACATTAAAAAGATTACGTTTAGTGACAATTTCATGTGCAATGTGGCGATTATAAACTTTTGTGAAGAATGACATTTTCTGAGAAACAAAAAATAAACATGTTATTGTCAATAGAACGGAATCGTCACAAATAAACGACTTTATTTCGAAACCCGTTGGATATAAAGAGTTCTCGTTAGCACCATTCGACTTTTTAGACCGAATTACGTAGGAAATGATATTCAGCATAAATCTTTAGGGTCTAAACAAAAAGTCGAAATTTAATTGTTTTATAAAAGTTTACCTCAATATTTCGAAGATATTATGAAATCAAAGAAACTTTCGTTCGAAATGAGATTTCGGTTCTGGGGGTTTTTAGGGACGATAAACACGATTCTGTACTTGATTTTCACCAAAAACGTCCATACATAGCGTAAATTCTCGATTGATAGCCAAATAATACACGTTTTTCTATTTTCTCACCGTTGTACATTAAAAAGAATACGTTTAGTGACAATTTCATGTGCAATGTGGCGATTATAAACTTTTGTATAGAACAAAATTTTCTGAGAAACAAAAAATAAACATGTTATTGTCAATAGAACGGAATCGTCACAAATAAACGACTTTATTTCGAAACCCGTTAGATATAAAGAGTTCTCGTTAGCACCATTCGACTTTTTAGACCGAATTACGTAGGAAATGATATTCAGCATAAATCTTTAGGGTCTAAACAAAAAGTCGAAATTTAATTGTTTTATAAAAGTTTACCTCAATATTTCGAAGATATTATGAAACCAAAGAAACTTTCGGTCGAAATGAGATTTCGGTTCTGGGGGTATTTAGGGACGATAAACACGATTCTGTACTTGATTTTCACCAAAAACGTCCATACATACCGTAAATTCTCGATTGTTAGCCAAATAATACACGTTTCTCTATTTTCTCACCGTTGTACATTAAAAAGATTACGTTTAGTGACAATTTCATGTGCAATGTGGCGATTATAAACTTTTGTGTAGAATAAAATTTTCTGAGAAACAAAAAATAAACATGTCATTGTCAATAGAACGGAATCGTCACAAATAAACGACTTTATTTCGAAACCCGTTGGATATAAAGAGTTCTCGTTAGCACCATTTGACTGTTTAGACCGAATTACGTAGGAAATGATATCCCGCACAAATCTTTAGGGTCTAAGCGAAAAGTCGAAATTTAATTGTTTTATAAAAGTTTACCTCAATATTTCGAAGATATTATGAAACCAAAGAAACTTTCGTTCGAAATAAGATTTCGGTTCTGGGGGTTTTTAGGGACGTTAAACACGATTCTGTACTTGATTTTCACCAAAAACGTCCATACATAGAGTAAATTCTCGATTGTTAGCCAAATAATAAACGTTTTTCTATTTTCTCACCGTTGTACATTAAAAAGATTACGTTTAGTGACAATTTCATGTGCAATGTGGCGATTATAAACTTTTGTGAAGAATGACATTTTCTGAGAAACAAAAAATAAACATGTTATTGTCAATAGAACGGAATCGTCACAAATAAACGACTTTATTTTGAAACCCGTTGGATATAAAGAGTTCTCGTTAGCACCATTCGACTTTTTAGACCGAATTACGTAGGAAATGATATTCAGCATAAATCTTTAGGGTCTAAACAAAAAGTCGAAATAATTGTTTTATAAAAGTTTACCTTAATATTTCGAAGATATTATGAAATCAAAGAAACTTTCGTTCGAAATGAGATTTCGGTTCTGGGGGTTTTTAGGGACGATAAACACGATTCTGTACTTGATTTTCACCAAAAACGTCCATACATAGCGTAAATTCTCGATTGAAAGCCAAGTAATACACGTTTTACTATTTTCTCATCGTTGTACATTAAAAGGAATACGTTTAGTGACAATTTCATGTGCAATGTGGCGATTATAAACTTTTGTATAGAACAAAATTTTCTGAGAAACAAAAAATAAACATGTTATTGTCAATAGAACGGAATCGTCACAAATAAACGACTTTATTTCGAAACCCGTTAGATATAAAGAGTTCTCGTTAGCACCATTCGACTTTTTAGACCGAATTACGTAGGAAACGATATTCAGCATAAATCTTTAGGGTCTAAACAAAAAGTCGAAATTTAATTGTTTTATAAAAAGTTTACCTCAATATTTCGAAGATATTATGAAACCAAAGAAACTTTCGCTCGAAATGAGATTTCGGTTCTGGGGGTTTTTAGGGACGATGAACACGATTCTGT
The DNA here is from genome assembly GCA_029963845.1 of Rhamnusium bicolor. Taxonomy (NCBI): domain Eukaryota; kingdom Metazoa; phylum Arthropoda; class Insecta; order Coleoptera; family Cerambycidae; genus Rhamnusium; species Rhamnusium bicolor. The sequence goes on along the minus strand of JANEYF010000327.1, from coordinate 233,723 downwards.
ACTTGATTTTCACCAAAAAGATCCATACATAGCGTAAATTCTCGATTGATAGCCAAATAATACACGTTTTTCTATTTTCTCACCGTTGCACATTAAAAGGATTACGTTTAGTAACAATTTCATGTGCAATGTGGCGATTATAAACTTTTGTGTAGAATAAAATTTTCTGAGAAACAAAAAAATAAACATGTTATTGTCAATAGAACGGAATCGTCACAAATAAACGACTTTATTTCGAAACCCGTTGGATATAAAGAGTTCTCGTTAGCACCATTCGACTTTTTAGACCGAATTACGTAGGAAATGATATCCAGCACAAATCTTTAGGGTCTAAACAAAAAGTCGAAATTTAATTGTTTTATAAAAGTTTACCTCAATATTTCGAAGATATTATGAAACCAAAGAAACTTTCGTTCGAAATGAGATTTCGGTTCTGGGGGTATTTAGGGACGATAAACACGATTCTGTACTTGATTTTCACCAAAAACGTCCATACATACCGTAAACTCTCGATTGATAGCCAAATAATACACGTTTCTCTATTTTCTCACCGTTGTACATTAAAAAAGATTACGTTTAGTGACAATTTCATATGCAATGTGGCGATTATAAACTTTTGTGTAGAATAAAATTTTCTGAGAAACAAAAAATAAACATGTCATTGTCAATAGAACGGAATCGTCACAAATAAACGACTTTATTTCGAAACCCGTTGGATATAAAGAGTTCTCGTTAGCACCATTTGACTGTTTAGACCGAATTACGTAGGAAATGATATCCAGCACAAATCTTTAGGGTCTAAGCAAAAAGTCGAAATTTAATTGTTTTATAAAAGTTTACCTCAATATTTCGAAGATATTATGAAACCAAAGAAACTTTCGTTCGAAATGAGATTTCGGTTCTGGGAGTTTTTAGGGACGATGAACACGATTCTGTACTTGATTTTCACCAAAAACATCCATACATAACGTAAATTCTCGATTGATAGCCAAATAAAACACGTTTTTCTTTTTTCTCACCGTTGCACATTAAAAGGATTACGTTTAGTGACAATTTCATGTGCAATGTGGCGATTATAAACTTTTGTGAAGAATAAAATTTTCTGTGAAACAAAAAATAAACATGTTATTGTCAATAGAACTTAATCGTCACAAATAAACGACTTTATTTCGAAACCCGTTTAATATAAAGAGTTCTCGTTAGCACCATTCGACTTTTTAGACCGAATTACGTAGGAAATGATATCCAGCATAAATCTTTAGGGTCTAAACAAAAAGTCGAAATTTAATTGTTTTATAAAAGTTTACCTCAATATTTCGAAGATATTATGAAACCAAAGAAACTTTCGGTCGAAATGAGATTTCGGTTCTGGGGGTTGTTAGGGACGATAAACACGATTCTGTACTTGATTTTCACCAAAAACGTCCATACATACCGTAAATTCTCGATTGATAGCCAAGTAATACACGTTTTTCTATTTTCTCACCGTTGTACATTAAAAAGATTAGATTTAGTGACAATTTCATATGCAATGTGGCGATTATAAACTTTTGTGTAGAATAAAATTTTCTGAGAAACAAAAAATAATCATGTTATTGTCAATAGAACGGAATCGTCACAAATAAACGACTTTATTTCGAAACCCGTTGGATGTAAAGAGTTCTCGTTAGCACCATTCGACTTCTTAGACCGAATTACGTAGGAAATGATATCCAGCACAAATCTTTAGGGTCTAAACAAAAAGTCGAAATTTGATTGTTTTATAAAACTTTACCTCAATATTTCGAAGATATTATGAATACCAAAGAAACTTTCGTTCGAAATGAAATTTCGGTTCTGGGGGTTTTTAGGGACGATAAACACGATTCTGTACTTGATTTTCACCAAAAACGTCCATACATCGCGTAAATTCTCGATTGATAGACAAATAATACACGTTTTTCTATTTTCTCACCATTGTACATTAAAAAGATTACGTTTAGTGACAATTTCATGTGCAATGTGGCGATTATAAACTTTTGTGAAGAATAACATTTTCTGAGAAACAAAAAATAAACATGTTATTGTCAATAGAACGGAATCGTTACAAATAAACGACTTTATTTCGAAACCCGTTGGATATAAAGAGTTCTCGTTAGCACCATTCGACTTTTCAGACCGAATTACGTAGGAAATGATATCCAGCATAAATCTTTAGGGTCTAAACAAAAAGTCGAAATTTAATTGTTTTATAAAAGTTTACCTCAATATTTCGAAGAAATTATGAAACCAAAGAAACTTTCGTTCGAAATGAGATTTCGGTTCTGGGGGTTTTTAGGGACAATAAACACGATTCTGTACTTGATTTTCACTAAAAACGTCCATACATAGCGTAAATTCTCGATTGATAGCCAAATGATACACATTTTTCTATTTTCTCACCGTTGTACATTAAAAAGATTACGTTTAGTGACGATTTCATGCGCAATGTGGCGATTATAAACTTTTGTAAAGAATAAAATTTTCTGAGAAACAAAAAATAAACATGTTATTGTCTATAGAACGGAATCGTCACAAATAAACGACTTTATTTCGAAACCCGTTGGATATAGAGAGTTCTCGTTAGCACCATTCGACTTTTTTAGACCGAATTACGTAGGAAATGATATCCAGCACAAATCTTTAGGGTCTAAACAAAAAGTCGAAATTTAATTGTTTTATAAAAGTTTACCTCAATATTTCGAAGATATTATGAAACCAAAGAAACTTTCGCTCGAAATGAAATTTCGGTTCTGGGGGTTTTTAGGGACGATAAACACAATTCTGTACTTGATTTTCACCAAAAACGTCCATACATAACGTAAATTCTCGATTGATAGCCAAATAATACACGTTTTTCTATTTTCTCACCGTTGTACATTAAAAAGATTACGTTTAGTGACAATTTCATGTGCAATGTGGCGATTATAAACTTTTTGTGAAGAATAACATTTTCTGAGAAACAAAAAATAAACATGTTATTGTCAATAGAACGGAATCGCAACAAATAAACGACTTTATTTCGAAACCCGTTGGATATAAAGAGTTCTCGTTAGCACCATTCGACTTTTTTAGACCGAATTACGTAGGAAATGATATCCAGCATAGATCTTTAGGGTCTAAACAAAAAGTCGAAAATTAATTGTTTTATAAAAGTTTACCTCAATATTTCGAAGATATTATGAAACCAAAGAAACTTTCGTTCGAAATGAGATTTCGGTTCTGGGGATTTTTAGGGACGATAAACACGATTTTGTACTTAATTTTCACCAAAGACGTCCATACATAGCGTAAATTCTCGATTGATAGCCAAGTAATACACGTTTTTCTATTTTCTCACCGTTGTACATTAAAAAAGATTACGTTTAGTGACAATTTCATGTGCAATGTGGCGATTATAAACTTTTGTGAAGAATGACATTTTCTGAGAAACAAAAAATAAACATGTTATTGTCAATAGAACGGAATCGTCACAAATAAACGACTTTATTTCGAAACAGGTTGGATATAAAGAGTTCTCGTTAGCACCATTCGACTTTTTTAGACCGAATTACGTAGGAAATGATATCCAGCACAAATCTTTAGGGTCTAAACAAAAAGTCGAAATTTAATTGTTTTATAAAAGTTTACCTCAATATTTCGAAGATATTATGAAACCAAAGAAACTTTCGTTCGAAATGAGATTTCGATTCTGGGGTTTTTTTGGGACGATAAATACGATTCTGTACGTGATTTTCACCAAAAACGTCCATACATAGCGTAAATTCTCGATTGATAGCCAAATAATACACGTTTTTCTATTTTCTCACCGTTGTACATTAAAAAGATTAGATTTAGTGACAATTTCATGTGCAATGTGGCGATTATAAACTTTTGTGTAGAATATAATTTTCTGAGAAACAAAAAATAAACATGTTATTGTCAATAGAACGGAATCGCAACAAATAAACGACTTTATTTCGAAACCCGTTGGATATAAAGAGTTCTCGTTAGCACCATTCGACTTTTTAGACCGAATTACGTAGGAAATGATATCCAGCATAAATCTTTAGGGTCTAAACAAAAAGTCGAAAATTAATTGTTTTATAAAAGTTTACCTCAATATTTCGAAGATATTATGAAACCAAAGAAACTTTCGTTCGAAATGAGATTTCGGTTCTGGGGATTTTTAGGGACTATAAACACGATTCTGTACTTAATTTTCACCAAAGACGTCCATACATAGCGTAAATTCTCGATTGATAGCCAAGTAATACACGTTTTTTTATTTTCTCACCGTTGTACATTAAAAAGATTACGTTTAGTGACAATTTCATGTGCAATGTGGCGATTGTAAACTTTTGTGTAGAATAAAATTTTCTGAGAAACAAAAAATAAACATGTTATTATCAATAGAACGGAATCGTCACAAATAAACGACTTTATTTCGAAACCCGTTGGATATAAAGAGTTCTCGTTAGCACCATCGACTTTTTAGACCGAATTACGTAGGAAATGATATCCAGCACAAATCTTTAGGGTCTAAACAAAAAGTCGAAATTTCATTGTTTTATAAAAGTTTACCTCAATATTTCGAAGATATTATGAAACCAAAGAAACTTTCGTTCGAAATGAGATTTCGGTTCTGGGGGTTTTTAGGGACGATAAACACGATTCTGTACTTGATTATCACCAAAAACGTCCATACATATCGTAAATTCTCGATTGATAGCCAAATAATACACGTTTTTCAATTTTCTCACCGTTGTACATTAAAAAGATTACGTTTAGTGACAATTTCATGTGCAATGTGGCGATTATAAACTTTTGTGAAGAATGACATTTTCTGAGAAACAAAAAATAAACATGTTATTGTCAATAGAACGGAATCGTCACAAATAAACGACTTTATTTCGAAACAGGTTGGATATAAAGAGTTCTCGTTAGCACCATTCGACTTTTTAGACCGAATTACGTAGGAAATGATATCCAGCACAAATCTTTAGGGTCTAAACAAAAAGTCGAAATTTAATTGTTTTATAAAAGTTTACCTCAATATTTCGAAGATATTATGAAACTAAAGAAACTTTCGTTCAAAATGAGATTTCGGTTCTGGGGGTTTTTTGGGACGATAAATACGATTCTGTACTTGATTTTCACCAAAAACGTCCATACATAGCATAAATTCTCGATTGATAGCCAAATAATACACGTTTTTCTATTTTCTTACCGTTGTACATTAAAAAGATTACGTTTAGTGACAATATCATGCGCAATGTGGCGATTATAAACTTTTGTGAAGAATAAAATTTTCTGAGAAACAAAAAAATAAACATGTCATTGTCAATAGAACGGAATCGTCACAAATAAACGACTTTAGTTCGAATTCCATTGGATATAGAGAGTTCTCGTTAGCACCATTCGACTTTTTAGACCGATTTTTTTTCGTGAACAATTAATAAAATGATTAATGCCGAGTTAATTATTCGTTTCTCAGAAAATTTCATTCTTTACAAAAGTTTTAAACAATCATGCTTCACACGGAATAGTTATTAAATTAAATTTATTAAGAATCTAGTAGCGAGAAAATAGATGAACGCGTAATTTTAAGTACAAACTCGTTGTCCACGACTTCCGCGAGCGCTTTTTGAGAGAACTATGATCAGAATCGTTTTTTCCATCCCAAAAAACACCCCTAGAACTTCATCTTGAACAAAACTTTTTACCTTCTAATATCTTGAATTATGTCGAGCTTGAATTTAATAGTACTCTTTCATTTTGACTTTTTATTTAGAACCTAAATGTTTATGGTTGACATCTTTTCTTACGTAATTTTACCTAAAAGAGTGAAATCTGGTATTATGAAAACTCTAACTCCTACGGTCTTCGAGATAGCGCCGTTTTTTTATGAACAATTAATAAAATGATTAATGCCGAGTTAATTATTCGTTTCTCAGAAAATTTCATTCTTTACCTAAGTTTTTAACAATCATGCTTCACATGAAATAGTCATTAAATTAAATTTATGAAGAATCCAGCAGCGATAAAATGGATGAACGCGTAATTTTACGTACACATTCGTTGTCTACGACTTCCACGAGCGATTTTTGAGAAAATTATGTACGAAATCGTTTTTCCCATCCCAAGAAACACCTCCTCACAGAATTTCATCTCGACCAAAACTCCAGGTACAACGACGCTTACTTTTTTGTAAATTTCCATTTAAATATGATTACAGGTATACTTCTGTAGATCTATGTGGAATCTTCACAGCGGCAGTGAATGTAAGAAAATGCAAAAAATTTCCAAATGTATATGTCTATGAGGATGAATACTTCACTTGTTATATAGATTTTCTCAAAATATTTATATATACATTTATGCTCGGCGACTTTGAGCCCCGTATCTCAAAAACAGCTGCTCGGAACGACTTAAACTTTGGGATCTATCCGAATCTCGCAATTTCCAAAAAAACATGAAAGTTTGCAAGGCTCTAGCGATCACACTGTATGATGCACATGACCCAATTTCACTAAGGAATATTCTACTGTACTATTCTACATATCTACCAAATTCGAAATCAAAATTTTAAGTAACAAAAGATTTTGTGCTTACAAAAAACGTTCTACACACACACAAACACATACATACCTATATACAAACTTTTTTTCTATATTTGAATTTAGGGTGGTATACGAAACAGATTTCTGTGCAAACATTTTTTTCTGTGATGAGCATTAAAAATTTTTGACTGATTACAACATACCTATTTGATGAAATCAAGTAGGTATAATAATAAGGAAGGTGATTTACTTCAACTCATTAATATTGTGAAAAGTTCAAGTTTTACATTTGTCAATTTCTTCGTGAATTTATTCTCGAAGTAGCTTCACGACGAAACTTGATAAGTGTAATCACAATTCACAGAACAGAAATATAAAACTTACTTGAAATTATTTGCGTGAATTTCAGTCATACCATACAGTAATTAGTTGTCATTTTAAAAATTGTGAATTTTTCGAAAATAAAAATGTGTTCGAGGTTTGGAACCGAATCATTAGAAAGTATTGATGTAGAAATAAATGCACAAATAATGTTGATTTTATGTAATAGTTTTTCTTTTTTAAGTTAATAAAGTTGCTATTACAGTTTATAATGTGTAGTCTATATATAGATACTTGATTATTTTTCTAGGGAAATTGTCGAATATTTCCCGTCTCTAAGGTAAAATCCTTAGTAATGGGAAATATCCGGGAAATTAAGATTTTATTGGCTGTCAATAAGACAATGCATAATTGTCATTGGTGTACTTTACTCATGTGACAGATAAGGGCGATTCTCAGTACCATTGTCGTCGTAAATTCTTATTCCAATACTTCAAATGATAATTCCTGCGCATTCAAGTAGCGTCACTTAATGCGCAGGCGCCACTTGGATGCGCAAGAAAAGTCCTCAAAATTACCCCAACATGACAAATTTTGTACTCAAAGAATATTTTAAGTACCCAAAGTTAAAATGCGTACCCAAAGTATTCGAAGCACTCGCCAGAAAGTACCCAAATAATACCAAATATATATGTATATATATATATATAATATATATATATATATATATATATATATATATATATATATATATATATATATATATATATATATATATATATATATATATATATATATATATATATATATATATATATATATGATTATATATATATGTATATATATATATACCGGGTGAGTCACGAATTGCGCTCGCCCCGATATCTCCTAAAATATTTGGAATAGAAAATTCAAATTTCGAGGGCTTATTATACGACTAAAATGCCATCTTTTCAATAAAAAATCAAGTTTGGTGCACATCCGATTTGACCGGAAATGCCCACAACTTTCGATTTTTAAATGAAACACCCTATATATTTTTACATTTTTGTAATCTAGAGGAAATTTTGAATACAATACATCCATTTTGGTCACTTTTTGATAAACATTAAAAATTTTATTAAAAAATCTATTTTAGTTTGTGTGCTACGTTACTATAAAAATAAAAGGAGCAATATGATTGCATTACTTAATTGTCTAGAGGCGTTTAAAATTTTTAAATGTGATTTTTACCCACTAACTCGGTTTTTTTTAAATGGGAAGTTAATCGTCCACCAACATTTTTAAATACCCCATTTTCATACGAATCTAATGATACCAAAATTTTGAAAATCTGCTTAGAAATATTTGAGATTTCAGCCAAAATACAATGCAACCAAGCTTTTAGAAACATGCGGCTAATAGATTAGTGGGCTTTGGAAACTAAAATGACACATTTCTGTTTAAAATCTGGTAACCTAATAACATTAGAAAAATCATAGTAACGTAGCACACAAACTAAAATATATTTTGGGCACCACAGCACTCTGGATTCAGAAATAGATTTTTTTAATAAAATTTTTAATGTTTATCAAAAAGTGACCAAAATGGATGTATTGTATTCAAAATTTCCTCTAGATTCCAAAAATGTAAAAATATATAGGGTGTTTCATTTAAAAATCGAAAGTTGTGGGCATTTCCGGTCAAACCGGATGTGCACCAAACTTGATTTTTTTATTGAAAAGATGGCATTTTAGTCGTATAATAAGCCCTCGAAATTGCAATTTTCTATTCCAAATATTTTAGGAGATATCGGGGCGAGCGCAATTCGTGACTCACCCGGTATATATATATATATATATATATATATATATATTTATATATTTAAAAAAACTGGTAGACGTAGTGGACGACTAGTTAAAAAACAAACAGCTTATTTTTTATTAATGAGGATGCGGTCCAAATTTTGTTGGGTTAATAAAGAATACTCTTTTCTACTTTGCCAAGCTTTCGAAAATATTTTATTTTCTTTCTCAAGACTACAAAAGAAGATAAAAAGGGTTCATAGTTAAATGTAAAAAAATTATAAAAAAACATTTTTTTTACCTTATGCCAGTAAGTTGAGGTTATAAGTTAAAACTAACATCACGTTACACATTAAAATTTCACTATGCAATGTTGACATCTACTTTATGTTATTTAATACATTTTAATTGCTGCATAATGACCAAGTTAATCGAATAATAAGTAGGGGGATTCAACCCCATAGTGGATGTGCTCCACTACTCTAGTACATGTCAACTGGTAATTGGTTCAAATGCAAATTACTCTACACCACAAGTATTTCATACCAACTCACCAAACAATCCAACCAAAATATAACTAAAAACCGCGGGCATTTTCAAAATCCTACAATTTATGAAAAGTTTGAATTTAATCAAATTTTCCTTCAGACAGGTGTGCTTGAACTCGGTGGAGTCCAATCACGTGGCTAGACAACCTCCTATATTGTCACTAAGTTATCTAGTTCCTGAGAATACTCCCCCGAATAGAACCACCCTCTATCTGATTTAGTTTGTGAATTTGCCATGTAAACTTGGCCAGTTTTTTTCCCTTAGGATCGGTGCTACGGTCTTCGAATCGAACGTATTGTAAAGGACCACCCCCATTGATTGTCACAGGGTTAATTCCTGAAGCAACGAACCGAAATGGAAAAAAACTGTCCGTAACTTTATTTGTTCAACTAAAAGGTGAAGCCTTCCTTGTTGGAAATAAATCAAAAGGTGTATTCAACCCCCTATATTTGTCACTGGGTCTTTTTTGCCCCTTGCGTACTCCCCTCAACGTGTCCTTCACCTTTTGTTTTCTTTCAAACACAGAAATAAAATATATTACACTTCCTCTTCCCTATATGTCTAGTTAAAAGAATGTAAAATAGAATTTTCTTCCCCATTTGTTGTTCGTTAGGTTAGTTTTCTCTGAGTTCGGTATCACGGCTCCTGACCAAACGTCCTGTTGGAATTACACCCCCCAATGATTGTCACAAGGTTAATTTCTAACATCACGTCGAGTGGTCAGCAACACCGGATTCAGCTAAAACTATCCATATTTTTTATTCAATTTTTAATTGATAAATTAAGTTAAGCCAAGAAGAGAAATATACTATACTTTTTTCTGTGGAACCAGTTTCGAAAAAGTATCACAATTGCCTATAAGAGGCAAGGTTGGATTACAGTAGGAATTCCACCCTGAGTAGTGAATTGTCACTGATCCTCCATTCAGAGTAACACTCCACTGCACCACCTAAAGTCAACAAAAGTTAAAAAATGTTTTAAATTTATTAGTAAATTGTCAAAATTAAATGATTAACCATTTTTTTGTTCTCCCTCCCCCTATTCGTTTCATCATTGTGGAACCCAAGTCTCCAGACAGGAGTCCAATTAAGGATGATCCCCCTATTTTTTGTCACTGAGTTCATCCCCGACAACAAACCTATCAACAGCAAACGTCCCACATTGATGGAACCTGATTTGAACCTATGGATTGTTTTTACCCCCTTTGTTTTGTCATGTTGGGACCCAAGTCCTCAAGTGGAAATACAATCAAGGATGACGTCGAAATTCATCCCCGACAACAGACCCACTAGGGACAAACATCCCAAGATGGCAAAACCTAATTTGAAAATGTGGTTTAACTGTTGATGTGAAGCAAATATGAATAAATACTACTTAAACTATCTATATCAGTTCTCCTATTCATTGGATTATTTTCCTTGTTAATTTCTACCATTTCAAGGAAAAGTCTTTTTTTTAAATTAGTTTCTACCTTTAAGATTTTTGGTTGGTTAAAATTTATCTTATGTCCAGTAGCAATTGAGTGGTCTGCTAATGCACACGAGAGTTTGCCGTTTCTACAATCACTTTTATGCAATGTAATACGTGATTGGAGCGACTGTGACGTTTGACCTATGTACTTCATTTCGCAGTTGTGACAAGGAATACTATATACAACATTCGATTTTTTAAGAGCATCATCTTTGTGCTTCACCTTAGTATAAATAGTGCTAAGTGGTTTTGCTGTTTTTTGGGCAATTTTTATTGATGGTTCATGTGTGAAAATATTAATAATTTTCGAAGTTAAATCTTTGATGTATGGTTAGGACCCATATCTCACTGTAATATGTCCGTCAATATTATTATTACTATTATTATTGTTACTACTTACATGTAGTGTGTTGAAAAGTAACTTCTTCAAAAGTTTTGGTGGGTACGAATTATCTAACAGTAAATTGTACAAGATTTTCATATTCTTTTCTACCAGGGAGGGGTGTGAAATTTTTTTTAATTCAATTTTTTAACGCCAACACTAGGTTGATTTTCATTTTCTCATTGTGGTGAGATATGTAATTCATATATCTCCCAGAGCTGGATGGTTTTCTGTACCAGTCGAGGATGACAGTGTTATCCTGTCTCCTTATAACATGTGTGTCCAAAAACGGAACTTTGTTGTCTGTTTCTTTTTCAACAGTAAATTGAATGTGTGGGTTGTAGTTGTTAAAAATTTCTAGCACCCTGTCAACACTATCCTCTGGTAAAGCACAAATTATGTCGTCTACGTATTTTTTTAAAAACTCAAACCGGAACGGGAGATCTCTTAGACATTCGTCTAACAGGTCGTCCATAACAAACTGAGCTATTATGGGCGACACTGTTGCGCCCATTGGTGTACCTAAAACTTGTTTGAAGAAGTTACCTTCAAACACACAGTAAGTTGTATCAAAAATAAAACCAACTATTTCTATAAATTTATCATATGTCATATGACAAAAAGTACTTATTGTGTTCCATCTTTTTTTGAACAGTAGTATAAATTAAGTCTATCGGAATATTAGTAAAAAGTGAAACAACATCAAAACTGACCAGTACGTAACCCACTGGTAATTGATTTTCTTGAATAAATTCAGAAAATGCAAAGGAATCTTTTATATAGTATTCGTTATCTTTGTCGTACGAATTTGTTAAAATATCTGTTATAAATTTAGCAATTTTACTATTAGGAGCATTAATCGATGAGATAATCGGTCTTAGTGATAAAACAGGTTTGTGAGTTTTAGGTAACCCATAAAATTTGGGAGGAACAGAGTTGTATATATTCATAGACTTTGCCAAGTTCTCATCAATTAAGTCATTGTTCTTTAGGTTAGAAACTAATTTATTTGCCTTTTGTTGATACGTGGACGTAGGATCCCTATTCAGTTTTTTATAATATGTAATATCTGACAAGATGTCAGTACTTTTCTCTAAGTAGTCAGTTTTTTCATAATTACCGTTACATTGCCTTTATCAGCTTTAGTTATTATTATTTCTGGATGGTTTTTTAAAAACTGTTTACTTTTGTTGTATAAATAGTTTAAATAGGATTGTGTATCTTTGTGTTTGTGTACATAATTGGTTAAAATGTTGGTGACCTGTGCACGAAATATATCTTTTTTGGCATGAGGAAAACCTGAAATTAATGATTCTATGTCTGCCAGTAAATTTGCAACAGATACCTCTTTAATCGAGAGGGGTACACTGAACTTGTGTCCTAATGATAAAAAAGTTTTTATATCACTGGGAATATCAATGTCAGTAAGGTTTTTTAACCAAGTGTCCTTAGTTCTAATTTCATTCTGTGCTTTTTGTTTTAAATTTTTTATTTTGTTGCAATTTTTTGTTTTAACTGTGTGAAATTGTTTGTTATAATTTATTGTCTGTCTATGTTTAAATTCATTCCAAATATTATTTGGTAATATATTTTCAAGTTCTAACGTGAGATTATTTAATGATTGTTCTAAGGCATTGATATTCCTATGTGTTATGTCAATTTCTAAATTAATAATTTTGTTTTTTAACCTATTTTTAAAGGAGTGTACTTCTTTTCCAGTTTTCCCTGTTGTATTGCCCAATATAGTGTCCAATGATTGTGTAGAGTTGTGTATGTGTGTGGGTGTGATGCCTTGTTTCCTACATTGCAAAAGAAAAATTTTTCTGTTACGTATAGATGCCAGTTTGATATTATATTTTGCCCATTCCTTCATTTTACGTGTTGTGTTGAAGGCAAATCTCGATGTGATACTACGGTAAAACCCCATACCTGTAATTATTTAAAAAAACTGGTAGACGTAGTGGACGACTAGTTAAAAAACAAACAGCTTATTTTTTATTAATGAGGATGCGGTCCAAATTTTGTTGGGTTAATAAAGAATACTCTTTTCTACTTTGCCAAGCTTTCGAAAATATTTTATTTTCTTTCTCAAGACTACAAAAGAAGATAAAAAGGGTTCATAGTTACATGTAAAAAAATTATAAAAAACATTTTTTTACCTTATGCCAGTAAGTTGAGGTTATAAGTTAAAACTAACATCACGTTACACATTAAAATTTCACTATGCAATGTTGACACATAAAGATGTTATTTAATACATTTTAATTGCTGCATAATGACTAATATTCCGATAGACTTAATTTATACTAGTGTTCAAAAAAGATGGAACACAATAAGTACTTTTTGTCATATGACATGATAAATTTATAGAAATAGTTGGTTTTATTTTTGATACAACTTACTGTGTGTTTGAAGGTAACTTCTTCAAACAAGTTTTAGGTACACCAATGGGCGCAACAGTGTCGCCTATAATAGCTCAGTTTGTTATGGACGACCTGTTAGACGAATGTCTAAGAGATCTCCCGTTCCGGTTTGAGTTTTTAAAAAAATACGTAGACGACATAATTTGTGCTTTACCAGAGGATAGTGTTGACAGGGTGCTAGAAATTTTTAACAACTACAACCCACACATTCAATTTACTGTTGAAAAAGAAACAGACAACAAAGTTCCGTTTTTGGACACACATGTTATAAGGAGACAGGATAACACTGTCATCCTCGACTGGTACAGAAAACCATCCAGCTCTGGGAGATATATGAATTACATATCTCACCACAATGAGAAAATGAAAATCAACCTAGTGTTGGCGTTAAAAAATAGAATTAAAAAAATTTCACACCTCTCCCTGGTAGAAAAGAATATGAAAATCTTGTACAATTTACTGTTAGATAATTCGTACCCACCAAAACTTTTGAAGAAGTTACTTTTCAACACATTACATGTAAGTAGTAACAATAATAATAGTAATAATAATATTGACGGACATATTACAGTGCGATATGGGTCCTAACCATACATCAAAGATTTAACTTCGAAAATTATTAATATTTTCACACATGAACCATCAATAAAAATTGCCCAAAAAACAGCAAAACCACTTAGCACTATTTATACTAAGGTGAAGCACAAAGATGATGCTCTTAAAAAATCGAATGTTGTATATAGTATTCCTTGTCACAACTGCGAAATGAAGTACATAGGTCAAACGTCACAGTCGCTCCAATCACGTATTACATTGCATAAAAGTGATTGTAGAAACGGCAAACTCTCGTGTGCATTAGCAGACCACTCAATTGCTACTGGACATAAGATAAATTTTAACCAACCAAAAATCTTAAAGGTAGAAACTAATTTAAAAAAAAGACTTTTCCTTGAAATGGTAGAAATTAACAAGGAAAATAATCCAATGAATAGGAGAACTGATATAGATAGTTTAAGTAGTATTTATTCATATTTGCTTCACATCAACAGTTAAACCACATTTTCAAATTAGGTTTTGCCATCTTGGGATGTTTGTCCCTAGTGGGTCTGTTGTCGGGGATGAATTTCGACGTCATCCTTGATTGTATTTCCACTTGAGGACTTGGGTCCCAACATGACAAAACAAAGGGGGTAAAAACAATCCATAGGTTCAAATCAGGTTCCATCAATGTGGGACGTTTGCTCTTGATAGGTTTGTTGTCGGGGATGAACTCAGTGACAAAAAATAGAGGGATCATCCTTGATTGGACTCCTGTCTGGAGACTTGGGTTCCACAATGATGAAACGAATAGGGGAGGGAGAACAAAAAATGGTTAATCATTTAATTTTGACAATTTACTAATAAATTTAAAACATTTTTTAACTTTTGTTGACTTTAGGTGGTGCAGTGGAGTGTTACTCTGAATGGAGGATCAGTGACAATTCACTACTCAGGGTGGAATTCCTACTGTAATCCAACCTTGCCTCTTATAGGCAATTGTGATACTTTTTCGAAACTGGTTCCACAGAAAAAAGTATAGTATATTTCTCTTCTTGGCTTAACTTAATTTATCAATTAAAAATTGAATAAAAAATGGATAGTTTTCGCTGAATCCGGTGTTGCTGTCCTTACCACTCGACGTGATGTTAGAAATTAACCTTGTGACAATCATTGGGGGGTGTAATTCCAACAGGACGCTTGGTCAGGAGCCGTGATACCGAACTCAGAGAAAACTAACCTAACGAACAACAAATGAGGAAGAAAATTCTATTTTACATTCTTTTAACTAGACATATAGGGAAGAGGAAGTGTAATATATTTTATTTCTGTGTTTGAAAGAAAACAAAAGGTGAAGGACATAAATTGTAGGATTTTGAAAATGCCCGCGGTTTTTACTTATATTTTGGTTGGATTGTTTGGTGAGTTGGTGAAATACTTGTGGTGTAGAGTAATTTGCATTTGAACCAATTACCAGTTGACATGTACTAGAGTAGTGGAGCACATCCACTATGGGGTTGAATCCCCCTACTTATTATTCGATTAACTTGGTCATTATGCAGCAATTAAAATGTATTAAATAACATAAAGTAGATGTCAACATTGCATAGTGAAATTTTAATGTGTAACGTGATGTTAGTTTTAACTTATAACCTCAACTTACTGGCATAAGGTAAAAAAATGTTTTTTATAATTTTTTTACATTTAACTATGAACCCCTTTTTATCTTCTTTTGTAGTCTTGAGAAAGAAAATAAAATATTTTCGAAAGCTTGGCAAAGTAGAAAAGAGTATTCTTTATTAACCCAACAAAATTTGGACCGCATCCTCATTAATAAAAAATAAGCTGTTTATATATATATATATATATATATATATATATATATATATTGTTATTAAATATGATTTGAAGGAAACAACTACTCAGCGGGCAAATACCCCGACCTGCATTGGATTGCACATTCAAATCATGATAGATTCACTTTACCTTAGTTAGTATATGACTAGCAGGTTGGCCACTATCATTTGTCTGTTCCATAACCTATGGCATACTGAGGAGAACAAATAAGTTCGAAACCGGTCTATGTCTGGTTAGGAATTGACAAATGACATTGGCTATCGATCTATCATGATTTGAAGGTGTAATCCAATGCAGTTCGGGGTATTTGCCCGCTGAGTAGTTGTTTCCTTCAAATCATATTTAATAACAATAGTTTAGTCCACCTGGGCTAGAGGTCGCCGCTCTCGGTACTTGCTGCGTCGCAAGTCGCTATCCGCCACAGAGACATCTATGAGGTCGGTCGGATAATAGCAGTCAGGCCATACGAGAAGTTTCATACCTCTCACCACTATTCACACACACATATGTATATATATATATATATATAAATATATATATATATATATATATATATATATATATATATATATATATATATATATTTTTTTTTTTTTTTTGTAATGGGGCACCCGTCATCGGGTGCCACTACGTTTTACCATAAGAAATTGTTATTGGATAGATAACCCCATCTACACATCAAAAATTACAATTGTAAGAAAATGTCATAATTACATGTTTTATATAGAGACACTGCAAAAGTTGAAGGTGTTATCAGCAGATGGAGCTGATGTATATACAACTGTATGTGAAATTTGAAATATTAGCAATGTGGCAATTTTCAGTGCTATCGAATAAATGGCAACAGCGGATGCCTTCTCGGCAATTTAAGTTTACATTCCCGCTATATCGCAGACTAAACAAACTGATAACACTATGGAAACAAAATTAAATTAATATAACATTCGTTAGAATTTTACTTTTAGTATAAAGTATTAATAATTTGTGGATTGGTGCGTGTTTGTAATGTCTCCAAGAAGCAAAAGATTGTTAGCATTAGCTTTAGAAGGCAAGTGTTTTATTTGAAAGGAATTAATAAAATAATAGTAAAGCTAAAACCTGCTGTAACGGTCATTTTGACCAAATGAAGTTACACTGTTTAATAGAAAATGATTTTGGTGTGATGTACACTTTAATGTTACTTATTAGTAATATATTGTTCCTTTTTTTTAGCTCGCCTTAGGCCGCCACTGGACTTCCGTTTCGCACTTGCTATCAAAACAAGGAGAGAACCTCCATATTAAATTTGTTCCATCATAGATTATATTATACCATGAATCACACCGAAGACCAAGTATTAGTTCACTTCTATACAACAGGTGTTCTGTGTTTATCCAAGTTTTAAGTTGGCATTTTAGTGACCTATGAAAATATATTAAATAAACCATACATTAAATTTAGTACATATCTCGTAAAATATAATTAGTACACTTAATGATTAAGGATTAATGATTGTAATAAATATAACTTAATGAATAGGTAATATTCTTTGCTTCGTTCCACCTGTTTTCTTAGGTTGGTACTTAAGGCATTGTCAAACGGTGGATCTCTAAATTCAGCCCACTTGACCAAATACCGCGATACGGTAAACGTCTTTTTGTGTGCCTTGCCGCATTTTTTTGTGAAACTCCCAATTCCTTGGGCTAAGATAAATTAAAATTAATCCTTTATTATTAACAAGCATCATATAATTGTTGATTGGTTTATTTCTGTATTTTATTTGTCAGATAAATGACATTACCGGCATTTGTAGTATGTCACATGTTTTCCTCAAGGTCGCGGGCCATTTAAATATTTAATTTTGCATTTTGTTGTAAGAAATTATTAATTAAAGTTTAATTAACTTAACCGTTAGGAGTGATGTGGGTAACCATGCCCGAAATTTTATTGTGTCTTGTTAAGGGTAAAATTTTAAGAATGTTCAATGCAACAAAAAATTAAATAAAAAAGTGAGGAATTTTTAAAAAAAGGATAGACACAAACACAGAACGCACCTTTGAGTGCCCCGATTCAAATTATCATGACAAGTGAATTAATACTGGGCCTTTTCAGGTAGTTGGAGTTTTTTATTATGGACCTTACTTTATAATTTGAGCTTGAATTGGTTTTATGGAACCTGACCTGTTTGCTGAGCTACTTACTCGCATGGACCGTATGTAACACGCCACGCCGTTCCCACACACAAGATCGCTCCTCCACTTGTCCTGGGAGGCGGGCTGTCAATGTAAGGGTAGCGTAGCTGCCACCAGGTCAGGTAAGTTTAGTTTCCGCCTGACCTCGGAAATAATAAATTTAATCAACAACAAAAATAAAACTTAAGATGTTATTTAAGAAAAGGCACCTTCGGAGGGCAAGAGCCCGGCCACGGCTTATATGCGTGGTCTTTTAGGGTGAAGATGAGATGAGAGAAATAAATAGTTGTCTGTACGAAAAATAAGTATATTAACATAAAGCAAAATAATATATGTAGTTACAGGTTAAAAATCAATATATTATCTGATTAAATAAGTTTACCAGAAAACGAAAAAAATATGAATAATTTAAATAAATTTAACTAGGCTAAACAACTTGGTTACCTGCCCAAAAATGGTTACTTAGGAAAACTTTAAAAAATTTCTATCCTGACATAAAATTAAAAATTCTAGTGTTGGAAAACAATCCTAGTAAAACAACAAACAATCAACAAAACAAAAAAAAAATAAAATAAAAGCACAATCCTTAAGGGAAAATTATTCTCGTACGTCAACGACGTAAGAAATGTTTTTCTTCAAAAAGGAAAATTCAACTTACTAACTAGGCAGGATAACATTCCTAAATTTAAAATAACTCGGGACCCTATTATATATTTCCCTCCTTAAATAAAACTTTCTTTATAGTGAGCCGCCCTATATAGAAATTTCACACTGTTAACACCAATTACAAACCATACAACACAAAAATGTAAATTGTAAAATTCCAGAGGTCGGTCCGCCCTGTAAGCCAAAGCAAGTTCTACCTTTGTTTTTAAATATTTCAATTTAAACTTAAATTGAATTTTGAACCCCACTGGTTAGTATATCTATATATATTTATTTCTTTTCAAAACATGCAACAACAGACTCACCCTTTCTCCTAATCCGCTCTCTGTCAACAGGGAAACGAAAAAGTTTCTCACTTCACTTTTTAGTGTGGAACAAACTTCACTCCACGAACCCACACTTTATCTACTAAACCAAAAAAAATCACGACCTACCCTCTTAACAAAACTCCAGAAAATAAACCTCCCCTAACACAAAATTTCTTTATACTAATTATGCTCCGCGCATATAATCCGACTTCGAACCATCGTGCCAACTCCCCTTAAAAATCACACAAGAAAAATCGCTTTAATCAAAACAACCCCTAAATTTAACCCTTAGGGAAACGCGCTCTCGCGTCTGGTCTCCACCGAACCGTTGGACCAACTCTCTTTTCCACAAAATCTCACAATAATAAAAAAAACGCTTTAAACAAAATCACCCCTAATTTAACCCTTAGTGTACCGCGATCTCACGTCTGGCCTCCACCAAACCGTTGGGCCAACTCCCTTAACAAAATCGCACAATAAAAAACGCTTTAAACCAAAAATCAACCCCTAACTAACCCTTAGGGAAACGCTCTCTCGCGTCTGGTCTCCACCGAACCGTTGGACCAACTCCCTTAACAAAATCGCACAATAAAAAAAACGCTTTAAACAAAATCACCCCTAATTTAACCCTTAGGGTACCGCGATCTCACGTCTGGCCTCCACCAAACCGTTGGGCCAACTCTTTTAACAAAATCGCACACTAAAAACGCTTTAAACAAAATCAACCCCTAACTAACCCTTAGGGAAACGCGCTCTCACGTCTGGCCTCCACCAAACCGTTGGGCCAACTCCTCTTAACAAAATCGCACAATAAAAAAATTATCCAAGACAAAAAATTAACCTACCCTCGCTAACCGCCCTTTGGCGCACCGCGCCTTCACGTCCGGCCGCCACCGAACCGTTGGGCCGACTCTTCCGTTTTTCCCCTCTAAAATTTCGTCTCCTTTCCTTTTTGCTGACTTTTGCAAAATCTTTTCATTCTAGAAGTTTCTGTTTAAAATCCATAGTAACGAATTCTCCTAGCCGATCATACATGCAGGGACCTCTTCACGCCGCGAATCAAACCTTCCAATTTTCTTTCCCAGCATTCTACATTACGTTCCTCGAGTCTCTAACAGTCGTTACTCGGCAGCCTCCCATTGGCTCTTTCTAATTTTCGCGGCCAATTTAGCTCCTCCAACAATTCACAGATGCCTCGGTAGGTATTAATTTTACTACATTCTACGCATTTACTTTGTCCCAAATATTATTTGCTGACAAGCCGAAACTCAGGTGTGAGAAAATTTCCCAGAAAATTTTCTCAAGCGCGATAAGAAATTGCTTCGCTGGCAATACAGTTATTTCTGGCCGTGAAGCCAAAACATTTTTTACTAACTCATATATACAGGGTGGCCCACAAAATAATCATACATATAATGCAATTTAATTAAAATAAAAAAAAATCTATTACAAAGCAAGCCTCGCCTTGCTACACGTAACTAAGTCCTTGAATCTCTATATTTTTTTTTGACGGAGCAATTTTACTCAATCTAAACCTACATGGACATTTGAAGTTATGTTTTTTTGGATCACTTCCTGTTGACGTAATATCACAGAAGTTTTAACGAAATCCTTGATTGGATCCACCCGTTGGAGTTTGAACCTTCGTTGTGTGAAGATTAGGTACACTATTGGTTTCCTGAATATCACGATCAGCATAGCAGTGCGAAACGGATGTACATGTGGTGACCCATGTAGGGTGAGACGTCTAAACCTTCGAAAGAACACTCAATTTTCGACGTTTGGTTGATTGTTTTTAGGCCTTCAGCCGAATAAACATTTTCTTTTTGGCCTTCAGCCAACCAAATTTTACTTGAAGCCTTCAGCTTATAACATATTTGTATTATTATTTTAATGTAAGGAATTAGCTAATTCTGCCAGGTTACAGTTAAGCTGTATCGTGTAACACCATTTGAGATACATAATTCCTTATACATTTTTATATTAATTTTTACAATAAATACTTTTATGGTGATTTCTGATTTTAAATACCTATGAATGATTTTAAGGCCACTGAGTAGTCACAGTTATAAGTTAAGAAATCTTTACTTTTGGGCATAGGTGTTTTTATTACAAATGGTTACTGGCGCCCTTTTTTGTCTTTTTTAAATATTTTATAATCGAAACACGACCCAGCCTCCAAACAAATAACGAGATCCGGGTAGCTACCTTCCAAAGCCCTCTCAGGGAAAGGAAGTAGGTAGCACTGCTCAAATTCGTTCAAAAATTTTTGTTTGGTGTAGTAGAACCATTTGCTACTAGAAGTGGAGAGCTACTTTTTAATGCCCCCAACACAGTATTAATTATATGAATTAAATGTTACTGAAGTTTTAACATTTTATTTATTTAAACATTATTATTAGCGAATCTGAAAAATACGTATTTTTCATACAAGAATCGTATTTTTTCTAAAATATTTGCAGCAAATTGCCTGCACAAAACTATCAAACTATATTCTAGCTAAGACTTGCGTTCAGGGAAGTTGTTTGAATAAAGTGTTTTATATAAATTATAATACCGTTTTGTCAGACAACCCCATCTATTTTTTCCCAAGACTACATATATATCAAATTTGCATCATTTTTTTATGTAGAATGTAATAAACTGATTAAAAATATACTTTTTTATGTACAAACACCACTTTGGGAAAATATTCCGAATTTCTTTTTTCAAGAACGTAGCGAATTTTGGTCGTGGTTTTACTCCACTATCAGAAATATTTGAATGTAATAGTATACCGGGTGACATTGAACTCGTTGGCCAGATTAATATTTGCTTATGTCCTAAGATATCATTTTGAAATTTGGTATAGTCCTATTATGATTCTGGGTACATGGACATATGGGTCCTACATTATGACATGGAAAATAAATGAATACCACTTTCAGTTTGAAGGAAGTTTTACTGTTTTTGGTATTTTAACCGCAAGACTTTATTTTTTTATATCTGGTTAAAATGACCTTTTGAACGATTTAAAACATAATGAAATTGTTTCCAAAATAGTTCCAGTGTCACCCAGTTTAAGACTATTCCCATAATGCATCCTATGCACAGGTAAACCAACCTTTAAATACTTCGACGATGAGAGCTCTGAGTCGTTAAATAAGGATGGAAGCCAATATTCCCCGTCGAGTTCGGAAACTGAAAAGGTAAGTAGGTAACAATGACAACCGTACTGTTTAGATTAAAATGTGACATAATTATTATTATCTTTAATGGAAATATAAGAGTAAATAGTTTTGTACTTTGCATTAAAGCATTTTATTTTTACATTTTATGCCCAATATGGAAATTTTGCACAATTTAGGTACGGGTGATCACGTATAATGTCCACTCCCCTTAACTCCTTTACTTTTAGTACTAAAGAAATTTTAAAAATACGTTAATGTATGGTTTTTGAAATAATTTTTGTTCACGTATAAGATCGCTATATAAATTTATTAATATACAGGGCAGCTCAAAACGTAGTATTTTTTTAATGGAAGACCCTGTACGTAAATCCATATTTGAATTCTTTGTAAAATGTTGGACATAATTTATATAACATATCATATATGCAAGTTCAGCTGTTTTTGGAATATAGACACATGAATGTTAACTTATTTCATTTATAAATTAATTATATTTATAAATTATAATTAAACATTATGATGCTCAACAGGCCTCCATTATTTTTTATAAATTTGACCAATGTCCTCTGTAGTTAATAATAAGAATAACTAGATGTAAAAGTTATACTCTTCGCCGGTTTATTGAAATTTTTATATAATTCTATAGGATACTCTTAGCTGTTCTTTGAAAATAACTTAATTTTTTGGGTATAATTGCAATAATTTTAATATTAATCGTCCCCTGATGATGCCAGCTTGGTGGGCGAAACGCTTGTGGTTTACAATGCAGTACTTGTGTTTTGTAGCATCTTTTCAGGGGTTGTAACCCTCTTCAAGTACATTTTTTAAATTAAAATGTTTAATAACCTTTATATTTATGGATAGATTTTTTTCAAAAACAATAGGGTTCTTCCTCCAACTAACAGTAACTTACCACCAAAATTTCAATACGATTGGACTTTTCATTCTTAAGTTATCGTGCTTACAAAAAAATGTGACGGACACAGACGAACGGACGGACATTTTGAAAGTTGTTCATATCAAAATTTTTTCGCTACGAGCGATATTTACGATTTTAGAAATGTGCCGATCAAATGCAATATACTCTTCGTTTTTGCATTTGCGAAGAGTATAATAATAAATATACTAGATACGTCATTTCAATGAAAAAAAATAAGTTAACCTTTATGTGTCTATATTTCAAAAACAGTTGAATTTGGATATATAATACGTTATATAAATTACATCCAGAATTTTATGAAGAAATCAAAAATGGATTTATATACAGGGTTTTCCATTAAAAAAATACTACTTTTTGATCTTCTCTGTATATTAATAGATTTATACAGCGATTTTATACGCGAATAAAAAGTATTTCAAAAACCGTACATGAATATATTTTTAAAATTTTCTTAGCACTGAAAATGTAGAAATTAAGTGGAGGGGGACATTATAAGTGACCACCCTGTACACGCTTCTTTCATAATGAAAGCGTAGGAAGTTTTGGGTAATTAACTGCTAAAATATTTTTTAAATCCATAGTTTTAATTGAATATCACAAGTTTGGTAAATTACATATTTTATTCCATACTTTTATCTAAATAACTGTGGTCTTGCTTTTCTTACCTTCTTACTTTAATTTGAGTTTACATATACAAGGTGGTCTTTTGTTTTTTAAAGAAGTAATTGGTAAAAAAAATCCTCAAAACTTTTGAAATTATTCTAGAAATGCATAAAAAACTAATTAATAATTTTCATTATACGAAGTGATCCCTTGCTTTCAGTAAGAGCGAATAATTTTTTATTTTCTTTCAATAGTGAATCACATTTTAAATCGAAGTTCTTAATTGAACAGGAGGGATAAGAATTAAAAAAAACACTATAACAAAAAAGCATTATATAGGGCTCACGAAAAACAACTTATTCGGCATAATTTTGCTTGTGCTATAATGCTTTTTCGTTCCAATATTTTTATCCTACCTGTCCAATTAAATAGGAACATGGCATTTAAATTGTAAATGTTTATAAAAAAATATAGAAAAAATTGCTTATTTTTCACCACCAACTAATTGGTTCAATTGGTGTAATCAAATGGTGTAATCAAAATTTGTAAGTTCTTTGAATATTTTAGGAGCGGCGTAGTAATTTTAGGTTTTGAAGGATATTTTTTTTACCAATTTTTACTTATTTGGCAATAGTGACCACCTTGTGTATGCAAATTCAAATTAAAGGAGGTTTCAAGACAAGGTTACTCGAAATTCTATACATTTTAAGTAATACACCAAATGTCTAAATTCAGTTGTTTGCGAAATATCGAGGTTTGAAAATGTACGTTTTGACATCCAAACGGTTCAACATAAAACAAGACGGTTTGTAATTTTAAATATTCCAGATTATCCGGAAAAATATACAATTTTATATTTTTTTGTTAAAAACGCGATTTTTGCTAGTTTTTATTTTACCGTTTTAAAAAATACTATAATACGTTTGTATTGAATATATATTTTTTTTCAATAAAGAATAAATCTCAAATAAAAAAGATAAATACGGTGTCCATTTATAATCTATAACCCTGTACATATTTAGAATCTTATTTGCGCAGTATTTTTTTCACTTTCACAATATTCGTATCTTTATACCGAGCTTTCCTAAGTGGACACTGTATCTATATAAGTTTATTTTATATTTGAACACAAACTCAATATTAATTTTTTTTTCTTAATTCCTCACTACATGGGGATACTGTAATACAATTATCTGTGTTGACCAAAATGTTAATCAAATAGATATTCGCAGTTTACGCTCTACTGCAACTTCTACTTGTTTTGGATACACACGTCTTTTTTTTAATTAAAATTTCTGGTGTAAGATTTTTTTTTAAAGTAATATAATGATAATTCAAACTTATCACGTATTTAATTAATCTTATTTTTTGCAAAAAACAAGAATTAAGATACAAGTTTGGATTAGAGAACAAGAAGGTAGGTACTTAAAAAGCTTTTTTGTCTGTAATGGTTTTTTTATCTGCCACAAAATCATATATGCATTTAATACGGCTGGTCGTAGAAAAAAAATCAAGACATCCTTTTTTGTTAAGTTTAAAACGGATTCGTTAAACACTAAACAACATTACAGTAATAATTACAATACAGTACAGTATTAATATTAGCGCAGTTAATTATTATTCCATATCCCAAATGTAGTTGTCATTCACAATATTTTCTTTTTTAGGATGAATCTGCATTTATTGAAGAAGTAGTACCTGATCGGTTAAAACGTTGTTGATGATACGTCGTCTCATGCACATAAAGTTCCTAAAATTAATGTAATAAGTAATATTCAGATAGTTGATGCTTATCGGTCTCGGCGCCAAAAGAAATATAAAAAAACAATGTGTAAATATTGTGATGGGGAAATCATTTCAAAACACTTTGCAAGGCATCTTCAACGAAATCATGCTGATGAAAATGAAGTTAAAGAAGTACTTTCGGCGGATGCTGGTGGTACTGAAAAACGAAGGTTACTATCATTGATTAGAAACGAAGGCAATTTAGATTGCGCAATTCGAGGTCACATAATACCGAAACGACGTATGTTAAGTAAAGACATAGAAAATAAAGCCGAGTATGCAATTTGTGTACATTGTAAGGCCTACTACAAGCGCCTATGCCTTAGTCGTCATGTAAAAAACTGTTTTGCAAAAACGCCGGGCGCTGATGGAAGACCTTCGCGTCCATTAAGTGAATCCCTAATATATTCAGCATGTCAAAAGAAATTCGGTGATCTTTTAAATAAGTTGAGTGCCAAAAAAAGAAATATTTGCTAAAATGCAGGCTGATTCAGTAACTTCTGAAGCCCTAGAAGACCCACTTATTTTATTATTTGCAGAGGATCTATTAAAAAAGACCAAAAATAAAAAGAAGCTCGTATCATATATTAAATAAAATACGAGAATGTGGGAAGTTTATTCTTGAAATGAAGAAACTGGCCTCTTATACAGATATACTCTCGACTCTGAAACCTGAGAGTTTTGATGATGCAGTAGAAGCCATTAAAAAAATGTCAACATTTAACATCGTCTGACGAAGTTTTGGTGCACCATCTTTAGCATTACATTTTGGGACAACATTAAAAAAATTATCGGAATTGGTAGAAAAACTAATTTTGAGAAGAAAGTTACCATTATTGGTGGAAAATATTGAGAAAACTTTGACCGATTTGGAAAGATTCAGAAGAATCGTAAGTAGTCAATGGGCTACAGAAATTGGAAGCATAGCTCTAAAGGATTTGATCAAGAAATGCGCCACAAAACCTAAACTTCTTCCAGTAACAGAGGATATTGTGAAACTTAAAAGCTATGTTGAAAATATTGCGGAAGAAAACTACAAACAATTAAAAATATCAAAATCAATGGATTCCTATAAACTTTTAGCAGAATCAACTCTTGTACTAACAATCATTCATAATAGAAAGCGCGTTGGAGATATTCAGTATTTGGACCTAAATTCGTACAAACAGCAAATTGATTATACAGAGCAATCAATGCCACAAACTGAGTTAGGAAGTTCACTATCAGAAAACGAAAAAATTTTAACAAAGCATTACAAGAAAATTGTTGCGATTGGCAAGGGAAGCAGAGCAGTAACAATTTTGATTCCAAAGGTTCTACAAAAATTTTTTTCAACAATTTGCAGTCTTAGAACTAATTCCACTTGGTTTTCTCCTGATAATACGTATTTTTTCACATACCCTCAATCTATGCGATGGATTGATGGTTGTGCCGTAATAAGAAAATATGCTAAAATGTGCGGTGCAAAAGCATCCGAACCTGCTTACTTCTTGCCGATTAAGGAAACATATAGCAACGGTTACCCAAGTACTAAGCTTAAGAAACAATGAGGTAGAACAACTCGCTAAATTCATAGGTCACACGCAGAAAACCCACGAAACTTTTTACAAGTAAGTGCTATTAGTTTTTCCAATTTTAATATGTATCGCATTATTATATTTTATGTATCACATTTTCAGACTTCCCCAAGATATTTATCAAATATCCAAAGTATCCAAAATTCTGCAATTAATTGAAAAAGGTGATGCAGCTCAATACATGAACAAATTTTTGCATGAAATAGATATAAATATGGAAGATATTGAATTGGAAAAAAATACAGGTAGGTACAATACCTCAAAATTCAGATATCTCTATTATTTTAAATTTTGAGAATGTGTGTGTATCGTATTATAATGTCAACTTTTACACATATTTTAACGTGACATCTATTTTTATAAAAGGCAAACCAAATTTTGTTTTAGATATTTTATTAAAGGTTAATATTCTGTATTCTGCCGTTTTCTGAAATTTAAATCGGTTAAGAAATAACAGATGTGGGTAAATTTATTTTAAAAGTCAAACGTGTGATGCGGACGATAATATAAGTCCAGAATTAAATGTGATTTTAAATGGAACCCTGTATGCTTTATCTATTATTTGTAAACAGCGTTTTATTTAATTTTTTATCATAACATAAACGACAGAGTTTTTTTATTTTATTTAATATTTCGAGAAGCATTCATGTTTTCATGTTTTTTTTTAATGGGTTTTTTTGGCCTTAGAAACGAGGTCTATTAGCCAGCCTTCAGTCTTAATCGGTATTTAAACAGAATATTCCCCATATGGACTTAATTCAAACTACACTATTTACAATTTTTTTTTTCTATTTATAATATTAATTTGACCGATTTGAGAAAGTGGTAGAGATATATGTATATATTATAATTGTTAAGTAATAATAATAATAATATAAGTTTATTTACCTTATTTTATATGTACATACAAAATGATAATACAAAATGACAATAATTGTGTTGTTTAATTCCTTAATGGTAATTAAAATATATATTCTAAATTTAATTTATTTTATTACAACACTGACCCTTTATACAATAAACAAACTAAGAAATCACTTAAGTAAATCAGTTTACTTGTTAGTGAAGAGAATAAATTTTTTAAATAAAATAAAAATAAATAAATATTTATTGTTATTTATACACATCACACAGATATTCATTCATTCACATACCTCATACATACACCTATACATACATAAACACATTCACACATTTAATTTTTTTTCCTAGGTAAGTATGTTTTGATTTATAATGTCATGTATATCTGACCTGCGTGTATCTAATATCCACTTTTTTAAAGTATTTTTAAAAATGTTGTATCTATCTATATTTCTGAGGTTAAGTGGCAAACTATTATATACTCGGGACTCCAGATATGTATATGATTTTTTGTCCAGCAGTTTTTATACTTCTCGGTTTTAGACAGCTATTTTGTTTGGTTCTTGTATCATAGTTGTGCTTGATTTGTTTGATGTTAGTTTTGTTTTTAAATGTTTTGATAGAAATTTTTAAATAAAATAGTTGTTTGACATCAAATATCTGACCTTCTTCACACAGTAAATCGCCGGGGTAGGTGATATTTTTATTTAAGATAATTCTCATTATCCATTTTTGAACATTATTTAATTGTTTTAAGTGAGATTCGTTTACCCCTCCCCAGCCAATTATACCATAAGAAAGTAGAGATTGAACCAGTGCATAATAAATAATTTTCAAGTGGGAAACATCTAAGTAACTTTTTTAAGCGTTTGAAAGTGGATAATAAACCTCTTAATTTTTTTGTCAAATTGTTTACATGTACATCCCATCTCAAATGTCTATCTATTATAATTCCCAAGTATTTAACTGAGGCAACTTCTGGTATTTCTATAGATTCTTCAATTTTAAGTGGACTTAAATTTGGTAAATGATTTGAGTAGCTCGTAAATGGTAAGTAATTTGTTTTATTATACTTTATTGTTAGTAAATTGTAGTCGAACCATTTTTTAATGTTTATAAAATCATTTTCTGCTTTGTTTTTTAGATTTTGCCATGTATCAGCTTTATAAAGAATTACAGTATCGTGTGCGAAACTTATTATCATGCCTTCCGTTTTTAATAACAGTAAATGGTTTATATATAATGTGAACAAGATAGGTCCCAGAACTGTTCCTTGCGGAACACCGTATTTAACATTGTTTGCTGAACTAATATAGTTGCCTATGTTTACATATTGTACCCTATCAGTTAGATAACTTTTTAATAAGTTCAGAACATTTCCTCGAATACCATAATTTTTTAATTTGTTTAGTAGTTTTGTATGACAAACGGTATCGAAGGCTTTTGCTAAATCAATATATATATATATACCTAAACATGGTTGAGTTTCGTCTATAGCTTCATAAATCAAAGATGTTAAATATGAAATAGCATCTTCAGTGGACCTGCCTTGTTGAAACCAAATTGTCTGTCCGATATTATTTTAAATTTTTTTATGTATGACATCATTCTAAGTTTTAAAATTTTTTCGAATATTTTTGCGACGTTAGAGATTAGTGAGATGGGTCTATAATTGACTAGTTCGGTTCTATCTCCACCCTTATATAATGGTTTGATGATACCTATTTTAAGAGCTTTTGGGAAGTATCCTATTTCTATACATTTATTAAAAAGGAAGGCTAGAGGTTTAGATATTTCTCTTGAAACTTCTTTTAAAGTTTCAGCTCTTATACCATCATGTCCTGGTGCTTTTTTAACTTTCAATTGTTTAATAATTTTTATTATTTCGGTTGGGTTCGTTGGAAACAAATACATGGAATGTTTTAGTATTTCACTGTCTTCGTGATAGCCTGTTGGTGGTAGAATTTTGTTTGCATATTTTTCACCGAGTGTACTATAGTGAAGATTAAATTTATTTGTTATCTCTAATTTATCTGATATCGTTCCACTCTCCATTTTTATTTCAATGATTTCAGTCTTCACATCGTCTTTCTTTTTTATTTTGTTTACTGTGTTCCATATATTTTGTGAGGAGTTTTTATTTTTATTTACCAAAGAATTAAAGTACTGTTTTTTGCTCTGTTTTACTATCTGTGTTAACTTGTTTCTATATGCTTTATACTCAATTTGTAAGATTTTATTGTTCGGTTCTTTTTTTGCTTTTTTGTACATTTCATGCTTTTTATTTACTGAGTTAATTACACCAGGCGTTATCCATTCCGATTTTTTTCTTATCTTTGCTTTTTATGGTGATTTGCTTAGTATTATTGGTCATATTATTTTTTTAGCTTCTCGAGAAATACATTGGTCATTATATCTATGTTATTACTTTTATATAATTCGTTCCAGTTTTCTTGTTTTAGATCGCTTCTCAGTTTAAAGTAATTTGTATACTGTTTACATTGCTTGTTACTATTTCTATTTGGTGTGATTTTTTTGTCTAATCTTATAAATAGCATCATGGGGTAATGATCGGTAATGTCTGTTTCATAAATAACTGGTACAATTTTTTTTTCGTCTATGTTAGATTTAGCAAGAAAATGGTCAATACATGTTTGTGTGTTACCTTGTATTCGTGTTGGTTTATTTATATAGGAGGTATATTCTTGCGAACTTAATACATTTAGATATTCCTGGGAATTTTCGTTTGATGATAATATATCGATGTTCATGTCACCAGCTATAATATGCGCATCGCACTTTTCTACTTTTTCTAAATAATTTAATAATTCCGTTGTAAATATTTTTTGACATATAGTTGGCGATTTATAGATAGAGGTTATTACAATTTTTTTTATCTTGCAAGGAAATATTTAACTTGATAGCTTTTACACTTTCTACTTGAACCACCAAATGTGTATAGATGAAACTAGATTTTATATATACGACAACTCCATCATTTTGGTTAATAGAGCCATCACTATATAGTAAATCATAATTATCTAGATTGTATATACTTGTATCATATATTTTCCAGCATTCAGAGAGTATTATAATATCGAACTGTTCACTAAACTGTTTCAGAAATATAGATAACTCATCTAAATTCTTGGAAATACTTCTTATGTTTATATGAAAAATTTTTAGGTTTTCCTGCAGCTTTAGTTTCATTTTTTTAAAGTCTTGTAAGTTGTTTATTATTTTTTTGTATCAATACTTGTATTTTTGTAATTTTTTATAAAAGGATCCATTTTAGTAATATTTACTAGAACACGAAATTTAAATCAAAATATACTTTTACATGAATAGGTATAATTTTATTTTTGTTTTATGAAATATAATTTTATTTTTTATTTTAACATATTCCTTTACCCACATATATACAGAGCAATGCAGGAGTAACGATTATATAATAGAGGAGAAAAGAGAGAGAGAAAAAATAAATTACTTTTTTGTTTTTTGGTTTATCCTAGTGTTATAGGTTTTGGCTTGGTGAGTTAATTTCTTGTTGATTTTTTCTTGGATCTTCCTTACTTGCTCCGGAAGATGAATTTTGGGTCGTCACATCTATATCAGTCTGAGGTTCATTTACGTTTAGTTCCAGTAACTGCTCGTAGGTGTGTTCTTCCTCGTTTATGTATAATTTATTGTTCTTAATGATAGCATGCAAACCCTGTTGCTTGGCCTATGTACTCGTAGTAATTTATAAATTTTTCGTTCCTCCTCGGTTAGTTCTGAGGTAATATATATATTGGAATCTTTCAGTTTATGACAGTTTTTTAGAACTTCTAGTTTTTTAGAAAAGCTTGTGAATTCAACTTTAATGTTTTTTATGTCATCTCTACCAAAAGAGTATATATTATTGATATCTCTGTTTTGTACATCTATTTCAAGGTGTGTTTTCAATAAATCCAGAGTATCGTTTAACAAGTTATCAGATTGTTCAACCCCAAATATAACAATATTATTTTTCCTACCTTTCTTCTCCAAAATTTGTATTTTTCTTTGTAAGGCTTTATTTTCCTTTTTTCACCTCATTAACATTTTCATCGGTCTTGTTTTGTTTACTTTTTAATTCTTCTATAGCTAAGTGATAACAAATATGTTAGATTAAAAGAAAGACTTATTTTTTTTTTTCGCTATAAATATTTTGAAAAAGAATGTCCCTACTGTTATTATATAATTCGCAACTAAAAACAATATGTTCTATTGTTTCCTCCTCCTCACATACATCACAAAGCATTGAGTCTTCTAAGTTTATTTTGAATTTGTATGCTTTGCACAAACAGTGGCCCGATCTAATTCTTGAAATTGTCCTTATGAAATTTCTGTTAATATTTTGATGCTTTGAAAACCAAGGCTTTGAAGGTACCGTAGGCTGAAAACCTTTATAGTATAACCCTTTTTCGCCTTTTACGAAGTGTTCATTATATTCCGCCTTTATCCTGGTTTTGATCACCCCTGTAAAGTCTTCATATGGAAGTTTATGTATAGTATTTTCTTCACCAATATCGCATGCCATCTTTGCTGTTTCGTCTGCCTTTTCATTTCCCTTTATACCGATATGGCCCTTTACCCAAGCTATGGTAATATATTTATTTTGCCTCTCACATTCACCTATATTTTGTATAATGTCTGCTGTCAGGTTTGACATTTTGCATATTTTGTTATTCTCTATTTTTTTTAACTACACTGAGAGAATCGGTAAATATAATAAAGTTTTTTTCTTCTAAAGTTTGTATGTATTTCAAAGCCTCTATAATAGCGATTTGTTCTGCAGAATATATGGAGTACATATCATTAAGTTTAATGCCTTTAACGTAATTTTTATTTTCATTATAAAAAAGCGCTACCTGTTTTTCCATTTTCCTTGGATCCATCGGTGTATATAATTTGGAAGTCTTTCCATTTTTGGTTTAGGTCATATTTAAAAACTTTCGGTATTAATTCTTGTGGAATATCTGTGTAGTTATTTTCTGTGATTATTTGTTGTTGTTTGATTATATCCATATATTGAATGTTGTATACTGGAAGTATATCACTTTTTATATATATATATATATATATATATATATATATATATATATATATATATATATATATATATATATATATATATATATATATATATATATTATATATATATATATATATATATATATATATATATATATATATATATATATATATATATACATAATATATACATATGTATATATATATATATATATATATATATATATATATATATATATATATAGATATATATAATATATACATATATATAATATATACATATGTATAATATATACATATATATATATATATATATATATATATATATATATATATATATATATATATATATATATATATATATATATATATATAATATATACATATGTATATATATATATATATATATATATATATATATATATATATATATATATATATATATATATATATATATATATATATATATATATATATATATAATATATACATATGTATATATATATATATATATATATATATATATATATATATATATATATATATATATATATAATATATATATATGTATATATATATATATATCAGTTTTGCTCTCCATATATTTCATACAGCTCTCTACTAATGGAGGAGATCGTTTTTTGCACCAGTATTTAGAGGTTTGTACCAGCAACGACATATGAAATATTTAATCGTGTATGGTATCATTGGTGGAATACATTTTTATGAAATATTTATCTGCATGGTATTTTATACGATATTCTAATGGTAGCTCACTAGTTTCTGCATATATAACATCCAGTGGTGTGGATTTTAAGTATCCCATGCATATTCTTAAACATTTATTCTGTATGACTTTTATTTTGTTTAATGTTGTTTTGCAGGCCTCGCCATAGAGTAAACATCCATATTCAGCAACTGATCGTATATAGGCTTTGTAAAAAGTTAATGAGACTACTGGATCGGATCCCCAATCTGTACCATTATCCTTTTTTCCATACGAACAGTGACATCCTCTATATGTTTTCTCCACAATAGCTTCCGATCGAGATAAATTCCTAGGAATTTTACTGTATTAGTGTATGGAAATGTATATTTTCCTATTACAATTGTATTGGGAAATTGAGTATGTTTACGTGTGAGTGTTATGAATTAGTGTAGTGACAGCGATGTCACAGGGCAACGGAGTCCCAGGGCGGACTCCGTATAAGCTAGATGATCCTGGAGGAGGCACAGTCGGCAGGACAGATAAGTTAAAAAATTTAATAGATAATTTATATTACAGTGATGACACAATTGATCATATCTCTAATAAACGGGAAAGTAATAATCCTGATGTTAATAATTATAAAAGACCGGCAGATATGGAAACAATGGATTTAACATCTCCAAATAAAAAACCTAAGAAAACATACAATGATAATAATATAAAAAAAGCGTATATTAAAAAACTATTTAGACACACAGATACAGGACCGTATTACATTTATGTTATTTCTGAAAATGAAAATGTAGGCAATATGCATCCTATGAAATTGGGTAAACTAATTTTTTTAAATATACCGAGCATTAAAAATAATATAGTAAATATCTCTTCCATGGGTAGAAATAAAATAAAAATCGAGATGAAAGATGCAAAGTCGGCGAATGAGCTGATAAATCAGAAACTTTTTTAGTGACAATAAATTACAGACATATATTCCAACCTTTCTTATAAATAAAATGTGTGTAATTCGTGGCGTTGATAAATCAATGAGCGAGGAAGAAATTAAGTCAGAGATAATTTCATCCTATAATGTTATCAAGGTTAAACGAATGCTTAAAAAAATCAAACAAGATGAAGAAATTCTAGAAATTAAATTACAAACATGCGTGTTAACCTTTGATAGTCAAATGTTACCTAGTTATATATATTTGAATGGTGTAAGATGTGAGGTAGATCCATATGTATCACCTGTTTTACAGTGCTTTAACTGCTTGCGATTTAATCATACCAATAAGCAATGTCGAGCTAAAATTCGATGTGGAAAATGCGGTGGGGAACATACATTTAAAGATTGTAAAGCCAGCCAAGGTATATGCATATTATGTAATGGAACTGATCATACGTCAATTAGTAAAAAATGTCCAGAGTACCAAAAACAAGTTACAATAAAACAAAATCAAGCCCTAACGGGTAATAACTATAGGCAATCATTCGAATCACATAATCCGTATTATGCACTACTTAATAATTATGACACAGAATTTCCCTGAAATTCAGGTAGGCACGCCTATAAATCGTAAACCCCAATATAAAAAACATTTTAACCAAAAACATTATCCCTCTTCAGCACCTTCTACCTCTCAGTCAGTAATCGAAAATTCATCTCAGAAAACAATAACAAGAAACAATGATTATATTAATCCGCACAGAAGCTCACCCTTTATTCACGAAAATGAAAGTAAGTTAGAGGAAATACTAATCACAAATTTTACCAAATTCTTGGATTCAATTTTACAACAGTACAAAAATAAAATTGGTTTGGTTAATGTAGACAATCTACAAAAAATATTTAGCAAAGCTATAACTAATAGCATACATTCAATTCGGTAAAAAATAATAGCAATATAGAATGTATTAATTGCCTTCAATGGAATGCTAGATCTGCTATAGCAAACAAACCGGCTCTGGAAGATTATTTGGTAACAAATGATATAAGTATTGCTACTTTGAGTGAAACCAGATTTAAACCTAAACAAACAATTAGTTTCAATGGTTACAACCTAATAAGACAGGATAGAACAGATGGCTACTGGGGTGTAGCAATATTGGTTAAACATAATATTCCCTATCAAAGTTATAACCTCACTGCTAATATTAATAATGTTATGTCTGTTGCTGTAAAAATTCAAATTACTAACAATAAATATTTAACAATAGTATCTTTGTATTCCTCTCCTCAAAATGCAATTTCAAAAATACAGTGGGATAACTTCTTTATGAATTTACCTAAACCTTTCTTAGTATGTGGGGATTTTAACTGTCATCAACAGTCCTGAGGCTGTGCCTATAATGATAAAAAAGGTGAATATCTACTAGAGTCTATATCCGAATTAAAAATGGTATTATTGAACGATGGAACCCCTACACTGATTAACCCACCAAATAATAATGTATCTGCAATCGACTTAACAATCTGTTCACCTGACATATCCTTCATAACGCAATGGACAGTAAGGCAACAGCCTTTAGGCTCAGATCAATAGAAATAAAATTACAAAATGCACTTCCAAAAATTAAAAAAATACCTACAGTTACATGGATTACAAGAAAAGCTGACTGGATATCATTTCAGACGAACATAAAATATTCTTCTCAAGCTACCGAAGAAAATCCTAACTATGAGGCATTTGTTGATATAATTAATAATGCATCAGCAGCCACAATCCCCAAAACGAAAATCGCAAGATCCACAAAGAAACATCACTGGTGGAATGAAGAATGTAAAAATGCCGTCAAAAATCGAACAGAATTATACGAGGTATATAACAACAATCCCAATTTGAAAAATTTTTTAGAATATAAAAATCAAGATGCCAGATGTAAACTAATTTTCAAAAAAGCAAAGAGGAATAATTGGAAAGAATACTGCAATGGTTTAAATAGAAACGTACCTTTAAAAGATGTCTGGACAAACTCAATATCAACAGTTACAGGAAGGTGAATGGGCAGATAACTTCTTAGCCAAATTGGCCCCTCTTTCAGTCAATCAGACAAATATTGAGGAAATTGATAGCTCCGATGATGAACATTTTCTCAACAAAAATTTTAATATGTTTGAATTAAATCTGGCACTCAAATACACCAAGAACTCCTCTCCGGGAATGGATCAAATCCAATATATAATATTATATAACTTACCCCCAGAAGCAAGAGAAATATTTTTAGATATTATAAATGAAATATGGAAAACGGGTAGCCATCCAGAAAGCTGGAAAAATTATTTGGTATGCCCTTTTCTGAAAATGAATAAACCACCAGATAGTGCTGACTCCTACAGACCTATTTGTCTAGTACCCTGTCTTCTTAAAGTGTTAGATAAATGATTAAAAACAGATTGCAGTGGTGGTTAGAAAAGGAACGAAAACTTCCAAAAACACAGTATGGGTTTAGGCAAACTAAATCAACACTGGACAACTTAACTTTATTTACCATGGATATATACCGGGCTTTTACTAAAGGAGAATATGTAACAGCAGCATTTATAGATGTCAGGGGAGCATATGATAATGTACAGCTTAATATCTTGTACAACAAAATGGTCAAACTTGGAATTCCATTATCTTTCTGCCAACGAATCCTTTTGTTATACACTGAGAGAAATATTTATCTTAAAATTAATAACATCATAGGGCCAAGGAAAACGTCGACAGGATTACCACAAGGTGGAACACTTAGCCCTCTGCTATATATCATTTATGTGGCTGATTTAGAAAAACTGTTTAATAAAGAAATTAAAATTGTACAGTACGCAGATGATTGGGCTATATACACTTTCAATAAAAATTTATATACAAATTATCACAATATTAAGAAGGCTTTTGAAAATATGGAACTTTGGTCTCAGCAAATCGGATTAGAAATATCTCGACAAATATTCATGTATTTTCATTGAAGAATTTTTTAAAAACATTTAATTTATCTATTTGGCCTGGAATATCGGAAATTTCTAAAATAGTATAATAAATATACATTAGGTAGGCCATGCAATGTGTTTTAAAGACAAAATACGATAAGTTACGGAAGCGCTGGGCTACCATATTTTTTCTATAATTTACAGTTTTTTTTGTAAATTTACAAAACTGTAAATTATAGAAAAAATATTGCAGCTCAGAGCTTCCATAATAAGTATCTGGGACTATAAGACATTTTAATTTAATAGATTAAACACACGAATTACGAGAAATGATGTAGTATAACAAAATTAAAATAGTAATAAATCTAAATTTGCCACCCAAATACGTATCGTGTTTTGTCTTTAATACGGCCTACCAGACAATATCTAATTTACATTTACCTAGGTAGGTACTATTTTAGAAATCTCCGATATTCCAAGCCAACCTAATAATTTAATTAAAAAAAAAAGAAATGCTCTAAAATCCGTGAATATATATTTTCTTATGAATGCGAAATAAAATGTACCAAATTGTTCTAGTAATAATCATACATATTTTTGTGTTGTACAGATGCAAGTCAGGTTGCTAGCAGTTATACATTTCCAGGCAGTGGGGATGAAAGTAAGTTTGAAACAAAAAATTATATACCTAACTGATTATTAATTTTGTATCGTAACGATACAGAGGATAGACCAGCGTTGAGTACTCAACCAATAAAGTCTGGTGAGTAACCGATATATTCAAACTAAACACGTTTCGCATTATGTGTTTACAATACATTTTGTCACAGATTTAATGCTAATTGGTTGTCATTATAGAACCAGAGAAATAGGTAAAAGAGAAAAGTTTTAGGAAATATTAGACCAGTTTATAATATCTTTTTTAAAATGTTACTGAAGCATTTGATCTTTAAAATTAAAAAAAATAAATAGAAGGTTTAGCACGGAATTGTTGATATAAAAATAGAAATAACCAATTACGTTTTCTCAATATCAGCACGAATGGACGTCATTTTGATTTTTCCTAACTTGTTCTAATGTACTAGGGAACGTCCAAAGTTTAGGTTATGACCAAAACAGTTTTAAACGCGTTTAAAAAGTCCAATACTTACATATTTTAAATTGGCCTACCATTCCTTATAACTTGTCTAATATAACCATCTCTGTATATCTATTAACAACCGAGATTTCAATGGTCAAATTTGGGACACATTATTATTATTACTATTATTAGATACACTGTGCTAGGCAAATTGTCTGGCAGAAAAATCGTTTTCCTAAAATACGTTTATTATAGGTTTACGACAAAGATGGGATAGGATACCTATAACTTATTCAGATAACATTTTTCGATATCTTCAAAAATAACGATGTTTACTCTTAGGGGCCAATTTCAAATAATATAATTGCCGACCTGAGCGCCTGGACTAAAAACAAATTTGTGTAGCTACTTTTTCGTTTCAGAACTTTTCTGAAAGTCAAATTACAACGGGTGTTTCAAATAAATAAAACATACACTTACTATTATTTTTTAATTTTCAATATTTCAATTTATTATTTCTATAACCTTGTCATTTTAATTATTTTTTGGCATAGTTTTGGGTAAAGTAGTCAATAAAGAAATATATAGATTTTATGGTTCTTTTATTGCTCCCTGCATCTACAAAAAAAGTAGGTACTCTAACTTGCTTATACAGCGTGGTGATAGAGTTATACACAATATTCATAATTTTGTTATTAAATGATTCTTTGGAAAACGTTGAAATACTTCAAATTCTATGTCTTTAATCACTGACCGACCGAAAAATTTGTTTATTTTTTCAGATTTTGTTTTTGAACTATCATATTTTTTTTTCAAATGCAACCCACCACCATTCCTTTAACAAAAATGAATTCCTTATTGTTTTCAGAGTCCAATGGTACACAATGTTAGTGTGATATTCTATTTACAGGGTATTTTTTTTGAGAAAAATAAACAAAACATAGGTACTACTGATTTTATTTTTAACAGAAATTTTAAAATTAAAAAGAACCATTATAACGAAATTGTTCAAAATGTCCCCCATTGTCAATCTGACATTGGCAAACTCGATCTATCAAAATGGAAAATATCAACCTGGAAATTATTGAATGTTCAATATAAAGTGTTTACACACAAATTTTAGTTCTGGTATATTTACTTACATATAAACTTAAATAAAGTAATTTTTTAACGAGTTCTACATTAGATATTATGCAAGCTTGGCTTGCTTAGTTTAATAATAATGCATAATGTCTAGTAACTCTGCATTGCTGCTTTCGTTCGTGCTGATCATGGTAATCATGATTACCAAAAGGAGCCAATGAAAAATGGGTATTTTAAAAAAACTTATTTTCTATTGGCATTTTCTGTAATCATGATTACCATGTTCAGCACGAACGAAAGCAGTTATATAGTAAAGATATTTTCAATGACTTTCGCCATCTCATTTAGCAAAATTGCCAGGGCCTGCGATTCCGCTGTAAAATACTTTACTAAGAATACACTACTTAATAACGTAAAACAGTCAACGGAAATGAACGAACAAGGTTGTCGCTTACCGGCACTGATCTGTGTGATCTGCGATCTCCGTCTAATCTTTAGTTTTAGTGGTAAATAGAAAGCGACTAATGCCTGCCCGAGAACCTCTTTCTGATCCCTGCTATGAGACTTCATTATATGTTCTGCTGTGAGACTGATTCGTTTAGTGAATATTAATTATTAGATAGGTTAAAAAATTATTCTAAAATTAAGTAGGTATAAGTTTTACGCCAGTGCTTACTAAAATGATGAACTTTACTAAAGAAATGGAGAAAATGGAAAAAGGTTTTAATAAGTTGCGTACGGAGTTCGAGCAAAATTGTAGGTAAGTAATGCTTTTTATATAAGTACCTAACCAACTTAATAATGAGGATGTATCAGTATCATTCCATCACTTAATTTACACGAAATTAGCACCATTTTAAATACTTAATTTTTTGGGGCGAAATTTACTTTTAAATTGAAATGACCTAACGTAAAAAGGTCTTT
The DNA here is from genome assembly GCA_029963845.1 of Rhamnusium bicolor. Taxonomy (NCBI): domain Eukaryota; kingdom Metazoa; phylum Arthropoda; class Insecta; order Coleoptera; family Cerambycidae; genus Rhamnusium; species Rhamnusium bicolor. The sequence goes on along the minus strand of JANEYF010000327.1, from coordinate 192,997 downwards.
TGAACAAAAATTACCAAGATATATAAACATATCAATGATTAATACTTAAAGTTTTTCAAAACGATGCAGCTGTATTCAGAATTATTTTAGGAAATCAAAAATGTGTAAATAAATAACGAGTTTTAAAAAAATTAAATTTTTTGTCATATGTACCGATTTCGGAATAGAAAAAACAACGGTCATTATTGGACAGCCTTTTTCATCATTGATTCAGGTATACCGGGTGGCCACGAAAATATGCCTCAGTTGTTATGAAAGATAGTATTATTACGGATACGTCAGTAAAACCAAAATCTGACATAATTGTGGACAAAATACTACTTCTGGTCGAACCGGAAGTAACACCAACTTTTTTTATTGTAAATGGAAAACCCTGTTTATTTTTGCATGTTATTGTTCGTCATGAAATTATAATATCAGTGCTACGTCACAAGTTAGTATTTGTTTAAAAAATTGCGTCGAAAATGTGGAAAAACTAAAAAACACAAGTAGGCCCCATATCCATGTTCCAAATTTCAGAAATCTTTCATAATAACTGAGTTATTACATAGGAAATTCTTTCGTGGCCACCCAGTTTATGTAATTATGGCCAAAGCTAAAACCAACTTGCTTCCATTCGGTAAATATAAAAATACCGGGTGACCCATTATATTTTGACCTATTTTAAATGCGTATATCTTCGAAATTATTGAAAATATCGAGATGCGGTTTGCTTGTAAAATAACAAAACAGACTGTGAAACCCACATCTCGATATTTCCAATAATTTCGAAAATATAAGCATTTAAAATAAGTCAAAATATAATGGGTCACCTGGTATAAATATGTACAGGACGGGCCATTCAAAGCGAAACAGATGGGTTTTTAGGAGTTTAAAGTGGTTAAAGAAAAGAAGCGCTCAGACACGTCAACTTCATTTTCCAGGGGAAATCTTTTGCAATATATAACTTACCTGCAAATCTCTTTATCGTTTTGGTGTAATATCAGAAATGCTAAGAAAAAAAATGTATCTGAACTTTTTATCTGTATAAACAACTAGCACTTGAAAACGAATTGATAGAATTTGAAAATTTTTATTGTGTGGTATTCACATATAACGACCCCCTTTTTATATTTATTTCAAATTTAGTTTTATACGAAGCCAGTTATTTTAAATATTACCCAGCTAGCAAGCAAGAGACTCTCCAAATTTGTATATCCCAGGGATGAGCTTTAACCCTTCCACCAATTTAGTTCGGATTGCCTTGATGTATATTCATATACAGGGTTTTTATTTGGACACCACCAGTTTTTTATAGTTAAAGAATAGGTAATTAACCAAAAAAAAAACTACATTAAACAAAATACATATCTATTCAATAAAAACTGGAAAAAATGAATACAAATTCGGTTACAAAACGGAATGCACAGTAATTAACATCAATGTCCGACAAAAGGTCGGTGTACTCATAAAAGGCACAATATTAACTATAATGAAACTCTAAGGTTAATCAAATACGGCAGTTAGCCAATAGACAATAATTGGTAACTACTTTACAAAACAAATCAAGCAACATCAAATGTCAAATGAACATAACTGTAAAAAACAAATACGTAAAGCAGCATAATACATACTTTGTACAATGAACGTAAAGGTACTAAACAAATACATAAGGCAACGTAGGACATAATTTGTCACATGAACGTAAAGATATAAAACACAGAGGTAAGGCAATATAAGACATCATTGCCTAATAAACATACGGTATATACTTAATCAAGGCAAGGTAAGACATAATTTGTCACATAAACGTAAAGATACAAACCACATATATAATGCAATATAAGACATCAATGTCAAATGAACACACGGTATATACGATAAATCTACAAAGCTAAAACTGAAGTTCTTGCAATTAACGTAAGGTATTAATTGTCACGAAAGGGAATTGCAAGATAAAGTTAAGCACTTACATTCGGTAATTGCCCAGGAGAACGTATTAATGGTGTAACGAAGTGATTTTATTTTATAGAATTAAGTTAGGTAACTAGGTGCTATTTGTCTGTTTTGAAAAATATTTTAACCATTTAAAATTCCAAATTTTACATTACATTATAACAATTCCTGTTTTAATCAGAATGATGGTGCTATAATTTACGTAAATAATAACATAAATGCTGATGTAAAAGTAATCACGTTAACGGAAAATAAATTGTTAAGGGTAACCCTGAATATAGAGAATACTACATATGGCATTACGGCCTCCTATAGGCCACCTGCTACAAATCTTACTCAATACGTGCAAGATATTGAGATATATCTTCGTAATTTATCAAAATGTGACTTTGAAGTTTTTGCAGGTGATATAAATATAAATATTCTAAATGAAAATGATAATTCTTCAACAACATATTTAAATTTATTAAATGAGCATGGTATGTTTTCTTATATAAATCACCCTACCAGAGAAACCGAAAATTCTTCTAGCCTACTTGATCATTTTTTTTGTAGGAGTAAGAAAAAAAAAGTTGGAAAACACTATAATATTAAGTCGTCTTTACTTAAAAAACTCATTAACTGATCATTACACTATTTTGCTTTCTATACAACTAAAGGACAATTTGGAAAAATTAGATATAAATAAAATTAAAAATATTAACAAAATTAACTATTTTAAATTAAACAAAGACTTAAAATCTGAAATATGGGATGAAATATATAAACAAAATGATCCTGAAGTATGTTATAACGCTTTTATGAATAAACTTAAATATCATATTACTAGAAACACCAAGAAAATCAACATAAATAATAATAAAACATACAAAATTAAACCTTGGATTACAATAGGCTTAATAAATTCTATAAGACACAGAGACTATCTAAAACGAAACTTATTAAAAAAATATAGCATAGAACTTCAAGAAGAATATAGACAATATCGCAATATCTTAAATAAATTAATAAAAAATACAAAAAACGATTATTACAAAGAAGAAATAAAGAAAGCTAATAATAATTATAAAAAAATCTGGGAATTAGTGAATGAAGTATCAAACAGTGAACAAAAGCAAAAGAGGAATGAAAAGTATAATATTATAAACAATGATAATGAGCTTATAAATAATGATAAAGACAAGCCCGATTTTTTTAATAACTTCTTTGCACACGTTGGTGAAACAATGGCAACAAAAACTAATAACAACTCAAAATCACTACAATCAGATCATTTCAATAATAATATCGAAAGCATTTTTTTTTCATCCGGTTACTGAAAATGAATTGATTATACACATTTCAAAATTAAAAAACAACTCTGCATGTGGACTTGATGGAATATCTGTAAAAACGATAAAAACAATACACATGCACATTCTTACACCTCTGACGTTTATATATAATCAAATAATTTCTAAAGGAGAAATACCCAAATCCATGAAAGAGGCAATTATAACACCAGTATATAAAAATGGAAACAAAAAATTAGCGACTAACTACAGGCCTATATCTGTCATAAATCAGTTTGCAAAATTAATTGAACAGTGTTTAAAAAAACGATTAATAGACTTTTTAGAAAATAAAAATATCCTTAATAATAAGCAATTTGGATTTAGAAAAACTTTGTGTACTCAAGACGCAACTATTGAGTTGTTAAAGGAAATCGTTAATGGGGTTAATATGAACAAAAAAATGTCTAGCAATATTCTTGGATTTAGCTAAGGCGTTTGATACAGTTAACCATGAATTGCTGCTGAAAAGATTAGAGTCTTCGGGCATAAGAGGGGAAACGTTAAAGCTTTTTCTGAACTACCTTACAGAGCGTAATCAACGTGTAAAAATTAATGACATATATAGTGACCCACTCCCCCTTAAAATGGGTGTCCCACAGGGTACTGTGCTGGGCCCCATTTTATTTTTAATATATATCAACTCTATGGCGCAAATAGAGAATCTAGGTGGGGAAATAATATCATACGCTGACGACACTGCTGTTATTTTTGTTAGTGACTCTTGGGAAAAAGTCTATGAAAAATCAAAGCAAGGAATGGGAAAACTTAAAAGGTGGTTGGATAGCAGTCTTCTGAGTCTAAATGTCGAAAAAACTAAATTTGTGGCATTTTCATCTACGGTGGCTGATCAACCTGACAAAAATTTCATAAAAATTCATGCAACATCATGTAACAATCAAATAAGTTGTAATTGTGCTCTTATACACAAAACCAATTGCATTAAATATTTAGGAGTGCTGGTTGATCAACACCTAAAATGGAAAGATCATGTTGAATATATTACAGGGCGACTTAGAAGGCTGTTATACAAATTCTACCAAATAAGAGATGTGTTGAGCAAAAAGTTATTGTTAATGATGTATAGCGCCTTAGTTGAATCCATACTTAGGTACTGCATACTGGTATGGGGTGGGCTATTCAAAAACTCCCTATATTGTCTTGAAATAATGCAAAACACTATATTAAAAATTATGTTTAAAAAGGATTACAGGTACTCCACCAGTAAGTTATACAAAGAGTTAGACTTATTTACAGTAAGAGAACTCTATACTTATCAAGTTTTACTCTGGTCATTAAATAAGTCTGAAAAACTAATAAAACCATCGCATGATTACCCAACTCGAACAAAAGAAAATATATCAGTTACCTTGCCATTTTGCAACAAGAATCATACCCAAAGGTTTATATTTTACTATGGTCCAAAATTGTATAACATGTTACCTAAATACGTAAAAGAAATTAATAACAAAAGTAAATTGAAGAATCATCTAAAATTATTTATTGTAGATAATTATGAAAGTATTAAAATACTCTATAATTAGTACGGGTTTTATCACTTACCTCTAATCCACTTTCATTTCTTTAAGTAGATATACAAACAGCAATTAGAAATTCAAATAATTCATTTGAATTCACTGTGTATTGTGAAACTCCTCAACCTCCTAAATTTTATTGCGTGTTTATATGAGTATATTTTTCTTCTTACTCTCTCGTCTCCTTCCTTTTCTCTGTGATACTGCACACAAACTTTTACAGTTTAGGCAGATCATGGGAAGGGAGAGGGGACGGGAAGACTACAGGGACAGGGAGATACAAAACCAAAAAATAATAGGTACTTGTACTTAAATAATTTATAATACTTAGTTATAAGGAATGAATATTATGTTTAATATATCTGTTTAATATATTGATACAATTAACTCATGTAATGAAATTAAGATCAATAAATTGAATTGAATTGAGTTGAATTATAGTACTGCGGTTTTGAATAATGACAGTTTAATTATTAATTATAGATAGGTAGTTTTGATATGTTTTTATGAACATTCCACACATGCCGGCAGTACGAGAAGCGCGCACCCTTATGCCCGCGCTAACGTGAAGGAGCCCGAGACTGAAAATAATCAAATTAGTTCTCGTCCGACCGCCAACCGGAGAACCACGCCGATCAGCACAGTAAGTAAACTCGTGAGTATAAGGATATATTGGTATTTAAATTTCATGCGGAATTATTCTAACTCGATAAACGGGTGACGTAGTTGTAATATACCGCGCATGACTACCGTGTCTCATCCTACTTCTGCTTTTGGCAGTAGCATGAGGATTTTACAATCAAGTTAGTCTCCGTCTGACCGCCACCCGAAGCACCACGCCGACTGGACAGTAAGTAAACTTGTGAGTATAGAGGTACATAGGTATACAAAGGTAATTGCGAATTTTTCTAAGTCGGTAAACGGTGACGTAGTTGCAATATTCCGCGCATAACTACCGCATCTCATCCTACTTCTGCCTTTGGCAGAGTTTAGTAGCTTGAGGATTTTTCCAATCAGTCGGTTGCCGTTTAGCTGCTGACCGAAGAACGACGCCGACCAGGATAAGCATCCACGACAGTCCGTTGCTGCCGCCCGTACCGTCCAGACGTGCCGACACCGACCGCTCCAGAGAAGAAGCCAGCCCAGGATCCGGAAGTATGTAGCAAGGTTTGATAAAGGTTTGGTAAATAATCGGTATTACTTGGCTGGTGAGTACTTTCCGGGCTTTACTTAGAGGTATTTCCGTAACCGCGTGCCTGCCAGGCCACCTGAGCACGTAAAAATTCTGCAGGGTGACTTGGAGGTAGCGTCCGTATTTCACGGGTCCGCCGGGCTATCTGAGCACGTAAAAATTCTGCAGGGTAGCTTGGAGTTTGACCTTACCGTCGTCATTATCAATTCGCCACTGTTAGGCTTGTTACTCCTTTCCCCCCTTACCGTAACCGCATTCAACCGCGTGCCCTCCAGGCCGCCTGAGCCCGTTTTCTTCGACAGGGCGCTTTGGAGGTACTAGTTGGCATATGATAAGTCCGGAACCATCCATCAGCCAAGCGATAATAAATAACCGCTAGAGATAGGCCTAGTTTGCTTGTATTGGCGCTTGCTTACCCTCCTGGTATCCGTCCGCCGTCTGCTTATGACCGATTAATTTATCGCTGCTTACCGTTTCATTTACCGGCGTACCGTGGCGCACCGCTTGACCGCCCGCTTACTGCCCCGCTTGTCCGTAGTTAAGACCGTAGTAGTATAAGACCGCTTGTAGAATAAGACCGCTTGTAGTTAAGACCGTTGTAGTATAAGTTGTAGTTATTAAGGTGTGTATAAAGTGTAAATAATAATTAGTGTGTAGAATAAATGTACATATATTGAATGAGAGTCTGTTCCTTAACTGTAGTATGTAAGTTCCCTTTTTCCCGACCCCTGGCTTAGCCGTATCTTCACTGCAGTTGCCCGGCCTCTATCGTCCCGCCGATAGAGTAAAGTGGTGTTTCTGCACTCTAAACAGAAACTGGCGCCCGAGATCTCCGTACCGTGAGCACCGCCGTAGTGTTGGGCGTCAAAGTGACATTTCTGCTCTTGGGTAGAGCAACGAAGTACGTCACAATGGAAAGGGGCGCACACTTTACTAAATACAGTGAAATACCTGGTGAGGCTAGCCGATTCAGCAGTGGACAAATTCTTCACTTACTCGCTGGAAACGGTACACTATATTACCCCTCTAAGTAGGGCAGCTGATTAGCTTGATTCGCAAAGGCACCACTTGACTGGATCCAAAAACACCATAACATCACTGGGTCAAAACACCGAATTCCATAAGGCAAAACACACCGCGGTAAAATAACTAGACGTACTATACCATATTACTTAATATGCCACCACTAATTGTCTTTGGCAGCACTCACATAGGTCCGCTCGCCGCCAACGTTCTAGGCGAACTCCCCGCATCCACTCTACACCACCGCTCTAGGCGGACTCTCTCTGCGTCCACTCTACACCACCGCTCTAGGCGGACTCTCCATCGATCCTCGATCGACCCGATTGTTAAGCCCCGCGCACTCCCGTGTTTTTGTCCAATCACAAGGCTACAGGTTACGCAAACTTCCGCGGAAACAGACAAGGTCACGCACACTCCAGATTTAAATTTATATAATGCATATAAAAATACAAGAATCTCTTTTTAACAACATCAGAGATTATATTTATTTTCCCATATTATTCGGCATATGCATTTTTATTGAGTGTTTCGACTTGCGTCCAACCTTTGACTCTTTTCAAATATAATAATTTAAGCTCGCAGGGCCGTATTATCAAATTTTTAAATTAAACAAGCACTAACTTACTGCGACCGCAAGTGGTTTACTCATTAAAGATAGGCTTTCGTTTAGGACAAAAAAGTGGACCGTTACACACAGGAGGGTTTTTCCCTCGTAGGTAGTAGCACTTACCCTAACCAAAGTGTACAGAATAATTTAGTCTGTAAACTTTGCCCTAACCTGCCATTTAAAATCCTAAGGGTTGTGGTTACAGCAGGAAAGAATAAACCGAATTGCAGGTGAGTTATATTGCAAAAGATATCCTCCTCGAAAATGAAGTTGACGTGTTTGAACTTTTTAAAAAAAATCAATTTGAACTACCTGTAAATTTGTTCCTTTAGTTTTCAATGACCCATCCTATATATGTCTAAAAATATTTTTGAAATTTACCTATGTTTCATAAATAAAAAAAGAGATATTAGTAAAATCACCTACTCGCTTGCAAGCAAAAATGGCAAGAAGAACGTGTTCCTTTTTTTAGTTCCATTTTAAATATTATTGTTGCTTTTAGCACTAACAATATCTTCTCAGATACCACCATTGAGGACCTTAACTCAAAGGATGCATACAAACTAGTATTAGAACTTAATCATAAATATAAAGAAGACGAAGTAACTGTACAAATGAATAACGGCCAAGTACAGGTAGCAAAATTAACGTAACAATAATAGGATTTTTACAGCATTGCATTTTAGGTGACAGCAAAACACGAGACTTTGGCAAACAGTTATTCATTTACTTATAGTAGGATTATTCCCGAAAATTTAGAGGATAAAAATATGAAGTGGACTTTGCAATATTTCACTCTTACAGTCGTCATTTCAAAAGAAATTGTGTAATTGTAACATGCAGGGTGTAACAAAAAAAGTGTCATTAACTTAATGACAAATTCTGGGAGACAAATAGTAACGATATTACTCAACTTATCTCTATGTAAAAATGCTTCAGTATTTTTTTATGTAAAGTAGAATACCTATAAAAACCAAAAGCTCGGGAGTCTTTGTAGATATACTTAGGTACTCTTCAAATTTGATACAATATAGCAGTAGTAGTAGCTCAATATTTTAAGTAATTATGACCAGTTTATCCCAATTCAAAAGGCGAAAAGTGGGGGTCACATGATTTGTTTACTCCCTCCCATTTTTTATGCGCACACCAAACGAATTTTTTTTTAAGAAAATTCTATTTTTAAAGTTTTATACTTTTTTTCCTACGTGCTTTAGTGTTTGCCGTAGGTGTACGCATCAAAAATGGGAGGGTAAATAGGTCACATGGCCCCTACTTCTCGTCTTTTAAATTGAGTTAATCTGGTCATAATTACTTAAAATATTGAACTACTACTGCTATATTGTAGCAATTTGAAAAGAATATCTATAAAGACTCCTGAGCAAATTGTTTGTTTTTTATATTTTATTTTAAAAGCCTATAAGCATAAAATTTTGAAGCATTTTTGCATAAACATAATTTGAGTTATATCATCACTATTTGTTTCCCAGAATATGTGATTGAGTTATGACATGTATTTGTATTATGAACTTTCTGACTTATTTTATTCTAATCTAATACTACTTCTACTATACGGCATTGGAAAGTCAAATAAAAATTAACTTGGAAGTATCATATAATAAGGATACATGATTTTTTTAATTTCACAATTATGGTCAGGCGACTGACTTCTTCGTCGTATTTGATTTTTTTGTTTGATTTACAAGTTTTTAAAAAAACATTTTTTTAACTGAGAATTTAAACGTACACATCCGTAATGTTGAATTGTCAAAAAGGCATATAAGTACTGTAATATTAATAGATTAATGTAAGTCTCAAATAGGCCTTTACGAAGGCACTACCCGCAATTTTAACAAATAAGATTAAATAACAAGTACAATTTGCAGGCTCAATACGAATTAGTAAAAATGACGTCAAGTTTATATCAAGACACCTGGTTTTGTTCAAAATTCAAATTTTAAAGTTGAATAATCGTCAATTAGTTTTTTATGACTTTTTTCTTATTATTTTGGTGCCATCAGCATATACATACTTACATTTATTTAACTAAAAAAAATAATAGCTATGCATTTTTAAAATTATTCATTCATCATCTTCATGACGGTATCGATTTGACATGTTTTAGTGATTAAAAATTCATGTCGAATTACTGGATTTTACTACCAGTTCAAATCGAAATGAAATTCTCGTTATTTATTAATTTAATATTTAATATTTCAAATTTATACTTCTGAGTGCCAAATTGGCAATAATATATGTGTAAAATAGTTTGTTATTATAATACTTATTAGAATAAAAATTTATTCTTGCTGAATGGATTTTTTATTTTTTTTCCAAAACACAATCATAAAAAAATATGTATTAATTTATAGGATATCGTTAAAATTTAGTGAATTACAATTTATTTTTGTATTGAATAATTAGTATTATTTTGAATCATTCTGTATAAAATGAAAATCGAAATAAAAAACTAACAAAAAAATTTGAAGCAATTTATTTAACTTTATTTATTTTAATATATAATTTTTAACATGTTTACTACAGTTTTACGTTAGTATTATATTTTACAGTATTTTTATTGTCTCCTTTCTTTGCTGTCGACGTTTCATTGGCTGAAAATTAATTAAAATACGTTAGAGAAGGTCCAAAAAAAGAATATTGTTAATTCAAATTACCGTAATGAACAGTTTTTTCCTTCTTGGTCTTTGCCCTCGTTTGCTCGTTCTTGGAGGTTTCTGAAAACAAAAAAAAAAAAAATAATATTTTCTGTAATCAACGTTACTACAATGGTTCTATTACCGTGATAACGAGTTACCTCCTTCTGGAACTCAAATGTGTTCTTTCTATTTTGTCCTGGCTCTCCGCGATTATTATCCTTAAATAAACATTCGAGTGCAAGCAGTGAGTGAGTGCAGACGTGCATACGGAAGTATAGTGCCACTGTGATCTACCCGAAGTGATATCCGAAGTTAAGCAACGGTCGGCGCAGTCGGAGCTAACGAAAGTTAAGCAACGGTTGGCGCGGTCGAGCTTGAAATATTAGTTGCCTTTTTCAAGGCTCTAATATACTTTTTGCGAAAAGAATTCAGAAGAGGAGAAATATTAGTCGTCTTTTTCAAGACGCTAATATAAAAAAGATAAAAAAGTCTCCCTCCTGGAGACACATATTTTTGTTATATTCTGTGTGTACTAACCATAACTTCTATTTTTCAGCTTTCTTTTTCAGATAAGACTAAGCATACCCAGGAGGAGGGTATGGGAAACCATAGAGAAGTGGACAAGGACTCGCAGAGTGGTAGTTCCAGGGCTTCCACCCCATGCAACATGGATTTGGAGATTGTGGACCAAGAAAAGCTGCACCTAAGGGCTGAAAACAAGGCACTGAGGGCCCAAATAGAAGAAATGAGCCTAAGGATGGCTCAAATGCAATCAAGGATGGACAGGCAGCACGAGGAGCTCCTGAAAGCTATCCAGGGGGTCCAAGTCGGACCCACGAAGCCCGCTAATAAGAAAAGGAGGAAGGCAAACTCCGACAGTGAAGAAGAGGAGCCCAAACAGGGCAGGACCCAGGAGACCCGGACTCCTGAAGGCACTGAGGCCCCAGAAGAGAGTACGAGCCGGCAGGAGGACCGGAATCCAGAACCGGCCCCAATGGGACCAGCCAAAACGCCCAAGATACCGCCAGTCGTCCTTAGGAAAAAGGAAACGTGGACGGTGGTAAGCAGACGTTTGCGCGAGGCAAACGTCAACTTCAAGAAGGCCCGCGTCGTTGGTCAAGGCATCTCCATTGACCCATCAACGAGTGAAGATTATAGGAAGATGAAAAAAATCTTCACACAGGAGAAAAGGGAGTACCACACCTACTCGCTCCCTGAAGAGAAGCTCCTGATGGTAGTGATACGCGGCATCCCTAGTGGCGTAAGCTGCGAAGAGATCAAGAAAGACCTGGAAGACAAGGGCTTCTCGCCGATCTCTGTCCAGCGGATGACGTCGAGGAGGACTAAGATGGAGATCCCACTGGTACTGGTCCAAGTGCCACTAGACCAGGAGAAGATCCTGGAGGTAACGAGGTGCTGCTACCTAGTAGTCCACACAGAGAGACAAAGGGCGCAACAGAGCGTCACCCAGTGCCACCGATGCCAGCGCTTCGGCCACGCACAGGGTAGGTGCACCGCACAGTCCAAGTGCGTGAAGTGCGGCGAGGCCCATCGGACAGTGGACTGCAAAAAGAAGCAGGACGTCCCAGCGAGGTGCGCAAACTGCCAGGGAGCGCACCCGGCCAGCTATAAAGGATGACCCAAATATCCCAAGAAGCCCGCGGGCCCCCAGAAGCAGGCTCCAAGGACCCAACAGCCACCGAGGGAGGCCAAAAGACCCGCCACCAGCGGGCTGAGCTACACAAGGGTAGCTCAAGGTAACGCAGGGCCGAGCGCCGGCCCTGCCAGGCAACAACGAGCACCCGTGGAGGCCCAAAACCTCACCGCGGTGCTCAAACAGATGCAGCAAGTGTGCTCAGCAATGAGCGCATTTTTTGCACAGATGCCAGGCTTTACTAATCGGTAATGTCTTTTCAGGTGAAGCCGAACTTCCTGCAGATCGCCTCATAGAACGTTAACAGGCTACAAGGACGAAAACTTGAAGTGGAGGAACTCCTAGCCCGGTACGACATAGACGTGTTGGCACTACAGGAAACGAAGATGACCCCGCTGAAGCCAGCCAACTTCCCTGGCTACCATGTCTACAGGAAGGACTACGCTGGACCAAGGCCGATGAGAGGAGTAGCCCTGCTGGTAAAGAAGTCGATCGACCACCATCCAATCGTGCTGCCGGACATGGAAAACCTGGAAGCCACCGCCGTAGTAGTGTCAACGGCACGAAATGGCGACATTCAAGTGGTATCCTGTTATCAGCCGCCCCGATGCCGGATCCTGGACACGGACCTGGATGCAATATTCCAGGACCAGACTCAGGTGCTTGCCATAGGGGACCTGAACGCCAAGTCACAGGAATGGAACAGCAGAGTCACCAACACTCTAGGACGAGATCTGCTGAGATTCCTGGGACGACACGCTGGCAACATGCAGGCACTAGGACCGGACGAGCCGACGCATGACAATGGGATCCACCGACCGGATGTGCTGGACATCGCTGTAATGAAGGAGATGACCCTCAATGCGGAAATCTCTACCAGGACGGAAGGTTCCACCGAGCATAGTCCGATCTTCTTGGACCTAGGAGAGAAGGATGATGTGGACACAGGGACCTTCGTCAAAAGGAGGACAGACTGGCAATTGTTCCGTGCAGCACTGCAAAGGAACATTGCACATATTCCCAGGATTGAATCCGAGGAAGATGTGGAGAGGGCCATCACCTCCCTGGAAAACCAGATCCAGGAAGCGATGGAGGAAAGCACCACAGAGACGGAGACCAGAAGGGCACCAGCGCCGATGGCAAACCTCACGGAGGGCCTCAGGCAGCTGATTCGGGACAGACGAAGGACGAAGAAAAGGGCCCAAAGGACTAGACTCCCTGAGGACAGGCACGCGTATAACGCGCTGAACAGGAGAGTCAAAGCTGCCCTCCAGGAACACCGTCAAGAAGGATGGCAACGTCACCTGGAATCGCTGGACCCACAGGACAGGAGCATCTGGAACACCCAGCGTGCTCTGCGGAACAGGCCGAAACCGATGTCCCCAATCCACGGAGAGAATAGGATTGTCTACACTTGCCAGGAAAAAGCCGAAGCATTCGCGGACAGCTTGGAACTGCAGTGTAGGGAAAACCAACTCGATGATGAGGACGAGGACTGGGTTGATGACGTGGAACGCAGAGTGCGTCGGATGCTCCGCCTGCCAGACGATGATCACATCCGTCCGACCACTCCAGAGGAGGTCAAGGAGATTCTAATGAGCTTAAAGCCGAGGAAAGCTCCTGGATGTGACAAGATCAGAAACATCGCCCTCAAGAAGCTACCCAGGAAAGGGGTGGCAGCCCTGGTGAATATCATCAACGGGATCTTGAGGTTCAGATACTTTCCGGACAGGTGGAAGAAGGCCGACGTCATAGTCATCCCGAAGCCAGGTAAGGAACTAATCTTTCCCTCCTCTTACAGGCCCATCAGCCTACTCTCAGCTGTGAGCAAGGTAGCCGAGCGCGTCATCTTGAGAAGAATAGAAGAGGAAACCGAAGAGCTCCAAATCATCCCGGATGAACAGTTCGCGTACAGGACAGGACATAGTACGGAACTTCAAGTGCTCAGGATCACCGAAGAAGTCACCAAGGGTTTCAACCAAAGACAGGTCACGGCGGCACTACTCCTGGACGTTGCGAAGGCTTTCGACAGGGTCTGGCACGATGGTCTACTAGCTAAAATGATGAGTATGGGTTATCCCATTGCACTCGTCAAACTAGTTAGATCATACCTGCACGGGAGACAGATGCGAGTGAAGATCAGGGACTGTGTGTCCACGTATCGACCGATGGAAGCCGGAGTCCCCCAAGGCTCTGTGCTGTCACCGCATCTGTTCGCTGTCTTCACCTCTGATCTCCCAAGGGCCGAAGGCACCGCAATGGCACTCTACGCGGATGACACGGCCGTCACGGCCAGATCCTGGAGAGCGAGAACAGCCACCAGAAGACTCCAAGAGGCAACCTCTCTTCTGGAAGAATGGTGTATCAAGTGGAAAGTCGCAGTCAACGCGGAGAAAAGCCAGACGATTCTCTTCAGGAAAGGACGCAAAGAAACCCCCACAGGACACGTCTCCATGTTCGGCGAGGACATCCAATGGCACGATTCAGTCAAGTACCTTGGCGTAATCATGGATAAAGGCTTGACATGGAGACAGAACACTGAAGCCATCGTGGTAAAGGCCAAGCGGACGAGAGCTCTCATCTACCCGATGGTAGGGAACCAGAGCAGGCTCAGTCTGAGGAACAAGCTTCTGCTAGTCAAAGCACTCATCAGACCACAGCTGACCTACGCCTCCGTAGCATGGAGATACCAAGCGAAGACCTATCTGAAGAAGATCCAAGCCGTGGAAAACATGGCCATCAGGACAGCGGTGGGCGCACCATGGTATGTTAGAAACGTTGACATATTCAGGGACCTGGAGTACACACCAGTCACCGAAATCATCCGGGATAGAGCAAAGAAACTGTACACCTTAGCTGAGGAGCACAGGAACCTGCTGATCAGGGAGGCCACCTCCTATGATCCGGCCGACGCACCGAGGCACAAGAGGCCGAAGGTACAGTTACTGGATAACGGGTAAGTATAACTAATCCTTTCTTTACAGATGGACCAAACCCACTGAAAAGACATGACACGACCAACCACCCTCCCACAAACCTTGCGGGCGTCGGTCAGTAAACCGACTAGTGCCCGTTGTCCCCCTGGCTCCGTGAAGGACGAAAATGCTAAGAAAGCACTTAGGCCTTCACCTCCTAGAGCTACACATTTCATCCTCACCTTGTCCGACGATCCAGATGACAATGTGTCAATTGACACTTTGTGTACTGGCAGTCAATCCCAAGTCACAGAATATCCACACAGTCCCTGACAGACAGATGACTACCCCCGGGGGTGACAAGCTGGCGAAGAAACAAGATGAAGACAGAAGAGCGCCAGAAGAGGCCCTCGCCAGCAGGGTTCATCAGCCAGGACCCAGGGAGGTTGACCGAAATCTTCAGCACCGCTCACATTTGTGAGTGGGGCCGTTCGTAAAGTAAGCTAACCCGCCCTGCACGAGGCCGGTCCAGGTCTACAGCGTTGACTAGGGTAAAAAGGCAATAGTCCTGCCTGGCCCTAGCATCCGAGACTGTCATCATGCCAAATGGATATTGGCGCTTAAATAAAATAATAAATTTACTAAAACTGTAGTAGTTTAGTTGAGTGATTTAATATCTTCTAGTTTGATACTGTTATAGAAATATAACTTTTGTGTAATTTTGTAGTTATATTTTTCGTTTTTGTCTGCTTTAAGTTACAAGGTAAATAAAACTTTTCTTATACTAGATATCTTATGTATGCCAAAGTTTTAATACGGCCCTCTTTGTGAATGTCAAATATTAAAATTACAGACCATACTTTTATTTTTGATTAACATTTCAAAAAATAATGAATAGAGCTATCAAGTGTGCTTCTATCATTCTTGAAAAGAATGGCAATCTAATTGGATAAAAATATACAGGACGTTCTATTTAAAAAACAGATTATATCAATATACGAAAAAAATTCCATTCAATTGTTTTTTCTTAGTACCAAATAAAATTTTGGCAGATATTCTAAAACTTTTATATAAAATGTTTTTCTAATTTCTGCAATAAACTCACAAGCTTAGATTTAAATGTGTACAAAACAAAATGATAACATGATTTTTTTCGTATCTGCAACGGTTACCATGTGGTATTCAGTGTGATCACAATAGTACGCATCATATGGAAAACTTTTTAGTATTTATATCTTGGAAAATTTTATTCTTATAAAAGTTGGTTGTTTTCTTAAAACCAAAAAAACTTAAAAACTTCTTATATGCGAAGGAGGTGCAAAATTATGTATTTGGTATAGGAGTAAACTACCCTTCTTTTTTGAAAATATTGGAAAATGTTACTTGGATAAGTAATTTTGAATTAAAAGTTATACTTAATAATCTTAATATGAAATCGTAGGCACCTATGACTAATTTTAATTTTTTTCAATTTTTAGCGGTCAATTACTCGTGTTATTTTGCTTCATTTCATTAAAAAGTGTGAAAATATTGCAAATAAATCAAGTTTCCAGTTAGTAGAGAGAATCGTAAATTTAAATGGGAGACTTTTTAACCAATTTTCGAAAATTGGCAAAAAGTTGTTTTTATTTGCAACATTTTTACATTATTTTATGAAATGAAGGAAAAAGAACATGACCGTTCTTTTTTATTTATTAGACCAATTTTATTTTTTTGAATTATTTTAAGATGAAAAAAAAAATTTAAATTAGTCATAGGTAGCTACAATTTCATATTCATTTCATAAGTACAATTTTTTATTTTAAACCACTTTTCCAAGTAAAATTTTTCAATATTTTCAAAATAAAGGAACTTTATACTTATACAAATTTCATAATTTTGCACCTCTCTCGTATACGATAGGAAGTTTTCGAAATTTTCTTAGCGTATTTTTGGTTTTAGGGAAAGCATAAAATTTTTTTTCTACGAGCGTGCGGTTTCTTTTTTCATTAAAATAAATGTTCGTGTTATTTATTTGTTATTTTCATCACGCTCGTAGAAAAAAATGTTGTTCCTAACACATGCGGAAACTGTCTTTTCCGCACTTTCCTGCTTGACCTAACTCCACTTCGCGTCGTTCGGTCAACGGCAGTCGCGTACTTTCCGCACTTGTTAGGAAAATAACTATATCAAGATTAAAATGTTCTGAGACGGATAATAAAAAAAGTTTCCCATACGATGCGCACTATCATTATAATTAATCACAATGTGTTGAATTCAATTTTTTGTATGTACTTTCCAAATACAGTGTGTCCCAAAAGAAACGCATAAAATTCATAACTTTTCTGTTGTGTGTTTGCAAAAATACAAAGTAATTATAAAAAATGTTTTACACTTCGCAGATCCATGACGTCATCGATAATTTGTTTAAATTTATTTTCTAAAATTGATAACCCTTTTACAACGGAATTCAACGATATAATTTTTTTTTTTGTTAATATAATCAGGGAAAAATAAGATTTTAGAATAAAATATAGGGTTTCCCATTTAATACAATTATCAATGACGTCATAGATCTGTAAAAAGTGTTAAAAAAATTTCATTACGTAGAAATAGAGCAATCTGATATTACTACTTGACGTATTTCTGTATTTTTGCAAACACCAAACAGAAGAAAACCCCTGCCCAAGGAATCACTACTTCCACATCCAGATTTTTTTTACTTCCTTTAATAATAGGGTAGGGGTGGTAGTGGGGGGGTGACTGATGCCAAAAAAAAATTTGGGACCTGGACTACATGCCCTAAGTTGCAATTTTATGGAGTATTACTTGCTTGCTTTGCCTATTTATCCTTATTTACCCCATTTACCCCCGAACCCTTCAACGGAATTAGATCAAAATATAATCTAGTTCTAGATCTCGTTATAATACATAAGTGTACCAAATTTCGAGTCAATATCTTAAACGGTTCCAGAGTAAACGTGCACACAAAAAAAAGTTACAGACAGACCGACAGACAGAAAAATTTTTTCGCTCAAATTTAAAATCTCGACGTTTCATGCCAATCTATAAACCTATTTCAGCAAAAAAAAATTAAATTTTTTTTTTTTTTGTTACTATACTTCCACTTGACGTGGAAGTAATTATGAATTTTATGCGTCTGTATAAAGACACATTTATTTCACTAAGTGTAATCAGGGTGTAAATGACTGTTCAATTCTCTAATATAAACTAATTATACAATTTACTACAAAATAAGATAGTTTAAACATAATTATGTACATTAACTTACCATTTTGTAGAAAACTAAGTTCTGGTAAATAAGGCTTATGTGTTTTGTGTGTCTGGGAAGTTGAAACTATAATGGTTATATTTTGATTAGGCATTAGGTACTGAATCAAATCTTGGCTTTAGAAATTTTTGACTATTCTGCAGTTTCCTGCGAATGTTTTCAAAACATTGCCCGCCTAAGAAACTGTACCTAATAACGATTATTATACTTTTCGCAAATACGATAACGAAGAGTATACAGGGTGTCCCACGACGAACTGCGGCGATCGATATCTCGAAAAGTAGACATTTATTAACGCACGAGGATTACTTAAATTTCTTAATAAACTATGGAGAATGTAACAAACTGGCCATAATGCTGCCAACATTTATAAAATTATTGTCCATTATTTGTTTAATACTGTTCGGAGACGGTTTTTGTTTCTCTGGATATCTATTAGCAAATATTTCACATGTTCTTGATAAAACTTTGTTACGTTCTCCATAAATTATAAACAAATTTAAGTAATCCTCGTGCGTATAATTTAAGCGCCCCGGCATGATATTTAATACTTGTCAAATGATACTACATACATTTGTTTAGCACCCAACGCCGTCATAGCCAACTAAGAGTAATTAGACTTAAAATTTTCAATATGTTATTATTTGAAAAAAATCGAGAAAAATAGTCTTAAAGTTCAAATAATAAAAATTCATTAAATTGGGTAAATTTATCTAGTTGCCGGTGTATCACATTAGTTCGATTTTTCAACTATTTGTATAATTTCAAAATAAAAACGAATGTGCCGTCGATAACTTTCCGTCAAACTTAGGCAACTAGATAAATTTTCCCAATTTAATGAATTTTTGTTATTTGAACTTTAAGACTGTTTTTCTCGATTTTTTTCAAATATAACATATTCAAAATTTTATACGGTCGTAACCAGGATAAGAACTGCTACCAAAATCGATAATAAAAAAATATAGGTTGTCATTTAAAAAAAAAGTCGATGACGTCATAACTTAAAAAATAAATGACACAAGAAACTGAAAATAGACTGAAAATATTTGCTGAAGTTAAAATTGCTATACCCCTTCGAGATTTTTTCCAAAAAATTAATATCAACGGAATTACTGAATTTATGCGTTACTTAATTTCCACACTGTATAGTTAATGTTAATTCTAATGCGCCATGCTAGATTAAAATATCCATCTTCGTCCATATTCTTATATAAAACATCATTGTGACACCCTCTGACCTGGCAACAGCGGCGGGTGTCAGTAGGAACAATTAAAACAATATTTTATACATCGAGGAGTCCATTTAAACCACTTTTCTCTTGGTGCCACTATTTCATCGTTTGCTTTTATATCATATACGCAGGGAGCCATTTTTACACAAATTCAAGTGGGTGCCAGTAAGTTTAACGAATATATATATATATATATATATATATATATATATATATATATATATATATATATATATATATATATATATATATATATATATATATATATATATATATATATATATATATATATATATATATATATATATATATATATATATATATATATATATATATATATATATATATATATATATATATATATATATATATATATATATATATATATATATATATATATATATATATACATATGTATATATATATATATATATATATATATATATATATATATATATATATATATATGCGACACAGCAAGTACTTGCTGTGTCGCAAGTCGCTATCCGCCACAGAGACATCTAGGATGTCGGTCGGATAGTAGCATTCAGACCATACGAGAAGTTTCATACCTCTCACCACTATTCACTTCACCTTAGTTAGTATATAACTAGCAGGTTGGCCACTATCATTTGTCTGTTCCATAACCTATGGCATACTGAGGAGAACAAATAAGTTCGAAACCGGTCTATGTCTGGTTAGGAACTGACAAATGATATTGGCTATCGATCTATCATGATTTGAAGGTGTAATCCAATGCAGGTCGGGGTATTTGCCCGCTGAGTAGTTGTTTCCTTCAAATCATATTTTATATATATATATATATATATATATATATATATATATATATATATATATATATATATTCTTTTCTTGACCGTTAATATCAATTAATATTGATAGTTTTTTTTTCTAACGTTTCGGTTTATTACACCATCATCAGAGAACTACAATTAATATAATATACATAAATAATCGCACTGATATAGAAAATTTAAGCGAAACCTATTTTAACTTAATTAAATGATTGGGGTACATTACAACATGAAATCAATTTTTACATCTGACCGATACAAAATAATAATTCTTGAAATAAAATATCATATTATATATTTACTACTTAAGCAAAACAGCTACAAAAAACCATATACATTTCCAACGTTATCTCTGTAACATAAACAAAACTTTAAGAGCCCACAAACTATGTTAAAATATCTCAGTTGCGTTAAAACAGACAACCAAATAACATGTAACAAAATTTAAAACAAATTCCTAATAATTAATAGTGTAAGTAAATTTTAATGTAAAATAATCATAACTATGTTTTTAAAATATTATATTAATTGTAGTTCTCTGATGATGGTGTAATAAACCGAAACGTTAGAAAAAAAATTAAATTACTTAGTTATACCTGACCGAAATCCCCACAAAAAAAAAACTATCAATATTAATTTATTTTTAAAGGTATGTTAAATATAACGTAAAATAATTACGCCCATTAAAATTTCTTAAAACTGGATCCTCTCCCATATAAATATTGAGAAAGTTTCTTGGTCGATTACTAGTTTGTAGATGTAATAGTTATAACCACCTTTTCAGGTTTTTGGCATGACACGTATAATATCGTGAGTGTAATATATTAAATTAAATTAATTATCAAAATTTTAATGCCTCGTGCTAAAAGCTAGAGAATATTCAAAGAAAAACGGTCATTTATAAATTGTATAGGTATATTACAATATTTAATTTTCCTTTTAGTGTTCCCTGTCATGTACATTAGAAGATCTGGTTTCCTAAAAATCAAGGAATAGAAGACAGAAAGTACCATCAAGATCTCCCAGAATTGAATAAAAATGATATGATTTAGATTCTTGACATGAAAAGGTCTGGATACATCATAGGTCCAGCTAAAGAACCTAATTTTTTTCAGGACTATCCAGATTGGGCTAGGTCAGGGAGATGCTGAAGATCTAACTATTCCGTCATCTAACATTTTGGTTACTTGTTTTTGCACTTCCAGTTTATGCACAAATAGAAACTAATGTGATTCTGTATGCACAGGTACTTCATCAGATGTTTTTATTTCGTGTTTCACCTGGTTTGTAAAGGTTAATTTAGAATTTTCAATATAAAAAATTACTTTAAATTTATTACATAATTTTAAAATTTCATATTTCTCTTCGCTATTTAATTGATTTACACGTATAGAATTACTAATGTTCATTTGTGAGTTGTATTGTTCATTATTGGAAATACAATTAGTTTCAAAGTTATAAATATCAAAGTGTTCTTTTAATGGATAACAAATAAGAGGGTTATCTAGTGTTACTGAAACAATTTTGTCTTTGTAATTAAAAATTTTAAGGGGGCAGTTGTTTCGGGTATATACAACAGATTGTCTATTGTGCATTCGGGAATAATAATTTCGCCGTAATCTATGTTTATTGGGTAATATTTTATTAATGTTTCGTATGCTGGGATTTCGATTGAAATGGAGGTTTCATATGGTTGCCGATAATAAAACGGTATTGTGATTTCATTGGTATTGGTAAACTTAAATTAATTAGGTCATTAAGTCCTAAAATTCCGGCAAAATATTCATGGAAATTAAATAATAAAAATTCTAATTGATGGTCACTATTAAATTCGGAAAAAACTGGTATCGTAGCTCGGTATTTAATTTTATTTTCTTCTAATGAGGTTTTTAGACTAGAAGGATTATGATATATTAAATCTGGGTAATAATTTTCTGCGATAGATGGTTTTAAAATTGACGTAAGAGCTCCAGTATCGATTAATAGTTTGATATTTGGACACATTCTCACCCAATAAAGTTATCAGTTTCATTAAGAGACTGAACTTATTGGGTGAAATATAATTAGGCGTGAGCCACAATAGGCCTACTGATGGCCGCAGTGGAGGGTCTACTGAGACCCACTCATAACAAACCTAACCTAACCTAATAGTTTGATATTGGGATTATATATTTGTACACAGGGTAAAGAATTTACCCTAACAGCATTCTATATTTTAAAAATATTTTTAAATGGTTTTCGTTATTAAAGGAATATTTTCAATATTACTGTAAACTTTTTAAAATATTTATCCACTTTCCTAAAAATTTTTTAGAAGCGTTTTAAAATGTTTAGAAAATACTATTAAAACATAAAAAAATATATTTTATTTAAACTTTTTTGCGTCATTAATGAAATATTTTGAAAATATTTTCCACACAACCTGTATAAATAAAATAATAAATTAAAAATCACATTTTTTTATATATCAGGTATAAGTAGGTAAGTCAAAACTAAAACTACTATATGTATGCTAATGTGGCAATTAGTTTTTCCCGTTTGTTGCATTGGTAATAGAACTCATTGAAAAAAATAAAAAAAATTTCGTGTTTGATGTGATTTTTACCGCATTGATTTACATTTTAACTGCAATAAAGCCATTTATTTTCTTAAAGACATACAACATTTTTTTTAATAGAAGTCAAAAAAGTAAACATTTGTGATTTTTTTACATTTTGCGCGCATTTGTTGATTGTTGTAGGTACTCTGTAGGTGGCGCACCACAAGAATTGGTTTATTGTTTTGTGAACGTTACAGTTTTATTAATAATAATTATAATTATATAATAACATTAATAACACACATAATAATATCTATTAATTTACTGAAAACGTGTAATAATAATAACTTGTGCATTTTGAATATAACGTAAGTATATTTTTGTTATTTTTTAATTCGTAGCCTAGAATAGAAGAGGGATTCGTAGATTGAGATTAAAAAAATGCCGAGGTGTGCAAAAAAGAAATCGATTTCAGAAAAAAGTATTAACTTACGGGCGCCTTTCACAAATGTTAATATTTTGGTTTTATATATTTATTTGTTTATTTGTTTATTTATTTATTTATTTCAGATACACCATCCACCAGTATTTGCATACTAATTATAGGATGGGAATACAGCATAATTAACAAAAAAAGATAAAAGTAATAATAATTACAAAAAAAAATAAAAATAAGAATATTAATTACAAAAAAAAAAAGAAAAATAAATTGGCAATTGAAAATTAACAGTTATTACAATACATTTGCAGTACTAAAAAAAGAAATACATTAAACAGCACTTATATTACTTCTCACAAATAACTTTTTGATCGAGTTAATGCTACAGATAAAAATCTCCAAATTATCTTGAACAGAATGATAATTGTTGCATAAACAAAATAAAGGTGAAAATTTAAGTAAATTGGTCCTTGGTGTTGGTAAATAGAAAGTGGCAGTGTGCCTAGTTGCGATTAAGGTAATATTAATATTAAGTTGACTTAAAATAGAAGGGCAGTCAATCTTATTATGAATAATATTACGTAAGAATATAAGAGAATGCATTTGTCTTCTATCTTTTAGACTCAACATATTATGCCTAGTTAATAGTTGTTCATGTGGCGCTCCAATAACTGGGTAAATGCTATCAATCTTAAAGGATACGTACGTAAATTTTCGTTGTATACTTTCTAAATTATTACTATATGTTTGATACCGAGGATTCCAGATTATACTAGCATATTCTATCTTAGACAGAACAAAAGAATTAAATAGTAAAAATAAAACGTCAGTGTCATTAAACCCTCGTGAATGCTTTATAACGAAACCAAGGTTTTTGTAACTAGAAAGTACAACAGCATTAATATGAAGATTACAGCTCAACTTTGAATCAAAAATAACTCCTAAGTCTTTAAAATCAGTTCTTTATTTAGAGACATATTATTGAGTGTATAATTGTTAATATACGGTTCGGTTTTTTTTTTTGTGAAAGACAGAACGTTACACTTTTGTACATTCAGTGACAAGTTATTTTTTACACACCAGTCATTAATTTTATTCAAATTTATTTGCAATTGAAGGGAATCGCAGATAGAATTAATATCACAATAAATTTTCAAATCATCTGCATACAGAAGACAATTGACGTCAATCATATCTACAATGTCATTGATAAAAATAATGAAAAGAAAAGGCCCAAGTATGGAACCCTGTGGTACAGCAGATGAAGCAATGAATTCGCCAGACTTGAAACCACGGTATTCCACGCAGTGTTGCCGATTGGCTGATAATTGTGAGATTTTCGGATAATTTGAGATGATAACGGATAATTTTCTCACCTTACTAAAAATCGGATAAAAAACGGACAATTTGAATCCGCTTGTCTTGAACGTGCTCCTAATAAACCAACTTCTTTTTAAGAAACTTTTGTGTCTAACCCCTTCTTTATAGGCAGCTCTATATGCAATTCGCATTCGAAATCTTCGATCAATGATCGAAGTTCGAAGCGTGCGTGACTTCTCTGCCCTCTAGAGGTTATAATTAGACTCTAGTCTGGTTGTGGATTCTGTGCCCTGTAGAATTCTACGTAGGTACATCGCTTGAAAATGAGTCTTAGTTATATATAACTAGAGCAAAGAATCGGATTCTACAGTACAGCTGTTTTTTTTTATTAAGCGTATTAAACGTGCGCTTGCAAGCGTATTGTACATATTTCTGTTAATTTCTAAGTTTGGAATTTCTACTTGTGTTTTTAAATTAGTTAAGTATGTTTTAAAAAGAGTAAAACGCGCTTCTACTCCTCCTCGTTTTCTTTTAACAGCTGTTAATTCTTCCGTAGACATTTTCGTTTATTTTGATATTAATATGAACTCTACTCAAATCAAAGCAATTGGGAAATAAGGAATAATGAATTGAATTAAGAATTGGAATTATTTAAGTTGAAATGCAACTAACTCACGTTTTGATCCAACCGCCCAGTGCAGTAAATGACTTTGTTTGGTCACCTGTGCAGCCTCCACCAATCAGAGCGCTCGCCTTTGTATCTGGTCCACTGGAATGAATTTAACGAACGTTGGATTGCTGTGCTGGATTGCGTAAATATCTCGTGTCGCCTGGCCTTGAACTTTTTTAGCGTCTTCTGCTGGATACTTTGGAATTCTGTATTTTCTTAATTTAACGTCTTTAACACTGTATTAAATAGCTGGATTATTTGAAATGCTCAATTATTTTCTTCTGCTGCATTAAATAACTCTGGATTATTTGAAATGCACACTGATTTTCTGTTTTTTTCGCTTTCTTGAAGGATTATCCGGGTCAAAACGAAGGACCATATGTTTGGTATTAAAACAAATTGAATTGTATCGTTCTGCGTTTATTACCTTGATATTACACCAGTTTTCACAATGAATTTGTAATGTAGCAGAGACTTATACGTCAGTACACATTGGATGTTAAGTGGCTACTTGCGGGAATCGAATCATGACTTAACCTAAAAGATACATTTTTTTCTTGTCATCCCTACTCCTGCCCGTATAGATGGGCACTGCCTTTTTGACATCAATGGCGTACCTGCCTGAGTTTAATAAAGGTACAAATAGAAATAATAGGTCCTTAATATTAAACACCTGGTTCGACATCTGACTTAGTAGGTAAATCTATTGCACAATGCGATTCTTCTATGTTCACATTTCCATCAACAGAAACTTCTTTAATTATAGAGAGCATATCCTCTTCATCATTAATGTGAGGGTATTTTTCAAAAGTGCCACCGCCTGTAGCTCGCATTTGACGTTTTTTTTTTTTTTTTTTTATGGGTTGGGGGGGGGGTGGGGGGGGGGCGAAGTTAATTATTTTTTTTTTTTTGGGGGGGGGGGGGGGGGGGGTTTCCCCCCCTCCCCCCCCCCCCCCCTGCCCCCGGGGGGGGGGGGGGGGGGGGGGGGGGGGTTGCTGTGCCCCCCCCCCCCCACAACCCCCCACTTTTTTTTTGTGGGGGGGGGGTGGTTTTTTTTCCCCACAAAAAAAGGGGGGGGGGGGAGATATTTTTTTTTTTTTTCTGGGGGGCTATTTTTTTTTTTTTTTGGCTTGGGGGGGGGGGGGGGGGTTTATTTAAAAAAAAAAAAAAAAAAAAAAGGGGAAGGGGGGAAAAAAAAAAAAAAAAAAAAAAAAAAAAAAACCAAAAAGGGGCCCGGGGGGCCCAAAAAAAAAAAGAATTTTTTTTAAATTAAAAAAAGGCAGCGAAAAAGTTTTTTTTTTACCAAAAAAGAGGGGGGGGGGCCAACCCCCCCCTCCCGTTTTTGTGGGGGGGGGGGGGAAAAGGGAGGGGGGGGGGGGGGGGGGGGAAAAGAAAAGGGACGTGCCCCCCCCCCGGGGGGGGGGGGGCCCAAAACGGCTCCCCCCTTTCTCGAGGGGGGTGGGGAGTAGGGCCCCGGTGGGGGGGAATTTTACAAGGGTGGGCCAGAAACTTTAAAAAAAGCTGCTGTGGTCATCTTCTTCGGCTGCCACGCGAGTAATATCATTGTAATGAATGGCTATTGTTTATATCAGCACTTGCTGTGCTAGTCAAATTGTAACTATATATACCACTGTATTCCAAATTAAGACTCAGTTACTATCATTCCTCTCCTGTCGCTTAACGAATTACTTCAGTTTATTTGTGTTTACTTTAACTTGTGTTTTTTATAATAAAATAAAATTTTTTAAAAACCAAGTTCGAGTTTCAAGTTATTTAATTGGCGCAGTCGGGTCGGATTTGTCAGTCGGTCCATCTATCGTAGATAATTACGTTTTGTCGTAATTCCGACGTATTTTTTCAAAAATTTTAGACAAATCAAAGAACTTTCATTCCTAATAATTAATTCATCCAAGTGTACAAGTGCATCGTGCATCTTTTTCAAATTACTCTATCGAAGAAGAATCTGGAGAAGACATATTGGGCTGAATTAAGTAGGTTCAATCCGCAGGTGAACTGAGTAGCTTGCCAGAAGAAACAGGAAGGAAGGTAGAACTCCGGTACAGCAAACACCGTAAGCATCGCAGGTCATAGTGATCAACCCCAGTCCATCGTGGACAACACCCCCGAAGATTGTTGGATTTGCAAGGTAGGACCTTTCATATCTATTAAAAGAAAGTCTGGTCATCGTCAAATTTAACGCCAACAATTTTGCGTTCGAACTCTATCGAAGAGACCTCGAACATATTTAAGAAATATTTAAAGAAGAATTTAAATACTGAAATATTTTTCCATATTATCCTTTTTATTTCCTTTAAGTTTATATTTTTGGAAAATATAATTTTTAATATATATTTAAATATTATTTCATATTGAAATAGTCAAAGTAATTATATACTATTACTTTTTAGTAAATTTTACACTTATATTTTATTGCTATTGTTTTTTTTCTTTTTCGAAAAAAATATAACACTTATATTAAAATCAATTTAATTAATTAGTTTATGGAAAATTTGTTAAGTGATCTATTAGAAAAATCTTTAATTTTATCAGATACCAAATTAGAAAAAATGGCAACTGGAAGTCAAGTATCACAACCAAATTTTACAGTTTTACAAGCCTATGCAAACACAATTGGTAATTACAATGGTGATGAACATAGCTTAGAAATTTTTATATGTGCATGTGATCAATTTATTGAACTTTATCGCTCTAACGATGAGACTTTAAACAAATATTTGCTAAGAGTTATTTTAGGTAAATTAACCGAAAGAGCTCAAATTTTAATAGGTTCCAGGTTAGAATTACGAACTTGGGAACAAATAAAAATTGCTTTGAGAATAAGTTTTGGAGATCATAGAAGTCTAGATTGCTTAGAACAAAATTTATTAACTCTAAAACCATACAAAAATGAACACCCTATACAATTTGCACAAAGAATTCAATTAGCACGTAGTAAAGTTGCTTTTAAAATTAACAGTCTTTCAGACACAGAAATGCCTATGACTACAAAATTAATTTATTTAAATCAATATGATTCGCTTTCACTAAAAACATATCTACGTAATTTGCCTGACAGATTACAAGACAAAATCGATTTACAAAAACCTGATTGTCTCGAAACAGCAATGGCATATACTATTGACGACGAAAATTTTAAACAAACAAAAAATTTAACTACAACTTTACAAAATAATCCAAGTAATCAAAATAATCAATCAGTGCCTAATTACAATCATAGACAATCATACTCGCAACCACAATTTAAACAAAATTTACCACCATCACATAAACCATTTTATAATAACAATAATTTTAATCAACCTCGTAATATGCAAAATTTTAATCAACCTCGTAATATGCAAAATTATAATCAACCTCGTAATATACCAAATTTCCAACAACAAATGTATACAAAACCAGTATTCCCTAGTCAACCAATAAATGTTCAACCCAGACAAATTCCACACAGGTTCCCCACAAACCAGCAAGTTTTTGGTAGACCCCAAAACAATTTTAAACCTAATAAATTTTCTAATCAAAATCAATTTACACCCGAACCAATGTCCACTCAATCGAGAGTACCCAGTAATTTTAACAGAACAAATTTTAATTCAAATAGAGAAGTACATAATTTCGCGGATACTGAAGACTATCACGAAAATCAAAATCAATATCAATATCCAGAAATTGAGGAAGAAAATTATTTAGCCTGTCCAGATCCACCATTTGATTATTCAACTAATTATGATTATGTTGATTATACTGTTAATCAACCAGACGACATAAATTTATATGATCCAAATTTTCAACAGGACCCTGTAATACACGATCAGACCTAATTGAAATGAATTCGGCTGTAGTAAATTCTTTACCCTATGTACAAATATATAATCCAAATATTAAATTATTAATCGACACAGGAGCTTTTACATCAATTTTAAAACCATCTATTGCAGAAAATTATTTCCCTGATTTAATATATCACAATCCTTCTAGTCTAAAAACATCATTAGGAGAAAAAGAAATTAGATATCGAGCTACGATACCAGCTTTTCAAGAATTTAATAGTGACCATCAAATAAAATTTTTATTATTTAATTTCCACGAATATTTTGACGGAATTTTAGGACTCAATGACCTAATTAAATTAAATTTATCAATAGACATTCCAAATCAGCAGTTGGTAAATGATGAAATCGCAATCCCGTTTTATTATCGGCAACCTTATGAAACCTCGTTTACGTTCGAGATACCTCCATTCGAAACTTTGATAAAAGATTACCCAGTAAACATAGATTACGGAGAAATCTTTATTCCTGAATGCACAATAGACAATCTATTGTATATACCCGATACAACTGCATCTGCAAAAAACGGACGAGCTTACTTTGAAATTTATAATTACAAAGACACAACTATTTCAGTGACACTAGATAACCCTCTTATCTGTTTCCCATTAAAAGAACACTTTGATGTCTATAACTTTGAGACTAATAATTATATTCCTGACAATGAACAATACAAACCAGAAACAAACGTAAATAATTCAATACGTATAAATCATTTAAATAGCGAAGAAAGATACGAAATTTTAAAATTATGTAATAAATTTAAAGACATTTTTTATATTGAAAATACCAAATTAACTTTTACAAACCAGGTCAAACATGAAATAAAAACATCTGACGAAGTACCTGTCCATACAAAATCATACCGGTTCCCATTTGTGCATAAACCGGAAGTACAAAAACAAATTTCTAAAATGTTAGATGACGGAATAATTAGACCCTCAGCATCACCTTGGTCTAGCCCAATTTGGATAGTCCCAAAAAAATTAGACGCTAGCGGTAAACAAAAATGGCGAATAGTCGTCGACTACCGAAAATTAAATGAAAAAACAATCGATGATAGGTATCCTATACCAAATATCGATGATATTTTAGACAAACTAGGTAAATGTAACTACTTTTCAACACTCGACCTTGCATCCGGTTTCCACCAGATAGAAATGCATAAAGATTCTATTCCTAAAACAGCTTTTAATGTAGAAAACGGACATTACGAATACGTTCGAATGCCATTTGGACTTAAGAACGCACCAGCGACTTTCCAAAGAGTAATGGATAATGTATTGAAAGACATACAAGGCAAAATCTGTTTAGTTTATATGGATGATATTATTATTTTCTCCACTTCACTACAAGAACATATTTCAAATTTAAAATTAGTATTTTCAAGATTAAGAGATTCAAATTTAAAAATTCAATTAGATAAGTCGGAATTTTTAACAAAAAATGTTGAGTTTTTAGGACATGTGATTACACCTGAAGGCATTAAACCAAATCCAAAAAAAATAATTGCGGTACAAAAATTTCCTATACCTAGAACAGCGAAAGAAGTTAAATCTTTTCTTGGTTTAGTCGGATACTATCGTAGATTTATAAAGAACTTTGCTCATATTACTAAACCTTTAACAAAATGTTTAAAGAAAAACGAAAAAATTATTCATACACCTGAATTTATAGAAGCTTTCGAAAAGTGCAAAACGCTTTTAACTAATGCACCTATTTTACAATATCCGGACTTTTCTAAGCCATTTATACTAACAACGGATGCGTCTAACTTGGCCATTTCCGGTATTATCAGTCAAGGCCCTATAGGACAAGATCTACCTATAGCATATGCTAGTAGAACCCTAAACCCTGCTGAACAAAACTACTCAACCATAGAACGTGAGCTATGTGCGATCGTAAATTTTTGCAAATATTATCGCCCGATACTATTCGGTAGAAAATTCACTATCGTGACAGACCATAAACCACTTCAATGGCTTTTTAATATGAAAGAACCAAATTCGCGCTTAGTTCGTTGGAGATTGAAGCTTGAAGAATATGACTATAATATAGTTTATAAAAAAAGGTAAAAACAACACCAACGCCGACGCTTTATCTCGTATAGAAATTAACGCATTAGAAAGAAATGATTCAATTATCGCAAACGCTGATGATTTAGATCGAAATAAAATTAGTAACGATTTTTTTGGAAAATCCTATGGATAATAGTCCCCCTGATCTATATACAGATATCCCAGACTTTAACCCTGCCGATATCGTACCTTTAGTAAATCAAACATCACCTAAAATTAATGTTATCCAAAATATTGTACTAAAGAAACCTGACAATGACAATGGACAAAACAGTGATAATGAAACTGTACATTCAGCTACAGAAAATCCTATTTTAGAAATAAAAATATCAGAAAGACCCCTAAATTATTATAAAAATCAACTAATATTCTTTGTAACAAATAATGTAACCAGAATAATTACACAAAGAACAAAATTATATAATAATGAAAAAACTAAGCTTTATATAACTTTGCCATCAGATAATTTAGAAGAACATCTAACCAAAGTTATAAAAGAATTTTTTGCACCTAAAATATTATATGCACTACATTTTAGAACTAAATCAAAAGAAATAATAATCAACATTATTCAAAATTATTTTAAAAACTCCAGTTTGAAACTTGTCGAATGCCCCACTATTTTGCGAGATGTAGAAAAAAAGGATGATCAGCTAGAAAAAATAAAATACCACCACGAAGGAAAAACAACACATAAAGGTATAAACGAAACGGTAAAATCAATTTTAAAATCTTATTATTGGCCAGATATTAATAACGACGTAACAAATTATATAAATACTTGCGAAATATGTCAAAAAACAAAATATGAAAGACATCCACATGTTTTAAAATTTAAACCCACTCCCATTGGTACGTATCCATTTGAACATATTTATATTGATACGTTTAAAGTAAAAAACCAACCGTTTTTGACTATTTTAGATAGTTTTTCTCGTTTTGCTCAAGCATATGCATCAACAGTTAATGCAGTTGATATATTAGATAACTTGCTAACATTTATTTCACACTTTGGCTTACCAAAAATAATTACATGTGATCAAGGCCCTGAATTCAAAAATTTGTTAATGGAACAATTTTGTACGAAACATAAAATAACAATTCATTATACAACAGCGTACAACCCAAATAGTAATAGTCCTGTAGAACGTTTTCATTCTACATTACTAGAACAATTAAGAGCGTTAAATTTGGAAGAACCAAATAAAAATATAAAAACTTTAGTAAAATACGCACTTATTGGTTATAATAATACAATCCACTCTGTAACAAAGTTTACACCATTTCAAATAACTAAAGGCAATGAAAATCTAACAGACCCTTTCGACCTTTCAGACGAACAAATTGTAAATGATTATCTCGATAAACATGTAGATAATATTAAAACCCTAAATATAATAGTACAACAAAATAATGATAAAGCAAAACAAAATTTAGAAAATATTAATTCTGATAGACAAGATCCACGTCCAATTCATGTAGAACGCCCTGTATATCTACAAGCTGATCCTAGAAATAAAATTCTACCTAAGTATAAACAAATAACAGTAGTAGCCGATTTAGACAATAAAGTACAGACATCAACTAGCCGTACTTATCACAAAGCAAAAATAAAACCAGAAAGAAAATAATCAAAATCAATTACAGGAAGACGTGATAAAAAACGTTGACAAAATAAGGTTAATGAACTAATAAATAAAATAAATAAAATTCAAAGTATTAACGAAATTTGGGAGCTATTTAGTTCGATCAATTTAATAGCTTTAACTTGTCATACTGTAAATGAAATTTTAGATAACTTAGAAAACACAATTATGTTTGCACAGTTAAATATTTTACACCCATCTATAATACCGATGGATAATCTAAAAATATTAATAAAAGAATATTCAGAGATATTTGCCAAATTTTAATAATATGCAATTTTATTACAAAATTGCTAGTACACAGTAATTCTATAAAGAAGGTAAAATTATAATAGCAATCTATTTTCCATTAGTAGAAAAAGAAAATATGTTTATTTTAAACTTTTCCCTATCCCTAAAGAGAACCAAATTATAATACCAAGAAAAACCCTTCCTATTAATCAGCCCTCTGAAAGAATATTTCATGAACGACGAATGTCCTGAAATAGCAGATACCAGAAGATACTAGAATACCAAAAATTCAAATTCCTAATTCATCACACAAGCAGACAGAAAGACTACACCTACAAGAAATTAAATTGGATGAAATTTCTAAAATTCAAACAACCTATAATAAAATGAAAATTAGACCACTAAAACATGAAGAAAACGAATCTAGCCTAAATATTATTATGATAATTATTGTTTTCTTAATTGTTGTTATGATTATAGGATACTTTATATTTCAATACAGAAGTACCATATTCAAGTGCACCAACTCTACTGGAAATATGGTAGAGGAAACAACCCCAGATCCGGCGTCAACAAGGATTCCACCCTTATTTCCGATCTAAGAAGGGAGGAGTAATATCATTGTAATGAATGGCTATTGTTTATATCAGCACTTGCTGTGCTAGTCAAATTGTAACTATATATACCACTGTATTCCAAATTAAGACTCAGTTACTATCATTCCTCTCCTGTCGCTTAACGAATTACTTCAGTTTATTTGTGTTTACTTTAACTTGTGTTTTTTATAATAAAATAAAATTTTTTAAAAACCAAGTTCGAGTTTCAAGTTATTTAATTCGCGATAAAAAAAAAAGGAGGGGGGAAAAAAAAAATTTTAAAAAAAAAAAAAAAAAAAAAAAAAAAAAAAAAAAAAAAAAAGAAAAAAAAAAGGAGGGGGGGGGGGG
Source organism: Rhamnusium bicolor (assembly GCA_029963845.1). NCBI lineage: Eukaryota > Metazoa > Arthropoda > Insecta > Coleoptera > Cerambycidae > Rhamnusium > Rhamnusium bicolor. The sequence goes on along the minus strand of JANEYF010000327.1, from coordinate 159,118 downwards.
GGGGGGGGGAGAAGATGGGTAATATTGGGGGGGGGGGGGGGGTGTATATTGGGTGTAGGGGCCACCACAGGGATTAATAAAAAAAAAACCTTTTTTTAAAAAAAAAATTATTCCCCCCCTCCTGGATTGGAAATAAGGGGGGAATCCTTGTTGACGCCGGATCTGGGGTCGTTTCCCCTACCATAGTTCCAGTAGGGTTGGTGCACTTGAATATGGTACTTCTGTATTGAAATATAAAGTATCCTATAATCATAACAACAATTAAGAAAACAATAATTATCATAATAATATTTAGGCTAGATTCGTTTTCTTCATGTTTTAGTGGTCTAATTTTCATTTTATTATAGGTTGTTTGAATTTTAGAAATTTCATCCAATTTAATTTCTTGTAGGTGTAGTCTTTCTGTCTGCTTGTGTGATGAATTAGGAATTTGAATTTTTGGTATTCTAGTATCTTCTGGTATCTGCTATTTCAGGACATTCGTCGTTCATGAAATATTCTTTCAGAGGGCTGATTAATAGGAAGGGTTTTTCTTGGTATTATAATTTGGTTCTCTTTTAGGGATAGGGAAAAGTTTAAAATAAACATATTTTCTTTTTCTACTAATGGAAAATAGATTGCTATTATAATTTTACCTTCTTTATAGAATTACTGTGTACTAGCAATTTTGTAATAAAATTGCATATTATTAAAATTTGGCAAATCTCTCGAATATCTTTTATTAATATTTTTAGATTATCCATCGGTATTATAGATGGGTGTAAAATATTTAACTGTGCAAACATAATTGTGTTTTCCAAGTTATCTAAAATTTCATTTACAGTATGACAAGTTAAAGCTATTAAATTGATCGAACTAAATAGCTCCCAAATTTCGTTAATACTTTGAATTTTATTTATTTTATTTATTAGTTCATTAACCTTATTTTGTCAACGTTTTTTATCACGTCTTCCTGTAATTGATTTTGATTATTTTCTTTCTGGTTTTATTTTTGCTTTGTGATAAGTACGGCTAGTTGATGTCTGTACTTTATTGTCTAAATCGGCTACTACTGTTATTTGTTTATACTTAGGTAGAATTTTATTTCTAGGATCAGCTTGTAGATATACAGGGCGTTCTACATGAATTGGACGTGGATCTTGTCTATCAGAATTAATATTTTCTAAATTTTGTTTTGCTTTATCATTATTTTGTTGTACTATTTTATTTAGGGTTTTAATATTATCTACATGTTTATCGAGATAATCATTTTTAATTTGTTCGTCTGAAAGGTCGAAAGGGTCTGTTAGATTTTCATTGCCTTTAGTTATTTGAAATGGTGTAAACTTTGTTACAGAGTGGATTGTATTATTATAACCAATAAGTGCGTATTTTACTAAAGTTTTTATATTTTTATTTGGTTCTTCCAAATTTAACGCTCTTAATTGTTCTAATAATGTAGAATGAAAACGTTCTACAGGACTATTACTATTTGGGTTGTACGCTGTTGTATAATGAATTGTTATTTTATGTTTCGTACAAAATTGTTCCATTAACAAATTTTTGAATTCAGGGCCTTGATCACATGTAATTATTTTTGGTAAGCCAAAGTGTGAAATAAATGTTAGCAAGTTATCTAATATATCAACTGCATTAACTGTTGATGCATATGCTTGAGCAAAACGAGAAAAACTATCTAAAATAGTCAAAAACGGTTGGTTTTTTACTTTAAACGTATCAATATAAATATGTTCAAATGGATACGTACCAATGGGAGTGGGTTTAAATTTTAAAACATGTGGATGTCTTTCATATTTTGTTTTTTGACATATTTCGCAAGTATTTATATAATTTGTTACGTCGTTATTAATATCTGGCCAATAATAAGATTTTAAAATTGATTTTACCGTTTCGTTTATACCTTTATGTGTTGTTTTTCCTTCGTGGTGGTATTTTATTTTTTCTAGCTGATCATCCTTTTTTTCTACATCTCGCAAAATAGTGGGGCATTCGACAAGTTTCAAACTGGAGTTTTTAAAATAATTTTGAATAATGTTGATTATTATTTCTTTTGATTTAGTTCTAAAATGTAGTGCATATAATATTTTAGGTGCAAAAAATTCTTTTATAACTTTGGTTAGATGTTCTTCTAAATTATCTGATGGCAAAGTTATATAAAGCTTAGTTTTTTCATTATTATATAATTTTGTTCTTTGTGTAATTATTCTAGTTACATTATTTGTTACAAAGAATATTACTTGATTTTTATAATAATTTAGGGGTCTTTCTGATATTTTTATTTCTAAAATAGGATTTTCTGTAGCTGAATGTACAGTTTCATTATCACTGTTTTGTCCATTGTCATTGTCAGGTTTCTTTTAGTACAATATTTTGGATAACATTAATTTTAGGTGATGTTTGATTTACTAAAGGTACGATATCGGCAGGGTTAAAGTCTGGGATATCTGTGTATAGATCAGGGGGACTATTATCCATAGGATTTTCCAAAAAATCGTTACTAATTTTATTTCGATCTAAATCATCAGCGTTTGCGATAATTGAATCATTTCTTTCTAATGCGTTAATTTCTATACGAGATAAAGCGTCGGCGTTGGTGTTGTTTTTTCCTTTTTTTATAAACTATATTATAGTCGTATTCTTCAAGCTTCAATCTCCAACGAACTAAGCGCGAATTTGGTTCTTTCATATTAAAAAGCCATTGAAGTGGTTTATGGTCTGTCACGATAGTGAATTTTCTACCGAATAGTATCGGGCGATAATATTTGCAAAAATTTACGATCGCACATAGCTCACGTTCTATGGTTGAGTAGTTTTGTTCAGCAGGGTTTAGGGTTCTACTAGCATATGCTATAGGTAGATCTTGTCCTATAGGGCCTTGACTGATAATACCGGAAATGGCCAAGTTAGACGCATCCGTTGTTAGTATAAATGGCTTAGAAAAGTCCGGATGTTGTAAAATAGGTGCATTAGTTAAAAGCGTTTTGCACTTTTCGAAAGCTTCTATAAATTCAGGTGTATGAATAATTTTTTCGTTTTTCTTTAAACATTTTGTTAAAGGTTTAGTAATATGAGCAAAGTTCTTTATAAATCTACGATAGTATCCGACTAAACCAAGAAAAGATTTAATTTCTTTCGCTGTTCTAGGTATAGGAAATTTTTGTACCGCAATTATTTTTTTTGGATTTGGTTTAATGCCTACAGGTGTAATCACATGTCCTAAAAAACTCAACATTTTTTGTTAAAAATTCCGACTTATCTAATTGAATTTTTAAATTTGAATCTCTTAATCTTGAAAATACTAATTTTAAATTTGAAATATGTTCTTGTAGTGAAGTGGAGAAAATAATAATATCATCCATATAAACTAAACAGATTTTGCCTTGTATGTCTTTCAATACATTATCCATTACTCTTTGGAAAGTCGCTGGTGCGTTCTTAAGTCCAAATGGCATTCGAACGTATTCGTAATGTCCGTTTTCTACATTAAAAAGCTGTTTTAGGAATAGAATTTTATGCATTTCTACTGGTGGAAACCGGAAAGGTCGGTTGAAAAGTAGTTACATTTACCTAGTTTGTCTAAAATATCATCGATATTTGGTATAGGATACCTATCATCGATTGTTTTTTCATTTAATTTTCGGTAGTCGACGACTATTCGCCATTTTTGTTTACCGCTAGCGTCTAATTTTTTTGGGACTATCCAAATTGGGCTAGACCAAGGTGATGCTGAGGGTCTAATTATTCCGTCATCTAACATTTTAGAAATTTGTTTTTGTACTTCCGGTTTATGCACAAATGGGAACCGGTATGATTTTGTATGGACAGGTACTTCGTCAGATGTTTTTATTTCATGTTTGACCTGGTTTGTAAAAGTTAATTTGGTATTTTCAATATAAAAAATGTCTTTAAATTTATTACATAATTTTAAAATTTCGTATCTTTCTTCGCTATTTAAATGATTTATACGTATTGAATTATTTACGTTTGTTTCTGGTTTGTATTGTTCATTGTCAGGAATATAATTATTAGTCTCAAAGTTATAGACATCAAAGTGTTCTTTTAATGGGAAACAGATAAGAGGGTTATCTAGTATCACTGAAATAGTGGTGTCTTTGTAATTATAAATTTCAAAGTAAGCTCGTCCGTTTTTTGCAGATGCAGTTGTATCGGGTATATACAATAGATTGTCTATTGTGCATTCAGGAATAAAGATTTCTCCATAATCTATGTTTACTGGGTAATCTTTTATCAAAGTTTCGAATGGAGGTATCTCGAATGTAAACGAGGTTTCATAAGGTTGCCGATAATAAAACGGGATTGCGATTTCATCATTTACCAACTGCTGATTTGGAATGTCTATTGATAAATTTAATTTAATTAGGTCATTGAGTCCTAAAATTCCGTCAAAATATTCGTGGAAATTAAATAATAAAAATTTTATTTGATGGTCACTATGAAATTCTTGAAAAGCTGGTATCGTAGCTCGATATCTAATTTCTTTTTCTCCTAATGATGTTTTTAGACTAGAAGGATTGTGATATATTAAATCAGGGAAATAATTTTCTGCAATAGATGGTTTTAAAATTGATGTAAAAGCTCCTGTGTCAATTAATAATTTAATATTTGGATTGCATATTTGGACATAGGGTAAAGAATTTACTACAGCCGAATTCATTTCAATTAGGTTTGATTGTGTATTATAGGGTCCTGTTGAAAATTTGGATCATATAAATTTATGTCGTCTGGTTGATTAACAGTATAATCAACATAATCATAATTAGTTGAATAATCAAATGGTGGATCTGGACAGGCTAAATAATTTTCTTCGTCAATTTCTGAATATTGATATTGATTTTGATTTTCGTGATAGTCTTCAGTATCCGCGAAATTATGTACTTCTCTATTTGAATTAAAATTTGTTCTGTTAAAATTACTGGGTACTCTCGATTGAGTGGACATTGGTTCGGGTGTAAATTGATTTTGATTAGAAAATTTATTAGGTTTAAAATTGTTTTGGGGTCTACCAAAAACTTGCTGGTTTGTGGGGAACCTGTGTGGAATTTGTCTGGGTTGAACATTTATTGGTTGACTAGGGAATACTGGTTTTGTATACATTTGTTGTTGGAAATTTGGCATATTACGAGGTTGATTAAAATTTTGCATATTACGAGGTTGATTAAAATTATTGTTATTATAAAATGGTTTATGTGATGGTGGTAAATTTTGTTTAAATTGTGGTTGCGAGTATGATTGTCTGTGATTGTAATTAGGCACTGATTGATTATTTTGATTACCTGGGTTACTTTGTAAAGTTGTAGTTAAATTTTTTGTTTGTTTAAAATTTTCGTCGTCAATAGTATATGCCATTGCTGTTTCGAGACAATCAGGTTTTTGTAAATCGATTTTGTCTTGTAATCTGTCAGGCAAATTACGTAGATATGTTTTTAGTGAAAGCGAATCATATTGATTTAAATAAATTAATTTTGTAGTCATAGGCATTTCTGTGTCTGAAAGACTGTTAATTTTAAAAGCAACTTTACTACGTGCTAATTGAATTCTTTGTGCAAATTGTATAGGGTGTTCATTTTTATATGGTTTTAAAGTTAATAAATTTTGTTCTAAGCAATCTAAACTTCTGTGATCACCAAAACTTATTCTCAAAGCAATTTTTATTTGTTCCCAAGTTCGTAGTTCTAACCTGGAACCTATTAAAATTTGAGCTCTTTCGGTTAATTTACCTAAAATAACTCTTAGCAAATATTTGTTTAAAGTCTCATCGTTAGAGCGATAAAGTTCAATAAATTGATCACATGCACATATAAAAATTTCTAAGCTATGTTCATCACCATTGTAATTACCAATTGTGTTTGCATAGGCTTGTAAAACTGTAAAATTTGGTTGTGATACTTGACTTCCAGTTGCCATTTTTTCTAATTTGGTATCTGATAAAATTAAAGATTTTTCTAATAGATCACTTAACAAATTTTCCATAAACTAATTAATTAAATTGATTTTAATATAAGTGTATATTTTTTTTTCGAAAAGAAAAAAAAACAATAGCAATTAAATATAAATATAAAATTTACTAAAAAGTAATAGTATATAATTACTTTGACTATTTCAATATGAAATAATATTTAAATATATATTAAAAATTATATTTTTCAAAAATATAAACTTAAAGGAAATAAAAAGGATAATATGGAAAAATATTTCAGTATTTAAATTCTTCTTTAAATATTTCTTAAATATGTTCGAGGTCTCTTCGATAGAGTTCGAACGCAAAATTGTTGGCGTTAAATTTGACGATGACCAGACTTTCTTTTAATAGATATGAAAGGTCCTACCTTGCAAATCCAACAATCTTCGGGGGTGTTGTCCACGATGGACTGGGGGTTGATCACAATGATCTGCGATGCTTACGGTGTTTGCTGTACCGGAGTTCTACCTTCCTTCCTGTTTCTTCTGGCAAGCTACTCAGTTCACCTGCGGATTGAACCTACTTAATTCAGCCCAATATGTCTTCTCCAGATTCTTCTTCGATAGAGTAATTTGAAAAAGATGCACGATGCACTTGTACACTTGGATGAATTAATTATTAGGAATGAAAGTTCTTTGATTTGTCTAAAATTTTTGAAAAAATACGTCGGAATTACGACAAAACGTAATTATCTACGATAGATGGACCGACTGACAAATCCGACCCGACTGCGCCAATTAAATAACTTGAAACTCGAACTTGGTTTTTAAAAAATTTTATTTTATTATAAAAAACACAAGTTAAAGTAAACACAAATAAACTGAAGTAATTCGTTAAGCGACAGGAGAGGAATGATAGTAACTGAGTCTTAATTTGGAATACAGTGGTATATATAGTTACAATTTGACTAGCACAGCAAGTGCTGATATAAACAATAGCCATTCATTACAATGATATTACTCGCGTGCTCGTTTAGACTTTTCTTGCAAATATTGTAATTTTTGTTGCTCAATCTTTATCATTTCTTCGTTCCAAGATTGAGTATCGCGTTTTCTTTCAATTGCGTTGGTATTCTTATTTATTTTTTGTGAAGACTGCTTGTTGCGTTGAACGTCAAGAATTTCTTCAGTTTTATCAGAACTTATGTTCTGATAAAACTGAATAGAGTCGTCATTTTGCAATATACCTATGTCTAAATCTGTATCTTTATTGGAAACCTCAATATCTGTTTCATTACTCTGACTTTGTTTCACCTCTGTGCATTCTGATATTGTCATACAATTTCCACCAGTCTTACTTTCACAATGTCTTTTAAACACAGAAGCGAATGAAAATATGGCCATTTTACCGCGTACTTGTCTGCCGAATCCCCAGATCGGGTTTTTGGTATTTTTCCAAACTTTACCGAAAATTGGTCACGCAAATACTTCCATTTTTTTCTTAAAACAGTTTCTGAAAAAAAATATATTAGCAGTTTTTAGTCAATAATTACTAGTTATTTTAAATAACAACATTGAAATAATGTCATTATTTGTTACAGGTATTTGGCAACAGGCTGCTCATTCAAGACGCTTGCATTTTCTTTTCGAATGGGGGCCTCAACCGTTGGAAAGATTATATCTGAAACTATAGTGTCACTATGGGAAGAATTACAACCCGAACATATGCCTATTCCAACAATGGACACTTTAAAAAGAATAGCTGAAGATTTTTACAATACATGGAATTTTCCGCACGTAATCTGGGCCATTGACGGAAAACATGTCCGCATTATTTCTCCAAAAAAAATCTGGGTCAATGTTTTTTAATTATGAAAAATATTTTTGTGTTGTACTGCAAGGAGTAGTTGATGCCAATTATAAACTAATTGCCATAGACGTAGGTGGATACGGAAAGCAGAGTGACGGCGGGACTTTCCAATCATCAGATTTGTACACACTACTTACCACAAAGCAAATAAAATTTCCAGATGCTTCTTACCTACCTAGAACAAATATTAAGGCCCCGTATGTTTTCATAGGGGACCAAGCATATCCACTTTTAGATTTTCTACTTAAACCGTATGGAGGACAAAATTTACCTATCGAAAAAGAATGCTTTAACAGCAGACTCTCCAGGGCGCGAAAAACCATCGAATGTACTTTTGGAATCCTGTAATAAAAGTGGCGAATCTTGTCCAAAACCGTTGAAACTGATGTACTTGTTGCAGACATTATTAAATGTGTTTGTGTTTTACAAAACACCATTTTCCTAACCTAACTCATGTAAAAATTGGGACACGAAAAAACAATCAAGCTACTGGAAGACCGTCAAATTCAGCAAAAACCATTAGGGATATATTTAAAAACTTTTTTAGTAATAACCCTCTAAATTATCGAAATTAACAACTACTTAATTAAATTAAGGTAATTGTACAAATAACACTGATTTTGATTTGTATACCTAGATAATCTGATTATTATACAAACATTTTATACCAACAATCTTATTTGTAACTAGCTGATACCCCGCGACTTCGTCCGTGCGAAATGGGCGACGTGCGCGTGGGGCGCGTGCGGTACTGGACACTGCTACTTTTTTCTAAAATAAAAGTAGCCTAAGTTACTCCTTATAACTTCAGCTATCTGCCAGTGAAACTCCCGTCAAAATCGGTCAAGCCGTTTCGGAGATTACCCGGAACAAACAGACAGACTGACAGACAGACAAAAATTTTAAAAATTGGTTTTTTGTTATAAGTAACGTATATACTTTCATATGCATTTAGTAAAGAGCTGTTATTTAGACATTACAAACAGACACTTCAATTTTATTTATTTGTGTTATAGATTAATAAAAATATATTAATAAAAATAAACTCACCGTCGGTTTCCATTTCATCAGAAATTTCCTTCCATAAATTCTGAACAACATTTCTGTTGCTCTGGGACTTAAGTCGCTTGTCCCACAACGCATTTCTTTTAAAAACAGCGGCAATTAGTAAATCAGTATCCATAATCACAGATAATTTGACGGACGTGCGGACACTACAACCAGCGACCAAGAACTAAAAATTCATTCCGGTAAATCCTCAGCGCCGATCACCGCTTGCAACAAGTTCCAACCGGCTTTGTCTATGTGCGGGAACATTTAAAAGCGCACTTAATTATTGGCGCTTATAGGCGCTGAATACCCGTAAGCAGGCAGCCTGCTTTCTCTGTGTTCGTATCCTAAGGGTGTAAGAGTCAAAAAAATGTGCAGGGGTTAACGCTAAAGGTTCAGAGGGATCCAAACTTATCGGCAACATAACGACCGAGAATTCAAGAGAGCTTCTATTCGAGTTAGAACGGTACTCATCTCTTCATAAGATAGAATTTGCGATCCGACAACTTTAGCTGAGATTTGACCCACTTAACATTGGTCTCCCAAATACCCGAAAAATGTGGGCTTGCAGGACGTTGAAAACGCCATTCGATTTTACGCTCCACTAATTCGTTCCTAAAAGTGTCATTATATTCATCCGAATTAACAAGACCATAAATCGATTCTAGTGGTGTTTTGGCACCAATAAAATTTGTCCGAGTACATAACATCACAGGCACCACGACGAGCTAAAAACCATTTAAAGGCAGCGAGAAAAGTATCAGTGGATAGGCTTGAAGCCAATTCTAAATGCAAGACTATAGTCACCAAACAAATAAACAAACAAATAAAAACCTTTTGGCTTTTGATTCCTCTCCTACGGCCTAATGTTATCATATAAGGCCCGGCGTAGTCTACACCACAATGGACGAAATACTTTGCTTCTGTTCTGAGTGGAAAAATTCTCTTTAATAATAAAAATGACCTACAGAATTTGGTTTAACTATACACAATTTGCAACAGTAGAATAGCATTGAAAAATACATTACTCAAGCAAACAAATTTTGTATACCTATTAAGTTTTAAGTTATGCAAATTGCATTAAAATAAACGCTGAAGCCCGGAGCCGCCCTTGATTTGTTTTGAATACGGTGATATGTAAACATGCTAGTTGTTGTTTATGTATCGGTCATAATAATCTGTGTATCTCTTATGGGTGTTACTTATCTGTATTATTAATCTGAGCTTAATACAGCAGTTTACTTCTACTTTTTAAAATATTTCAGCGACTTTGTAATACCTATACCTATCAATTCTATCATTAAATGAACAGTGCACCTGTCGACTCCTAATATTAATTTACTCTATTTCCGGTTTTTCAACGAAAACTAGTCGCCCAAATTATTTGTAATATTTGTTATTTATTTGAAAATTGCTGAGACATGTCAACGAAGATATCAAGAGAGATATTTCTACTAGATGTGTGTGATCGACCGTTCGAACTCGCTTTATTAGTCTAAGAAAGCAAACGGTATACATTGTAAATACTTTTTTTTTAGGTACTCTAGAAACGTATTATTATGATAAAAAAAACTCAAAAATAAAGAAAAAAATTTGCTATTCCACTTTAACCTTCATTTGTGGCAATCTAATGAAAATGAAAACAATACATAATTTTCAGTTTTTTCTCCCTCAATTTCAAGTCAACTAAGTAGGAATGCCAATGACTTCCATATAAAATTACCTTTCCAATGATGTGCCACACATGATATGGTGCCATTTGAAATATTAGAAGGGGTGGCTGTGGGGGGTTAAGAGGTTGATGACACACGTCTGGTTTAAAGCTGCGCTGACACCAACATTTCAGATACTGTTACAAACCCTTTGTAAAGCCTGCAGGTAACGTGGACCGAAACACAAGGCCTTTGGGGCCCGTGCACGTAGCCCAGAACAATTAATTTATTAATCCTTGCTTTTGCCACTTATTTCAGGAACTTCTGCAGGATTTTTAAAATAATAAATAAAAACTTAAATTCGTTATTTATTACAAAAAAAATGTATATAAGGATTGAAATTTTGAACAAACAAGAAAAAAAATAAAAATGAAAGGAAGTAAATTTAAAATAACATACAAAAAAAAACTGTTAGTTAAATAAAACTAGTAATATCGACTCAACCCAAATTATAACTATTATAATTGGATTGATATACAAACAATTAAAATTACGGAAATAAATACACTTATCAACATTCAGGGTGTCTTTTGTTCTTGTAGGGGTTTCCATACAAGTTATGTTAAAAATCTATTTTAAATTATTTAAATCTGCCTTTACACTTTTTCGCGTGTTCACACGGAGAATACGGCTGGATTAATTGTTGTTTTAGCTTTTAAATGATTTGGAGATTTTTATGATACGTTAAAACAAGCTTTTTTTTCAAATTTTTTTGTTTCCGTGCCGTTCTCTTCTCTTACGCCCCTTCCCTTCAACCGGCGCGGTGCGGTAGCTTATCAGTTTATTTCCCACAGAAGCTGCAGCATTGCAAAACTGTTGTTACACTCTCTACAGCCCCCGCAGCTTTTCTTTGGATAATATTGATAATTTAGATTTATGATTTATCTTTATAATTTCTAAAAACGTATATACAGGGTGGTGTCACAATACCGACACCGATACTCAGACAGCAGATATTAAGATCTGAAAATGGTGACAAGCCTAATTAGCTATAGTCAGAACCCTCTTTTACACTTTTGATCATCGTTACACCTTCATGAGAGAGTAGGTAAACATAAAGTATTAAAGTAATAGGTATAGTGATGGTTATTTATTTTTAATTTGTTTTATTTTATTTGACGTTCTGCTCTGTGCTACCAAAATAGTCACACACATTATACAAATTACGGAGGCATTCGGGGGAAATCTCTGCCTGTAAAACAGTCCTGTTGTTTTGCGCTAGTGTATTATTTCTCAGACATTTTTAAGAGAAAAGTATCAATTTCTTCAGGTATCGGCCAGTATCTGAAAATTCAGTGTATCGGTATCGGCCCAGCTCTAGTCTGGTTTTTGCATTCAAACATGGGTGTTAATGCACTTTAAGCACATTTTATATATAACCTTTTTCTAATTAATTCTGATACAGTTTTATTCGATATTTACTTATGAGTTCATTTGGGTAAGGATCATTATTATATAATGATTTTAAAGCCATAAAAATTCATATTCATTTCACTATGTTTACAGCATATTTTGTGCTATCATTATATTTGTATGTCATTTGTGTGAGACGTCAATAGAGCATTTGTTTTTTTTTTGTATTTTATTTTGTAAACTAAAAAATATTTAATCAATTATTAAGAGTCAAATATTTCATCTATTGTGTTTTTTGTTTCATTTATCTAGAGTATCTGCAGATATTTTATTTTTATTTTAGACATGTAAAATGTCAAAAAATAAAATATATACACCTGGTTCATTTTGAAAATATGCTTTACAATCTACTAACGGGCGTAGAAGCTTAGCCTCGAGTTTAGCGGTTAGGTTTATTAATGACGCAAGTATACTGTGACAAACATAAACAACTGTTAATAGATATGACGTTAGAAGTAATAAGTTACACCATGGCCCTCACCGATGCCAGTCAATTTGTTAAAACGGGCCAGCTTTAGTGATTAGATTAGTTCAATAATTTTCGACGTTGTTTCGATAACTGTGAAACAAACAGGTGATGGCGAGCGGTGGGAATGCGCCGTTGACCAAATTTCAACGTTACCCCACTCCTTGGCTAGAGCAGAGTAACAAATGTATCATTCAGAGGCGTTACTTATATCAGCTCTACTTTTGTGATTATTTGTTATATCTTCTGTTGTTGTTTTTATATGTACATATCAAATAATTACTCGTATTAACCAACGTTAACCAAAGAAAACAATGTAGTGATTGGGTAATATATATTATTTCTATATGTATTTTGTTTGCATTTACATTAATTTATTATAATTTACACGCCACTGCTATTCTACTTCAGTTTGTCGCACCAATTATATTTGAGTAGGGCGTAACAACGTCTGCGCGATCTATCTCTCATTTCTCACCTTCAACCGTCTGTTTTGCAGTAGTTTCATATTTACAAATTGAGACTAGTCATATTTTGAGTTCATCTATCATTTCAGCATCGCAGACTTGGGACTCATAGGGTCTTCCTCATCAACATAACTTTTTTGTGATTTTAACTTATACACTATTGACCTGTGGTAGAAGTTGAGAAGCGATAGTACCAATTTCTAATGTATTTGTTATTTTTTCTTTTTTACATCACTGGATGAGGCATAAATTGAAAAAAAAAACAGAAAACATCCAAATATTATCGAACAGATTCACTCTTGAGTTGTGTAAAAATGACTAAGTAGTTAGAATGGTCATCGCACATTATTTGCATTTTTTTTATAGATTGATCTGTGTTAGAGGTTGAGAAGTGCTATAATATGATTTTAACATTTTTACTGTTCTTTTAGTTACTTATTTTTTTCTACAATTTATGAATCATCCTTTTTTTGTGTGTTCTACTAATTGTATACCGTTCAAAACTATTTACATTTTTTTTTTAATTGAATAAGGCCCAGAAACATGTTCTTTGTTCATGTCTCGGCTATTTTCAAATAAATAATAAATACGACAGATTCTTAGGGCTATTTTTTTAAAAAACCCTATATGTGTAAATCTAGATTTCGATTTTAATAAATATATAAAAGTGAATAATTTTTGCTTAATACAATAAGAAATGAAAAATTAGCTTCGCGGAACGCCGCTACTCCAGTTTTATTATATTCAGTTGAATTGTAAACATAATTTTATAAAGTTTGCTACTTAAATTTGTAACTGTTTTACACTTGTGCAAATAAATTGTTTTTAAAAAGTGGTTTTCCGGTAGGAAAAACATTATTGGCGCAGTCGGACGGATTTACGGAAAAGTCCTTTTGTGATACTTTTCTTCGTTTTTCAACGATTAACGTAAAGAACAGCCCCGGACCAGCATCGAGCCAGGCCCAGGATTCAAGATTTTCCAAGTGTTAACAAGTGCAACGGTTGAAGAATGCATCGAGCATCGTTGATACTGTAAGTAAGTAGTTGATTTATACCGCCCGACTCCTCCGACCTTGATCACATACGTATACGGGCATATGTTTCAAGGCCTTTGCGCCTCGGATTGAATGTCTATGACACACGTGTACGCGCGCTTTTGTCAAGGTCGTTGTTTTCTATTCCTCCGACCTCGATCGTACACGTATTAAGGTTGCAGCGTCTCATGCTACCACTCGTGTGGTTTTGAAGGTTGTTTTTACAGTGTTCCTATATATGAAGGAGGGGAGTTGGATGGAAATTCATTCTTGAACTAATTCTGTTAGAGTGCAGTCACAATGTATACATGTAGTGCTTGTGGTATTAGTTTTACGCGTCGTGATAATATGCGACGTCATCAGATGCGTTCTTGTAAAAAGTTTAAAGATGATGGCCCACCAACAAAAAAATGTAAACATAGCGACGCGCAAATTAATTCAAAACCATCAACCTCTGCAGATGTACAAACGATTCAGCCTCACACATCCGCAGCTGCATAAATACATGTTGGTGTTGTAATGTAACGATTGCTGCAAATCAGATGCATATTCACAGAAGAACGTTACAACATAGAACAAATTCATGTGCTCCACTAAATGACGGTGTACAAGTTGTTCGCAGTGCTTTGAAATGTAGAATTATAAGTTATCGTGTACAAAGTGAAAATAATCATACTGATTATGTAATGTTTTTTGGTGAAATCAAGCACAAAGTTCTAAACGTGCTTGATGAGATGGTAAACATTCATAAATCTGTGAAAGTGAATATGGAGGCGTTTGGTAGATATATTATACAAATACAGGATGTTTCTGATATCAAATCATTTAATACACCAGATTTCCGCATATAATCATAGAAAATATTTTTGTGATGGTTGTTTGTTAAATTTTAATAGTGAACGAGTGTTAGTGCAACATCAGAGCCATGATTGCAACCATTTATATACAACAATACCTTCAACTCAATCGCGAATCGATAAATTTGGCAAGGAATGCTCTGAAAACGTATTAAAATTTGAAAACTTTGAAAGTCAAATTGTATATATACACAACACATTGTATAAATATTTACAATATTTTCTTTATTGTTTAAAAGCTTTTTTGGGACTGGGGCAAAGGCATATTGTGTGGAATCGTTAAGTAGCCAATTAAAAAAAGCTAAGGGAGTTAAAATCGGTAATTAAAAAACAACTAACAATAGATGACTACAAAAAAGTAGTCGAACAAGGTGGTTTAATACTTAGAAAAATGTATACTTTCAAGAGTGACTTACATGACATCTTTACTGAAATAAAGGATCGAGTGGTGCTTTCATATAATGATAGTAAACGTTTTGTAATTCCTAACACTACAAAAACTTTACCTTGGGACCGATATAATATATTATCAGGATGAATCCGTTGAAAATCAAGTAATGCCTATTGTAAATGGTGAAAATGTGTTGATATGTATGTTGGATCTTTTACTTAAGGAAATAAATTCATTGGAAAATCAACCTTTGTAAAAATTGTATGTTATTTTAAAGTATGTGTATGTATGTAAAATATAATATAATGTGTATAAAGAAAATATGTAAATAAAATAAGAAAAGAAAATTGTGTCTCAGTTGGGGACAATGGGGAATTTTTTATGCATTCTAGGGATTTTTGAAAAAATAATAAAAATGTACAAAACTATTATAAATAATTAACTAAATTTGAATATAATATACAATGCAATAAGAAAAAATCAAGAAATAAATTGAAAATAATTGTATACCTTTCGACATATGTATTTACTTAGTACCAAATGTGTATTTAAAAAATTAACAATCTCTCTATTGATTGTATTTATGTATACTTGATTCATTCTTCGTTCAATAAAGAATTTTCAACAATTTCTCGATTATGTATTACATAACTTATCTAACTAATCTAACACACTTATCGCTAATTAATTAATTGTTTCATATGTTTATCTGCTTCCTTTCTATGGTAACAGGATTTTCCACCCCAATTTGAATTTCCTATAGTATTTAATAAATAATAGTAATAAAATAAATAATATCCCCTACTTAACGACTGGCGCCATGTTGGTGACGTCACTATCTGGTTCAAGTGCCCTAGTACATGTATGAATACATGGTGCCATCTAAGTTAAAATAGAGATCTTTTACTTAAGGAAATAAATTCATTGGAAAATCAACCTTTGTAAAAAATTGTATGTTATTTTAAAGTATGTGTATGTATATAAAATATAACGTTAATAAACAAGATGTTTGTTTTTGTGTATAAAGAAAATGTGTAAATAAAATAAGAAAAGAAAACGTCTGAATTTATTTATCAATAATATCCATAAAGCAACTTTGTGTTACAAATATATATTATTAAGAATATGGTTGTTGTTTTGTTGGTTGTATACCTGTAGATAGTGCAGGTATATATATTTAAATATGACATCGTATTTTACAAATTTTCTTTAAATTGACATATGTATAAACACTATCATGTAAAAACATGAATAAACTATCTATCTATCTGTTTTTTGGGAAATTTGTTCTTGCGTGTTTCAAATTCTAGTTTAATGTCCACAGTGGATGATTCCACAGCATCAGGTTGATGGAAGCAATCAATCACAAATAATGGATTGTTTAAGAAGTTTATCATTGGTTCATTTATTTCCTTGCCATAGCAGCTGTTTTGAAAATTTTCATAAGAATAATAAGCTGCAGCACACATCTTAGAGAAATCAAGATTCCACCGTTCAAATGGAAATATGATTCAATTTAGATAAAGTCAAATACTGCTAATATCGACATGACTTCTTCAGCTTTGGAACGAGTTATGCAAAATATACTTGATGAATATGAAGCGTTTTGTATCCATTACATCGATGACATCCTTATTTTCTCTGAAAATGAACATAAAAAACATGTTGATATAATATTAAATGCTGTTGATAAGGCAGGTTTAAAATTGTACATTGAAAAATGTCAGTTTTTTATGCCTTGTATGAAGTACTTGGGTTAAATAGGGCAACAGGAAATAAGTATTGAAAAGGAAAGACTTGGCACTATTAAAATTATAAACGGTCTAAAACTTAAGGATGCTAGAAGGTTTTCTAGGAACTTTAAATTACTATAAAAGTTGATTCCAAAATTATGGGGGAGATGGAAATGGAAGTTCTATTGATAGAACTCCTTCAAATAGATGTGAGATGGTCGTGGAACAAATGTATGGAGAAAGCATTTATGGACTTAAAACAGAGTTTCCACGACAACTTGCTGCTATATACTCCAGACTTTTCTCTACCTTTCATTCTTAGGACAAATTCATCTGACTATGCGATTGCTGCTGAATTGGTACAAATTCAAGATGGTAAAGAAGTGCCAATTTGTTTCATATCACGTCTATTAAAACCGTATGAGAAAAAATATTCTATCAACGAAAAAGAAATGGCTAGTGTAATTTTTGGAATATCAACCCTGAGAGTTTACCTTACTGCTAATAGGTTCTTACTTGAGACAGACCATGCAGCACTTTCTTTCTTAATGTCAAATCGTTTCGGTAATAATAGGATATGTCGTTGGTCATTGCTGATACAAGAATATTCTTTTTCAATAGAATATCGTCCTGGTTTTCAGAATATATCTGTCCATTTCAAACTCACTTCCAGTAGAAAAGCCCATAATTTCATAATAGCACTTAATCAGATGACGAACATGCACGGCATATACTCTGAAAATTAAATTATCATTAGTCAAAACAACTTAACAGATTTGAAAACAATCATTGAACAACAGAGTATGTATAGGGGTTTCAAAGTGAAAGGTAAGTTTATTATAAAAGCAATTAATGGGACAGAACTATTTGCGATAGATGACATAGTGACAAGACAAATTATTTCTGACTTACGTAACCGTTTTAGACATGTAGGGATACGCAAACTTTGGTTAATATTTAGGGGAAACTTTTACGCAGGCAAGGATTTACAACTGACGAAGGATGATATAAAGAAATGTCAGACGTGTTGCAAAGAAAACAATAAAAATTATACAAATAAAAACAAAATAAGCAGTATCAAGACAGACAGACCACTACAAACAGTTGCAATAGACTACCTATCTCATTTAATCTAGACAAATGAAGGACACAAACATATTTTAATAATAATAGACATATTTTCAAACTTGATCCGATAAAACATTGCAAGACAATGAGACTATGCTTAAAATATACAATAATATTGTGACTAGATAGGGAAACTGACAAAAATTTTAGAGTAATACTCCTGTAAAAAGTAAATTTAAGAAAACTATATTAAAAGTAAAATACATTACCTTTACTCAAAGCTGGTTCACATAAATGTCATATGTGAACAGAATTTTTGGGTTCTTTTGGAGAAAAGTGCTCATGAGGTAACGGGCCACAATAAATGATTATCTGCTGCGTCTAAAAGCAGGAGTAATAAACTAAAACTGTGCTCTGGTATAAGAAAAGACATCTAACCTGGAAATAGCTGCAGTGGGAACACCCAATGACTAAGTATCACATGGCAGATAAACTTGGTAATGGTGCAGCCATATGTATTAGTCTAAAACATACAAAAAAGGAACTGAAAATTCATGTAATACATGTGTAATATAGGGAAATGTTCAGTAGAGTTAGTATAGAGTAGTTTTCATGAATACGATTAAGTTTTATAACTATCATAAGCATATATCGAACGTGTTCGAAAGTCGATCAAAAATTTTATTACTCAACGAAATTAACCAAACAAAAAGCATATACAAATTTTCAGAAATTTATGAGGAATTCAAAAATATAAATATCATTAACAGTAATAAAACGTCTGGTTAATAAATTTAATTAAAAATATTCAAATTAAGTACATTTATGGAACTTTCTAAAAAATGTGTCATTTGATTTTCAAAAATATATAGATAGGACCAAAAAAAGCAAGGGAAGAGAGTCGTAAAATTTCCATCTCAAAGCAATATACTAAATTGTTTCTAAAACTATAACATCACTTTGCCAGCCAAAGTCAACGTGATTAACTAAAAATATCACATAAATTGAAAATACAAACAAGTGTAAATTAAAATGTCATTCTCCAGTTTATGGCCTTCTACAGTAGACAGAAAATAAACATACCTACACACACCTCACATCATAGGAGGGCCATCACAAAACACTGTCATATATTGTGCAAATGTTTATTACTAATAAAAATTAATTAAACAAAGTCCACTTTGTCAATAAAAATTATACAAATAAAAACAAAATAAGCAGTATCAAGGCAGACAGACCACTACAAACAGTTGCAATAGACTACCTATCTCATTTAATCTAGACAAATGAAGGACACAGACATATTTTAATAATAATAGACATATTTTCAAACTTTATCCTATAAAACATTGCAAGACAATGAGACTATGCTTAAAATATACAATAATATTGTGACGAGATAGGGAAACTGACAAAAATTTTAGAGTAATACTCCTGTAAAAAGTAAATTTAAGAAAACTATATTAAAAGTAAAATACATTACCTTTACTCAAAGCTGGTTCACATAAATGTCATATGTGAACAGAATTTTTGGGTTCATTTGGAGAAAAGTGCTCATGAGGTAACGGGCCACAATAAATGATTATCTGCTGTGTCTAAAAGCAGGAGTAATAAACTAAAACTGTGCTCTGGTATAAGAAAAGACATCTAACCTGGAAATAGCTGCAGTGGGAACACCCAATGACTAAGTATCACATGGCAGATAAACTTGGTAACGGTGCAGCCATATGTATTAGTCTAAAACATACAAAAAAGGGACTGAAAATTCATGTAATACATGTGTAATAAAGGGAAATGTTCAGTAGAGTTAGTATAGAGTAGTTTTCATGAATACGATTAAGTTTTATAACTATCATAAGCATATATCGAACGTGTTCGAAAGTCGATCAAAAATTTTATTACTCAACGAAATTAACCAAACAAAAAGCATATACAAATTTTCAGAAATTTATGAGGAATTCAAAAATATAAATATCATTAACAGTAATAAAACGTCTGGTTAATAAATTTAATTAAAAATATTCAAATTAAGTACATTTATGGAACTTTCTAAAAAATTTGTCATTTGATTTTCAAAAATATATAGATAGGACCAAAAAAAATCAAGGGAAGAGAGTCGTAAAATTTCCATCTCAAAGCAATATACTAAATTGTTTCTAAAACTATAACATCACTTTGCCAGCCAAAGTCAACGTGATTAACTAAAAATATCACATAAATTGAAAATACAAACAAGTGTAAATTAAAATGTCATTCTCCAGTTTATGGCCTTCTACAGTAGACAGAAAATAAACATACCTACACACACCTTACATCATAGGAGGACCATCACAAAACACTGTCATATATTGTGCAAATGTTTATTACTAATAAAAAATTAATTAAACAATGTCCCACATAAATATTGTTCCTTGCCCTAAAAATGTAACATTACTATTCTTTATTTCACGGTTCCCGGAAGGAACGCTTCAACACTTGGCAACACTGTGATGCACCGACAGTTGGGAGGGAAAGCAAAAGGCCATAAACTGGACATTTACCTTTTAAATTAGTAAAATATAAATTTAAGTACCTAGCATTTGTATAACGAAAATCTGATCAGTATATTGGAAGAGTAAAAATGAATAAAGTAAATACATCCAGGTAGTAGAACTGGAAATCCTTTTTGAAAATTTTAAATCATCTGGTAGCTGATGATGGAATTGTTGTGGAGTATTTGGGTACTAAACCGATAGAGACGACTTCTAACTGGCAGACAACGTTCCGAAACATACATTGGATTCAACGCACCAAAACAACAAAGGGTACGTTCATTGTATGCCAAGTGAATAAAAAGTTGTTGATTAGTAACAAGAGAATAAAAGCCATCGACTTTTACCCCATTTAGTGTGATTTCTCTCTTCTTAGCCACATGTAAAATGTTTAACTTTCTTTCATGCTTCTGTCAAATTAGCCACTGCACTGTAATTGCGGATCGATTATCGACTATCGTGTATGGTTTTTAGAAAATTTCTACGATATACATAATATGTATTTATTATAATTTATTAGGCAACTACTCTCTGATTTTTAAGCAGACCTGTTGTAAAATTTCTACATCTGAAATATTGGACTCAACAATATCTCTCTGTATATGAACTCGTCGTTTCTGTGCTCTCCATAGGTACTACTTGAAAAATTCTTCACGAGCTTCTTCTTTCATCGTCGCATCTAAAGAATAAAATTTTGCAGCATATAATTTTGTCGACCTTAGTATTGAAAAGATTGGGAAAATATCATTTTTATGGTAAACTACTTTTGATAACTTGGAGAGGGCCATTGGGAAGTAATTTACGTATACGAGCGTATGTTTCAATGCCGTTGCGCCCGCGGATTGAATATCTATGACACGCCTGTACTTCGTGTACGCGTCCTTTTGTCAAGGCCGTTTCATTTGCTGTTTTCTATTCCTCCGACCTCGATCGTACACGTATACGGAGTATTAAGGTTGCAGCCTCTCATGCTACCACTCGTGTCGTTTTGAAGGTTGTATTCGCATTGTTACTATATATGAAGGGGGTGGGGGATGAGTTGGATGGAAATTCATTCTTGAACTAATTCTCTTAGAGGGCAGTCACAATGTATAACTGTAGTGCTTGTGGTATTAGTTTTACGCATCGTGATAATATGCGACGCCATCAAATGCGTTCTTGTAAAAAAGTTTGATGGCCCACCAACAAAAAATGTAAACATAGCGATGCACAAGTTAATTCAAAACCATCAACCTATGCAGATGTACAAACGAATCAGCCCCACTGCATTCCAATTATCACGCGTGCCCGCGTTCTACAGCTGCACTCTGCCTATAAAATCTGCCGGACACATGGAGTACATAAAAACATAACTTCACATTTTCGTGTTGTTTCGCTCGTAAACAAAACAAAGAATGCAGGTACTTCAATAACTAAAGTCTATTTTTTACAAATTTTAAAGTATATAGTTTACTAGGTATAATTAAATTGGATAATGTAGGCTTTTAATTAAAATATTAGATTACCGTTTTTAATATACCTACACACATTACACTTGCAACAAAAACAGGCGAATTGCAAGGGGATAATTTTGTTATCTCGCATTAAGTTCTAGTTTTAAATCTGTTATTTAAAACACACTTTAAAATAAATTATAGTCAAAAGCTTGCCCGTTGGTAAGAATCATCACATTTTTGAACTTTTTGATGATGTATAAAGATGTTGTAGGTATTAAGGCTAAAATAGTGTCATCGCCTTTAAGCATTTGTAAACGGACCACACCTTTTACAAATTTTTGCATCAGACTCCAAATATGGCTGTTACAGCATTGATGAAAATTACAAAGATTATTATTTTCTTCCACTGAAAACCGTTTTAAGAGTTTTTGCATCGTTTAACCATCTAGTAAGTATCCTTTTTACGATTTTTAAAGCACCGATGATTCCGATAATAAAATATATTTGAAGCGCTGTGTTTAAATTATTGTCTACCTAAAACTTTTATACTAGCGCATTCTGATAAGAATGGCAGTGTAAAATATAGAAAATTATAGGTAGTTTATGGTTGTTATCATATTAGGTTTGAAAGGATGCATACGTAATACCCAAATAATTATTATTGTATGTTTCGAGAATAGTTGATACTCTCTCATTATATTTTGTTATAGCAACTCATACAAGGAGTTAAGGGCTATAAATACACAAGATGAGTCATTTTTTTAATTATCTTTATTGCGATGTAGTTATGAAAAAATATACAAAATCACAGTCTTTCATTAAAAATAATGGTTTTCTATGCTGACTATAACTAGGTATACCAGCAAAAAGACTGATACTCATTGAGTTGATGAAGCAAACCGATGTAAAATGACGTTGACATATTATTTTTATCGAAAACTTGAAATTTTTTAATTTTACATATAAATGGCTCTTGTGAACTAGGCTCACATGAACAACGCATGTGTTTGTTTTGATGAGCTCTCAGAACTCGGTAATAGTATTTTATATAACTCGATGTAAACAATAACATAACAGCAGTATTTAAGAAAACATTATTTACTTTTTCCGTCTAACATAATAAGTGTACAATTGACAGCGAGTAAACCTTCCCCGCTACCAGGACAAGGAATGTGGTCGGTCCTAGCACCTACAATCATCATACTACGGCCCTTTATCCTAACATAGGCACTTGCAACGTCCTGTACAAAAATATTTTAATTAAAACTAATGGAAAGAAAGAACTTCATAATTTTACGTCTCGAATTAGTTATTTTGTAATCTAACAAAAGAACTAAATCAAACAGTACCACGAGAACATTTTTTTTTATTCCATTTGTTGCGTACAGTACATGTACAGGTCTGTATGCATGGTGCCTATTTGGAAAAGGGCCGTAGTATGATGATTGTAGGTGCTAGGACCGACCACATTCCTTGTCCTGGTAGCGGGGAAGGTTTACTCGCTGTCAATTGTACACTTATTATGTTAGACGGAAAAAGTAAATAATGTTTTCTTAAATACTGCTGTTATGTTATTGTTTACATCGAGTTATATAAAATACTATTACCGAGTTCTGAGAGCTCATCAAAACAAACACATGCGTTGTTCATGTGAGCCTAGTTCACAAGAGCCATTTATATGTAAAATTAAAAAATTTCAAGTTTTCGATAAAAATAATATGTCAACGTCATTTTACATCGGTTTGCTTCATCAACTCAATGAGTATCAGTCTTTTTTGCTGGTATACCTAGTTATAGTCAGCATAGAAAACCATTATTTTTAATGAAAGACTGTGATTTTGTATATTTTTTCATAACTACATCGCAATAAAGATAATTAAAAAAATGACTCATCTTGTGTATTTATAGCCCTTAACTCCTTGTATGAGTTGCTATAACAAAATATAATGAGAGAGTATCAACTATTCTCGAAACATACAATAATAATTATTTGGGTATTACGTATGCATCCTTTCAAACCTAATATGATAACAACCATAAACTACCTATAATTTTCTATATTTTACACTGCCATTCTTATCAGAATGCGCTAGTATAAAAGTTTTAGGTAGACAATAATTTAAACACAGCGCTTCAAATATATTTTATTATCGGAATCATCGGTGCTTTAAAAATCGTAAAAAAGGATACTTACTAGATGGTTAAACGATGCAAAAACTCTTAAAACGGTTTTCAGTGGAAGAAAATAATAATCTTTGTAATTTTCATCAATGTTGTAACAGCCATATTTGGAGTCTGATGCAAAAATTTGTAAAAGGTGTGGTCCGTTTACAAATGCTTAAAGGCGATGACACTATTTTAGCCTTAATACCTACAACATCTTTATACATCATCAAAAAGTTCAAAAATGTGATGATTCTTACCAACGGGCAAGCTTTTGACTATAATTTATTTTAAAGTGTGTTTTAAATAACAGATTTAAAACTAGAACTTAATGCGAGATAACAAAATTATCCCCTTGCAATTCGCCTGTTTTTGTTGCAAGTGTAATGTGTAGGTATATTAAAAACGGTAATCTAATATTTTAATTAAAAGCCTACATTATCCAATTTAATTATACCTAGTAAACTATATACTTTAAAATTTGTAAAAAATAGACTTTAGTTATTGAAGTACCTGCATTCTTTGTTTTGTTTACGAGCGAAACAACACGAAAATGTGAAGTTATGTTTTTATGTACTCCATGTGTCCGGCAGATTTTATAGGCAGAGTGTAGCTGTAGAACGCGGGCACGCGTGATAATTGGAATGCAGTGGGGCTGATTCGTTTGTACATCTGCATAGGTTGATGGTTTTGAATTAACTTGTGCATCGCTATGTTTACATTTTTTGTTGGTGGGCCATCAAACTTTTTACAAGAACGCATTTGATGGCGTCGCATATTATCACGATGCGTAAAACTAATACCACAAGCACTACAGTTATACATTGTGACTGCCCCTCTAAGAGAATTAGTTCAAGAATGAATTTCCATCCAACTCATCCCCCACCCCTTCATATAGTAACAATGCGAATACAACCTTCAAAACGACACGAGTGGTAGCATGAGAGGCTGCAACCTTAATACTCCGTATACGTACGATCGAGGTCGGAGGAATAGAAAACAGCAAATGAAACGGCCTTGACAAAAGGACGCGTACACGAAGTACAGGCGTGTCATAGATATTCAATCCGCGGGCGCAACGGCATTGAAACATACGCTCGTATACGTAAAATTACCTCCAATGGCCTCTCCAAGTTATCAAAAGTAGTTTACCATAAAAATGATATTTTCCCAATCTTTTCAATACTAAGGTCGACAAAATTATATGCGCAAAATTTTATTCTTTAGATGCGACGATGAAAGAAGAAGCTCGTGAAGAATTTTTCAAGTAGTACCTATGGAGAGCACAGAAACGACGAGTTCATATACAGAGAGATATTGTTGAGTCCAATATTTCAGATGTAGAAATTTTACAACAGGTCTGCTTAAAAATCGGAGAGTAGTTGCCTAATAAATTATAATAAATACATATTATGTATATCGTAGAAATTTTCTAAAACCATACACGATAGTCGATAATCGATCCGCAATTACAGTGCAGTGGCTAATTTGACAGAAGCATGAAAGAAAGTTAAACATTTTACGTATGTTACAGAAGAGAGAAATCACACTAAATGGGGTAAAAGTCGATGGCTTTTATTCTCTTGTTACTAATCAACAACTTTATTCACTTGGCATACAATGAACGTACCCTTTGTTGTTTTGGTGCGTTGAATCCAATGTATGTTTCGGAACGTTGTCTGCCATGAGAAGTCGCTCTATCGGTTTAGTACCCAACTACCCACAACAATTCCATCATCAGCTACCAGATGATTTAAAATTTTCAAAAAGGATTTCCTAGTTCTACTACCTGGATGTATTTACTTTATTCATTTTTACCCTCTTCCAATATACTGATCAGATTTTCGTTATACAAATGCTAGGTACTTCCAAATTTTATATTTACTAATTTAAAAGGTAAATGTCCAGTTTATGGCCTTTTGCTTTCCTTCCCAATTATCGGCGCATCACAGTGTTACAAGTGTTGAAGTGCCTTCCTGGAACCTTGAAATAAAGAATAGTAATGTTACTCTTTTAGGGTGATGGGAACAATTTTTATTGAGAAAGTGGACTTTGTTTAATTAATTTTTATTAGTAATAAACATTTGCACAATATATGACAGTGTTTTGTGATGGCCCTCCTATGATGTGAGGTGTGTGTAGGTATGTTTATTTTCTGTCTACTGTAGAAGGCCATAAACTGGAGAATGACATTTTAATTTACACTTGTTTGTATTTTCAATTTATGTGATATTTTTAGTTAATCACGTTGACTTTGGCTTGCAAAGTGATGTTATAGTTTTAGAAACAATTTAGTATATTGCTTTGAGATGGAAATTTTACGACTCTCTTCCCTTGATTTTTTTGGTCCTATCTATATATTTTTGAAAATCAAATGACACATTTTTTTAGAAAGTTCCATAAATGTACTTAATTTGAATATTTTTAATTAAATTTATTAACCAGACGTTTTATTACTGTTAATGATATTTATATTTTTGAATTCCTCATAAATTTCTGAAAATTTGTATATGCTTTTTTGTTTGGTTAATTTCGTTGAGTAATAAAATTTTTGATCGACTTTCGAACACGTTCGATATATGCTTATGATAGTTATAAAACTTAATCGTATTCATGAAAACTACTCTATACTAACTCTACTGAACATTTCCCTTATTACACATGTATTACATGAATTTTCAGTTCCTTTTTTGTATGTTTTAGACTAATACATATGGCTGCACCTGTAACACGCCACGCCGTTCCCACACACAAGATCGCTCCTTCACTTGTCCGGGGGCGGGCTGTCAATGTAAGGGTAGCGTAGCTGCCACCAGGTCAGGTAAGTTTAGTTTCCGCCTGACCTCGGAAATAATAAATTTAACCAACAACAAAAATAAAACTTAAGATGTTATTTAAGAAAAGGCACCTTCGGAGGGCAAGAGCCCGGCCACGGCTTATATGCGTGGTCTTTTAGGGTGAAGATGAGATGAGAGAAATAAATAGTTGTCTTTGTACGAAAAATAAGTATATTAACATAAAGCAAAATAATATATGTAATTACAGGTTAAAAATCAATATATTATCTGATTAAATAATTTTACCAGAAAAAGAAAAAAATGAATAATTTAAATATATTTAACTAGGCTAAACAACTTGGTTACCTGCCCAAAAAAATGGTAACATAGGAAAACTTTAAAATTTCTATACTGACATAAAATTAAAAATTCTAGTGTTGGAAAACAAACCTAGTAAAATAACAAATAATCAACAAAAAAAAATAACATAAAAACACAATCCTTAAGGGAAAAATTATTCTTGTACGTTAAAGACGTAAGCAATATTTTTCTTCAGAAAAGAAATTTCAACTTACTAACTAAACAGGATAACATTCCTGTATTTAAAATAACTCGGGACCCTATTATATATTTCCCTCCTTAAATAAAACTTTCTTTATAGTGAGCCGCCCTATATAGAAATTTCACACTATTAACACCAATTACAAACCATACAACACAAAAATGTAAATTGTAAAATTCCAGATGTCGGTCCGCCCTGTAAGCCAAAGCAAGTTCTACCTATTTTTTTAAATATTTCAATTTAAACTTAAATTTGATTTTGAACCCCACTGGTTAGTATATCTTTATATATATTTCTTTTCGAAACATACAAAAACAGACTCACCCTTTTTCCTGATCCACCCTCTGTCAACAGGGAAACGAAAAAGTTTCTCACTTCACTTTTTAGTGTGGAACAAACTTCACTCCACGAACCCACACTTTATCTACTAAACCAAAAAAAATCACGACCAACCCTCTTAACAAAACTCCAGAAAATAAACCTCCCCTAACACAAAATTTCTTTATACTAATTATGCTCCGCGCATATAATCCGGCTTCGAACCGTCGTGCCAACTCCCTTAAAAATCACACAAGAAAAATCGCTTTAATCAAAACAACCCCTAAATTTAACCCTTAGGGAAACGCGCTCTCGCGTCTGGTCTCCACCGAACCGTTGGACCAACTCTCTTTTTCCACAAAATCTCACAATAAAATAAAACGCTTTAAACAAAATCAACCCCTAATTTAACCCTTAGGGAAACAAACGCGCTCTCGCGTCTGGCCTCCACTTAAACTCAAAATCGATGGGCCAACCAAAATCACCCCTTTTTTGCCGCGATACGTCTTCCACAAAATCTTACAAAATAACAAAAATCGCTTTAAACAAAATCAACCCCTAATTTAACCCTCAGGGAAACGCTCTCTCACGTCTGGCCTCCACCAAACCGTTGGGCCAACTCCCTTAACAAAATCGCACAATAAAAAAATTATCCAACACAAAAAATTAACCTACCCTCGCTAACCGCCCGTTGGCGCACCGCGCCTTCACGTCCGGCCGCCACCGAACCGTTGGGCCAACTCCTCGTTTTTTTTTTTCCCTCTAAAAATTGCGTCTCCTTTTCTTTTTGCTGACTTTAGCAAAATCTTTTCTTTCTAGAAGTTTCTGTTTAAAATCCATAGTAACGAATTCTCCTAGCCGATCATACATGCAGGGACCTCTTCACGCCGCGAATCAAACCTTCCAATTTTCTCTTCCAGCATTCTACATTACGTTCCTCGAGTCTCTACCCAGTCGGTTACTCGGCAGCCTCCCATTGGCTCTTTCTAATTTTCGCGGCCAATTTAGCTCCTCCAACAATTCACAGATGCCTCGGTAGGTATTAATTTTACTACAATTCTACGCATTTACTTTGTCCCAAATATTATTTGCTGACAAGCCGAAACTCAGGTGTGAGAAAGTTTCCCAGAAAATTTTCTCAAGCGCGATAAGAAATTGCTTCGCTGGCAATACAGTTATTTCTGGCCGTGAAGCCAAAACATTTTTTTCTTTTAAACTCATATACAGGGTGGCCCACAAAATAATCATACATATAATGCTAAATTAATTAAAATAAAAAAAATCTATTACAAAGCAAGCCTCGCCTTGCTACAATACTTCCCTCTTTAAAAAAGTTTTGGCCTTACTCCTGGCCATAACTTTTAGCTATTAACATTCTAACATTTTCATATTTCTTAGATACTCTTAACCTCCCCTAATATCATAGAGGGTTTTCCCTCTTAACCTAACTTAACCTATGTTTACATAAACAAACTTGGTTCCTTAGTCCTACTGTTTACAAGGATTTCCCGACATTCAAGAATACGCACTTCGCGCACAATGCACAACACTTTTCCAACGCAGCTCTTTTCCACCCAAAGTTCTACTGTCCTGCTACAAGTACTATGGCTAACCTACAGTAGGCATAAGGGGTAGGGGGTCAAAATGTCTAAAATTTAACTGTCTCATTTCGACTCTGCCTCCGTCCAATGAGGTTCAGTCGATAAGTTTGGGTATACTCGCACTTGGTCCGTATAGTCTTTCTCACTCTTATCCCTTCCGTCGCTCACAACAGTCTTAAGTCCTTCACTCACGGTTTTTGTGTCCTTTCGTAACGGATTGTTCACCGATTGATGGCGATGAATCACCCACATCGTAAGCGTGTTCCATATACAGGCTAATAGCGCGATACCTCCTCCAACCGTCTGGTACAAATGTAGTCCATTAATAATAACTCCTATGGCGTACTTAATGATACGAAATATGACATAGAACCCTATCAGGCCACTCATAAATATTCCTATGTCAGAAAACCAGCCTCACATCTATTTCTTAGTTGAATGCGTCAACTCTTTCATTTCCTCCAGATCAAATATTTTTCAATATCTCTCTCTCTGCAGCATGCATCTTCTATGTATAGCATCCTCGCACAACACATCCAGACTGCGGTCGTATAACTGTTCAACATATAGGAACTTGCTATTGACATACAGCATCAAGTCGGTATCTTCAGTAAGCAGCACCATAAACGTGCCGAAAATGGCCTCTCTCCCCTCACAGACGAGCAACTGAGGGTGCTCTGTTTGCCATAATTCCAAATTACACAATCGGACTTCCTTCACTATTGACACTGCAAACATCTTGGACTCCCCATCCACTACCATATATTGTTCGTTCGTTAGTACATTAGTAATCTTTTCGGCTCGCCCACTATAAATTAAACTCAACTGTTCTTCACACACCATCCCTGACTGGTGATCCCACGTACTTTCTCCAAAGGTTGAATCAAAACAATACTGCTCCAAGAATGGGCAGGTTACCCCTCCTTTCAAACTAATTTCATTGTCTTTTAACTTCACCCTCGCGAAGTAATCCATAGTTTGCACTTTTACTGTAGCCGTCACAACTACATTACTCCAGGACCTACCATTCTCCTGGTAATTAACACCTTCACATCTTCCAGTGTTATCCACTGACCCAAACAATGTCATGGAAGCCGTGGTAGTCCCATTTAATAATATTTGTCCGATGATTTGCTGATTGATTTTCACCGTTCTATAACGATGAATGTTCCGGCATTCCTCAGCACCCACTTGATGAACATAATTTAGCAGTCCTCCCGCCACTACAGAGCTATGGCTATGCATGCCACAGTATGTAATAAGTCGTGTAACGTCTATTAAACACGTCCACACATGTTGCAGTCCTATTTCAGTTCTTTGTACAACCCGTACTGGCACCGATTCACTTGCATACGCCGAACTTGGTTCCGGACACTTCGCAACGTCTCGTAGTGATATTGCCGTAATGTTTGTATTTTCGTCTTCACAATCATACCCGATTAACCCCATTACCTCGTGCCACTGAGACAGCCAAGTACAGA
The DNA here is from genome assembly GCA_029963845.1 of Rhamnusium bicolor. Taxonomy (NCBI): domain Eukaryota; kingdom Metazoa; phylum Arthropoda; class Insecta; order Coleoptera; family Cerambycidae; genus Rhamnusium; species Rhamnusium bicolor. The sequence continues at coordinate 128,269 of JANEYF010000327.1, read as the reverse complement.
TTACCAAAATCGCGGCAACCATCTGCTGATTCATCCTAACCATTATGCCTTCTTCTTAATTTCTCGCCTATCCAAAATACACAAGTATATAAATAATACATCAATTATTAGCTCTAACATGTCCTAAAATAGAATATTACAAAGTTCAAAAACGTTTTTCTTATTTTACCCCTCAGATCTAATGCTTGCATTGGGTCCCAGCAGTGCAACCATTACACCATACAAAAAATTAAAAAAATATTAATTTATAACTTCATTAACTTTTCTGCTCAACTTCTTATCCCAACCCTGAAGGAATACTTACTGACACTCCAGTAATTAAGGCATACCAGCCATATATTCTGATATATCACCCTTAATTGAGTCAATCACTTACTTTCGGTAATTACAAAGGTCCTACTGGACTAGATCCCAAAAAAAAACACCATAATTTAACTTACTCCAAACACCGCATTTCATTAAGACAAAATACCCCGCGGTCACTAACTACTCTAGCATTTTCTCTATATCAAAGGCAATCCCCCCCGGCAACCTACTTATTCCAAAATTGGCTATTAATCTAGCCTTCAACACCCAAAATTTTTAACCCGTCTAAGCTCGAATCGGATTTTAAGAAATCGTACGCTTCCCCAACGCATTTAAATTTCAATAACCTTAAGGTTTCATCCTCCGTCCACCCGTCCAATCGTGCCCTTTGTTCCAATTTTTCTAAGTACCTTACAACGTCCCTGCCATTAAAATTTTCAATAGTGGATGCAATCATCCCTAAAGAATACATAGCCGGGACTCTAAGTACGGCTCCTAAATTTTGGGACGGCCCTGGTAAACCACCCGCACTAGCTGTCGTCACAATGGGATCTGTTATAGCTGTTGTAACATCTACCGTGGTAGTAGTACTAGTTATGTTAGTAGTGGGGTTCATTTTTATTTATAAAAGAAAACAACACAAAAATAAAATAAATATAGCAATAAGCACCAACCTGTACTGCGATGATTCTTCTTTTTATTTAACTCTCCTCAATCCTTTACCTATACGATTTTCCTTATCACCTTATCTAAATTAATAGTACTTAATTATTTTCCAAAACATAAATCATAACCTTCCAGTCACTTATTTAATTGCTTTTCAACAAATGTTTACCTACACGACTTCTTGTATCACCCTATATAATTAAAATTAATTAGTTATTTTCCCCAAAAAAAAAATTAAGTAATTAGAACACTGCAATTACTTCAAAAAAAAAATTTCTGATCAGTCCTGGTATATTTACCTATACAACTTTCTGTATCACCCTGTATAAGTAAAAGTTTTTAATAATAAAAACTAAATTAAAAATTCCCAGTTACTTCGTATAATAATCTCAAAACTTTCTGACCACTCCTGGTATATAAAGAAAAAAAAAATTACCCACTTAATAACCACCAAGAAAAAAAAAAATTTCTTTAGCTATAATTCACAAACTATTTCGGTCTCGTCCCCTTGTAACAACTTTCTCTCCGGATACTAAATATATGTATTTTCTCAATACACCTGTACTAGAATTTTTCCAATCACCTTTGGAAGAATAAAAAAAAATACAAATTTTTATCACACCTGTATAAATTTTCCAAAAAGAATTCTTTTAATTCTTAATAAATTTCCCTTAAATTTATTTTACTTCCGCCACCAAATCTATTTTATTCAATGCCACCTGTACTAAATATTTCTATCCTCCTAAACTAAAATTTCATCCACCGGTACCAAAAATTTTTTTCCACCTGTATTTTATTTTGCCTATAAGATTTTCTATTTCATCCCTTTCGCCTATTTATTTTATCTCACCCTTTAATTAATTTCACCCCTACTTTAATTAATCCCACCTATATAAAACAAAAAAAAAATCTATTTCCTCAACTACTTTATTTCATCCCCTACAACTAATTTACTTCATCCCACCACTCTATTTTACATAATCTCACCCCTTTAATTTAATTTCATCCCACCGCTGCCACCAGATTGTAACACGCCACGCCGTTCCCACACACAAGATCGCTCCTTCACTTGTCCTGGGAGGCGGGCTGTCAATGTAAGGGTAGCGTAGCTGCCACCAGGTCAGGTAAGTTTAGTTTCCGCCTGACCTCGGAAATAATAAATTTAATCAACAACAAAAATAAAACTTAAGATGTTATTTAAGAAAAGGCACCTTCGGAGGGCAAGAGCCCGGCCACGGCTTATATGCGTGGTCTTTAGGGTGAAGATGAGATGAGAGAAATAAATAGTTGTCTTTATACGAAAAAATAAGTATATTAACATAAAGCAAAATAATATATGTAGTTACAGGTTAAAAATCAATATATTATCTGATTAAATAATTTTACCAGAAAAAGAAAAAAATGAATAATTTAAATATATTTAACTAGGCTAAACAACTTGGTTACCTGCCCAAAAAAATGGTAACATAAGAAAACTTTAAAATTTCTATACTGGCATAAAATTAAAAATTCTAGTGTTGGAAAACAAACCGAGTAAAATAACAACTAATCAACAAAATAAAATAAAAACACAATCCTTAAGGGAAAAATTATTCTTGTACGTTAAAGACGTAAGCAATATTTTTCTTCAGAAAAGAAAATTCAACTTACTATCTAAACAGGATAACATTCCTGTATTTAAAATAACTCGGGACCCTATTATATATTTCCCTCCTTAAATAAAACTTTCTTTATAGTGAGCCGCCCTATATAGAAATTTCACACTATTAACACCAATTACAAACCATACAACACAAAAATGTAAATTGTAAAATTCCAGATGTCGGTCCGCCCTGTAAGCCAAAGCAAGTTCTACCTATTTTAAATATTTCAATTTAAACTTAAATTTGATTTTGAACCCCACTGGTTAGTATATCTTTAATATTTCTTTTCGAAACATACAAAAACAGACTCACCCTTTTCCTGATCCACCCTCTGTCAACAGGGAAACGAAAAAGTTTCTCACTTCACTTTTTAGTGTGGAACAAACTTCACTCCACGAACCCACACTTTATCTACTAATCCAAAAAATCAAATCACGACCAACCCTCTTAACAAAACTCCAGAAAATAAACCTCCCCCTAAGACAGAATTTCTTTATACTAATTATGCTCCGCGCATATAATCCGGCTTCGAACCGTCGTGCCAACTCCCTTAAAAATCACACAAGAAAAATCGCTTCAATCAAAACAACCCCTAAATTTAACCCTTAGGGAAACGCGCTGTCGCGTCTGGTCTCCACCGAACCGTTGGACCAACTCTCTTAACAAAATCGCACAATAAAAAAAACGCTTCAAACAAAATCAACCCCTAACTAACCCTTAGGGAAACAAACGCGCTCTCGCGTCTGGTCTCCACCGAACCGTTGGACCAACTCCTCTAACAAAATCGCACAATAAAAACGCTTTAACCAAAATCACCCCTAATTTAACCCTTAGTGTACCGCGATCTCACGTCTGGCCTCCACCAAACCGTTGGGCCAACTCCTCTTAACAAAATCGCACACGAAAAATCGCTTTAATCAAAACAACCCCTAATTAACCCTTAGGGAAACGCGCTCTCACGTCTAGCCTCCACCAAACCGTTGGGCCAACTCCTCTTAACAAAATCGCACAATAAAAAAATTATCCAACACAAAAAATTAACCTACCCTCGCTAACCGCCCTTTGGCGCACCGCGCCCTCACGTCCGGCCGCCACCGAACCGTTGGGCCGACTCCCCGTTTTCTTTCCCCTCTAAAAATTTCGTCTCCTTTTATTTTTGCTGACTTTAGCAAAATCTTTTCCTTCTAGAAGTTTCTGTTTAAAATCCATAGTAACGAATTTCTCCTAGCCGATCATACATGCAGGGACCTCTTCACGCCGCGAGTCAAACCTCCCAAGTTTCTCTCCCAGCATTCTACGTTACGTTCTACTCTCTTCCCAATTGGTTGCTCCGCAGCATCCCATTGGCTCTTTCTAATTTCGCGGCCAGTTTAGCTCCTCCAACAATTCACAGATGCCCCGGTAGGTATTAATTTTACTATAATTCTACGCATTTACTTTGTCCCAAATGTTATTTGCTGACAAGCCGAAACTCAGGTGTGAGAAAGTTTCCCAGAAAAATTTCTCAAGCGCGATAAGAAATTGCTTCGCTGGCAATACAGTTATTTCTGGCCGTGAAGCCAAAACATTTCTTACTAACTCATATATACAGGGTGGCCCACAAAATAATCATACATATAAAATAAACTAATTAAATAAAAAAAAAATCTATTACAAAGCAAGCCTAGCCTTGCTACACACCATTACCAAGTTTATCTGCCATGTGATACTTAGTCATTGGGTGTTCCCACTGCAGCTATTTCCAGGTTAGATGTCTTTTCTTATACCAGAGCACAGTTTTAGTTTATTACTCCTGCTTTTAGACGCAGCAGATAATCATTTATTGTGGCCCGTTACCTCATGAGCACTTTTCTCCAAAAGAACCCAAAAATTCTGTTCACATATGACATTTATGTGAACCAGCTTTGAGTAAAGGTAATGTATTTTACTTTTAATATAGTTTTCTTAAATTTACTTTTTACAGGAGTATTACTCTAAAATTTTTGTCAGTTTCCCTATCTAGTCACAATATTATTGTATATTTTAAGCATAGTCTCATTGTCTTGCAATGTTTTATCGGATCAAGTTTGAAAATATGTCTATTATTATTAAAATATGTCTGTGTCCTTCATTTGTCTAGATTAAATGAGATAGGTAGTCTATTGCAACTGTTTGTAGTGGTCTGTCTGTCTTGATACTGCTTATTTTGTTTTTATTTGTATAATTTTTATTGTTTTCTTTGCAACACGTCTGACATTTCTTTATATCATCCTTCGTCAGTTGTAAATCCTTGCCTGCGTAAAAGTTTCCCCTAAATATTAACCAAAGTTTGCGTATCCCTACATGTCTAAAACGGTTACGTAAGTCAGAAATAATTTGTCTTGTCACTATGTCATCTATCGCAAATAGTTCTGTCCCATTAATTGCTTTTATAATAAACTTACCTTTCACTTTGAAACCCCTATACATACTCTGTTGTTCAATGATTGTTTTCAAATCTGTTAAGTTGTTTTGACTAATGATAATTTAATTTTCAGAGTATATGCCGTGCATGTTCGTCATCTGATTAAGTGCTATTATGAAATTATGGGCTTTTCTACTGGAAGTGAGTTTGAAATGGACAGATATATTCTGAAAACCAGGACGATATTCTATTGAAAAAGAATATTCTTGTATCAGCAATGACCAACGACATATCCTATTATTACCGAAACGATTTGACATTAAGAAAGAAAGTGCTGCATGGTCTGTCTCAAGTAAGAACCTATTAGCAGTAAGGTAAACTCTCAGGGTTGATATTCCAAAAATTACACTAGCCATTTCTTTTTCGTTGATAGAATATTTTTTCTCATACGGTTTTAATAGACGTGATATGAAACAAATTGGCACTTCTTTACCATCTTGAATTTGTACCAATTCAGCAGCAATCGCATAGTCAGATGGATTTGTCCTAAGAATGAAAGGTAGAGAAAAGTCTGGAGTATATAGCAGCAAGTTGTCGTGGAAACTCTGTTTTAAGTCCATAAATGCTTTCTCCATACATTTGTTCCACGACCATCTCACATCTATTTGAAGGAGTTCTATCAATAGAACTTCCATTTCCATCTCCCCATAATTTTGGAATCAACTTTTATAGTAATTTAAAGTTCCTAGAAAACCTTCTAGCATCCTTAAGTTTTAGACCGTTTATAATTTTAATAGTGCCAAGTCTTTCCTTTTCAATACTTATTTCCTGTTGCCCTATTTAACCCAAGTACTTCATACAAGGCATAAAAAACTGACATTTTTCAATGTACAATTTTAAACCTGCCTTATCAACAGCATTTAATATTATATCAACATGTTTTTTATGTTCATTTTCAGAGAAAATAAGGATGTCATCGATGTAATGGATACAAAACGCTTCATATTCATCAAGTATATTTTGCATAACTCGTTCCAAAGCTGAAGAAGTCATGTCGATATTAGCAGTATTTGACTTTATCTAAATTGAATCGTATTTCCATTTGAACGGTGGAATCTTGATTTCTCTAAGATGTGTGCTGCAGCTTATTATTCTTATGAAAATTTTCAAAACAGCTGCTATGGCAAGGAAATAAATGAACCAATGATAAACTTCTTAAACAATCCATTATTTGTGATTGATTGCTTCCATCAACCTGATGCTGTGGAATCATCCACTGTGGACATTAAACTAGAATTTGAAACACGCAAGAACAAATTTCCCAAAAAACAGATAGATAGATAGTTTATTCATGTTTTTACATGATAGTGTTTATACATATGTCAATTTAAAGAAAATTTGTAAAATACGATGTCATATTTAAATATATATACCTGCACTATCTACAGGTATACAACCAACAAAACAACAACCATATTCTTAATAATATATATTTGTAACACAAAGTTGCTTTATGGATATTATTGATAAATAAATTCAGACGTTTTCTTTTCTTATTTTATTTACACATTTTCTTTATACACAAAAACAAACATCTTGTTTATTAACGTTATATTTTATATACATACACATACTTTAAAATAACATACAATTTTTTACAAAGGTTGATTTTCCAATGAATTTATTTCCTTAAGTAAAAGATCTCTATTTTAACTTAGATGGCACCATGTATTCATACATAGCATACTGCACAATTTGATGTGATGACCAAGAAGTAGATTACTACACAATTAGTAGGTACTAGGGCACTTGAACCAGATAGTGACGTCACCAACATGGCGCCAGTCGTTAAGTAGGGGATATTATTTATTTTATTACTATTATTTATTAAATACTATAGGAAATTCAAATTGGGGTGGAAAATCCTGTTACCATAGAAAGGAAGCAGATAAACATATGAAACAATTAATTAATTAGCGATAAGTGTGTTAGATTAGTTAGATAAGTTATGTAATACATAATCGAGAAATTGTTGAAAATTCTTTATTGAACGAAGAATGAATCAAGTATACATAAATACAATCAATAGAGAGATTGTTAATTTTTTAAATACACATTTGGTACTAAGTAAATACATATGTCGAAAGGTATACAATTATTTTCAATTTATTTCTTGATTTTTTCTTATTGCATTGTATATTATATTCAAATTTAGTTAATTATTTATAATAGTTTTGTACATTTTTATTATTTTTTCAAAAATCCCTAGAATGCATAAAAAATTCCCCATTGTCCCCAACTGAGACACAATTTTCTTTTCTTATTTTATTTACATATTTTCTTTATACACATTATATTATATTTTACATACATACACATACTTTAAAATAACATACAATTTTTACAAAGGTTGATTTTCCAATGAATTTATTTCCTTAAGTAAAAGATCCAACATACATATCAACACATTTTCACCATTTACAATAGGCATTACTTGATTTTCAACGGATTCATCCTGATAATATATTATATCGGTCCCAAGGTAAAGTTTTTGTAGTGTTAGGAATTACAAAACGTTTACTATCATTATATGAAAGCACCACTCGATCCTTTATTTCAGTAAAGATGTCATGTAAGTCACTCTTGAAAGTATACATTTTTCTAAGTATTAAACCACCTTGTTCGACTACTTTTTTGTAGTCATCTATTGTTAGTTGTTTTTTAATTACCGATTTTAACTCCCTTAGCTTTTTTTAATTGGCTACTTAACGATTCCACACAATATGCCTTTGCCCCAGTCCCAAAAAAGCTTTTAAACAATAAAGAAAATATTGTAAATATTTATACAATGTGTTGTGTATATATACAATTTGACTTTCAAAGTTTTCAAATTTTAATACGTTTTCAGAGCATTCCTTGCCAAATTTATCGATTCGCGATTGAGTTGAAGGTATTGTTGTATATAAATGGTTGCAATCATGGCTCTGATGTTGCACTAACACTCGTTCACTATTAAAATTTAACAAACAACCATCACAAAAATATTTTCTATGATTATATGCGGAAATCTGGTGTATTAAATGATTTGATATCAGAAACATCCTGTGATTGTATAATATATCTACCAAACGCCTCCATATTCACTTTCACAGATTTATGAATGTTTACCATCTCATCAAGCACGTTTAGAACTTTGTGCTTGATTTCACCAAAAAACATTACATAATCAGTATGATTATTTTCACTTTGTACACGATAACTTATAATTCTACATTTCAAAGCACTGCGAACAACTTGTACACCGTCATTTAGTGGAGCACATGAATTTGTTCTATGTTGTAACGTTCTTCTGTGAATATGCATCTGATTTGCAGCAATCGTTACATTACAACACCAACATGTATTTATGCAGCTGCGGATGTGTGAGGCTGAATCGTTTGTACATCTGCAGAGGTTGATGGTTTTGAATTAATTTGCGCGTCGCTATGTTTACATTTTTTTGTTGGTGGGCCATCATCTTTAAACTTTTTACAAGAACGCATCTGATGGCGTCGCATATTATCACGACGCGTAAAACTAATACCACAAGCACTACATGTATACATTGTGACTGCACTCTAACAGAATTAGTTCAAGAATGAATTTCCATCCAACTCCCCTCCTTCATATATAGGAACACTGTAAAAACAACCTTCAAAACCACACGAGTGGTAGCATGAGACGCTGCAACCTTAATACGTGTACGATCGAGGTCGGAGGAATAGAAAACAACGACCTTGACAAAAGCGCGCGTACACGTGTGTCATAGACATTCAATCCGAGGCGCAAAGGCCTTGGAAACATATGCCCGTATACGTATGTGATCAAGGTCGGAGGAGTCGGGCGGTATAAATCAACTACTTAAGTAGCAATCATTGTTTATTCCTTTCCCTGCCTAAAATCAATCGTGACACTTAGTGCAAAATAGGATAAACCTAGTTAAGTGTAGTTTTAAGAGCATTGAAATCAAAGAAACAATTGAAAGAATTTTTTTTTAATTTATTTAACTCATCTTCGACAATAAAACCATTCTCTAAATATCAATTTTTATTATAGAATAAAATTTTAACATCATTTATAATATAGAAATTCTAACATTCGACGAAGTCACAATAATTTATCTAAGTACAATTTCCTAGAATTATCTTTGCTAAGATTAAATTGCAAAAGTGATTACATTACATATAACGTTCCATCATTGAATTTATCTCGCCTTCAAACAAACACGTTTCTAAGCCTCTAAAAGTTGACAATTTTATGCACATAAATTAAATAATTTGATATACTGTGTGTTTATTATTATCTGACTTTACATTTATTATTCCTCTTGTAAAATTTATAAACGTAAATACTTGCAAATTTTATCATATTGTCCACATTACTACACTTCTAATCAAGTATTTTACCTAATTTACCTGAAATGGCTCCACCACCGGTACCGGCATTACCACCACCGGTATTTGACGTAAAAACCCTATGTATTTTGCCACACTTCGATGGCAACCCTAGTGAGTTGTATGATTTTATTAAAGTTTCGGTGACATTATTAAACCACTATTTTGACACTAGACCCGACCACATTGGCTGTATACAGAATGTTTTAATTTTACAAGGTATTATTAGTAAATTGAAAGGTCGTGCAAAAGAAGTCGTTTCAATTTATGGTTGCAATGATTGGGAGCAGATAAAAGATACGCTTATTCAAAATTTCGGAGACCAACGTGATGAAAATTCATTAACTAGAGACCTTGTGAATTTAAGACAGTCTCCAAATGAGACTCCTAGGCAATTTTATGAAAAGGTAATGGGATTATTAAATATCATTAATAACTATGTCGAACTTCACAATAGTGTTAACGCAATAAAAGAAAGTAAAAGGAGTTTTTTCAAACAACAAGCTTTAAAAACATTTCTAGCCGGGCTTCGCGAACCCATCGGATTCACAGTACGCGCCATGAGACCACAAACTCTAGCTGTGGCAATACAGTACATTCAAGAAGAACTAAATATTAGGTATATACAAAGAAATCACGTCGGCACTCAAGACACACCACAAAGAAGACTTACTCTAGAAACTCCAAGACCACAGTTGCAGCAGAATTTCGCACTAAGATTTCATCAAACAGGTCCTGCACCAAGATTTTACCAACCAAACTTTGCACAACAACCCCGTGCCAATCACTGCCAAAATCAAAATCAATCAAGATTTCCTCAAGGGCCCATTCATATTAGACCCAACATGAATCTTCAACAGCAACGTTCTCCAACAAATCAACAAGTATTCGGAAAACCCGTGAATGTGTGGAAACCAAACCCCCACGCTTCTCAACAACTACCACGGCCCACACCGATGAGCACAACAACATCCCTACCTAGAACATTCTCTCGACAATATCCTGCACAAAACCAACAACCACAAGGACAGAAATTTGGCACCGAACAACTTTTCAATATAGAACAAGGAGACCCAACTGCAAAAGATGAATACCTAGAGGAACTCGAAGAAACGTATGGCTACCACTATCTCCAGGAAACGCCGACAGAAATTGTCGAAAACGCATCTGAAGAACAAGACGAAAATTTTCCTTACGACACGTACCCGAACAACGAAACATAGTCGAACTACACATGTGTACTAATAAAAGAGAGCTTCCGTATATCGAAATAAAAAATCCACCTCTAAAACTTTTATTAGATACCGGTGCTACCAAATCATTTTTAAATCCCCAAATAGGATTTAAACACTATAGGGACAAATTAATACATGAACCTTTTGTAGTTACTTCCATATTTCAAAATCATTCGCAGGAATATTGCGTTAATATTCCGACCTTTTCAGAATTTAATTTCGACTCAGACTTAAAGTTTTATTTGTTTAAATTTCATGATGTATTTGACGGTTTAATAGGTTTAGATAACTTAAAATTATTAAATGCTCAGATTAGTTTTCCACAATCAAAATTAATTACAAATCATTCAACACTACCTATTAAATATTATGAAACTCGAACGTCCCAAATTTATTCAACAACCTTAAAGCCAAACACTATAACAAAAGTTAGACTTCCAGTCGATAAAAACGGTACTATAATTATACCCCCGCAAGACGTACAAGGTGCAAAAATCAATGAAACCTTGACGGATGCTAACAATTATTTTGCATATGCAGAATTAATTAATGACAGTAAACATGAACTTCAAATTTCATTAAAAGAACCCATAAGAACGTCTTACATAGACTTAGAAGAATTTCACCTCTACTCAGCCGAAATTTTACCCCTGGACACACAAGACGTACAAATTCATCAACTCATCCGCACAGATCATATGAATGAAGAAGAAATGACACAAATATTGAAATTATGTCAAAAATATACAGACATATTTCATCAAGAGAACTTACCCCTAACTTTTACAAACCAGATTAAACATCAAATAAAAACTAAGGATGAAATCCCTGTTTATACAAGATCGTATAGATATCCGCATGTCCACAAAACGGAGGTCAAAAAACCAAATTTCTTCCATGTTAGACCAAGGAATTTTAAGGCCCAGCAACTCACCATGGTCATCACCCATATGGGTAGTGCCGAAAAAGCCAGACGCCTCAGGAAAAGTTAAATGGCGCATCGTTGTCGACTACAGGAAGATCAATGAAAAAACCATCGACGATAGGTACCCGATACCGAATATCTCGGACATCCTTGACAAACTTGGGAAATGCCAATATTTCACCACGCTGGACCTCGCTAGCGGATTCCATCAGATAGAAATGGCACCGGAAGACATCCAGAAAACAGCATTCAATGTGGAAAATGGCCACTTCGAATATACCAGAATGCCATTCGGCTTGAAAAACGCGCCAGCCACTTTTCAAAGAGTGATGGATAATGTTTTAAAGGGACTCCAAAATCACAATTGCCTTGTATACATGGATGATATCATCGTATACTCGACATCGTTACAGGAACATATTCTAAATTTATCTAAAGTTTTTCAACGATTAAGAGAATCCAACCTTAAAATTCAGTTGGATAAATCTGAATTTTTACAGAAACAAGTTGCATTTTTAGGCCACATCGTGACACCAGAGGGTATAAAACCCAATCCCGAAAAAATAAAAGCAATTGTGAAATATCCGATACCCAGAACAACGAAAGAAATAAAGGGCTTCCTCGGACTATTAGGTTATTACAGGAAGTTCATTAAGGATTTCGCCAAAATTACCAAACCGCTTACACTTTGTCTGAAGAAGGATTCGAAAATAGAGCACACCCCGGAATTTATCACGTGTTTTGAGACTTGTAAAAATTTATTGATAAACGAACCTCTGCTACAGTACCCTGATTTTTCTAAATCATTTAACCTTACGACCGATGCGAGCAACTACGCAGTCGGGGCTATCCTCTCGCAAGGCCCTGTCGGTAGCGACAAACCTATAGCTTTCGCGTCACGAACCCTTAACAATTCGGAAATAAACTATTCGACCATCGAAAAGAAAACGCTCGCGATCGTGTGGGCGACCAAATATTTCAGGACCTATTTGTTTGGCCGAAAATTTAAAATTTTAACGGATCATAAACCACTCCAGTGGTTGTTCTCTCTAAAAAAGAGCCGAACAGTAAACTGGTAAGATGGCGCCTCAAGCTCGAGGAATTCGACTACGATATTTGTTATAAAAAAAGGAAAGAAAAATACTAACGCTGATGCATTGTCTCGCATAGAAATAAACACGAAAGAAATAACACCCCTTCAAAAATTTATTCAAAATTTCAACGCCGAAATGTCATCACATGGAGACGAAAATCAAGTCGGACGATGCATCCCTCTATAACAACAAAAGCAGCACAGCGGCAGATTTAGAAGACGAACAAGAAAAAATTACTAATCAAACCGACGATGACGAAACCAATCACTCAAATCAAGAAGAACCCGTATTAACTATTCCAATACCGGAGAAACCCATAAATTGTTATGCCAACCAAATAATATTCAAAACAATTCTTTACGGTACCGCCATACCAAAAATAAAGAAACTTTTTCTGAACAAAAAAAGATTAACTGTTTCCATCGGACTTGACAAGTTTGCATCCAACGTTGTTAATTTCTTTAAAGACTACATACCCCCTAAAACTTAACATGCTATTTATTTCGACAACAACGACAAATATCAAGAAGTTTGCGAAATATTAAGACAATCATTTTTAAAGTCCTCTTTTTGACTTAGTTAAATGTAATACCTTACTACGAGACATAACTTGTAAAGATGAACGTAAAGAAATTATTCAAAAACACCACGAAAGTAAAACAAATCATCGTGGCACTCTCGAAACCGAAACCCGAATTAAACTAGCTTATTATTGGCCTAAACTTAAAGAGGACGTACAAGACTATATAAACCAATGCGACATTTGCCAGATTAACAAATATGACCGAAATCCGAGTAAACCTAAATTCATGATTACACCTACTCCCACAAAACCGTTTGAAAATATACACGTAGACGTATTCCAAACCGAAAAACAAAAATTTGTAACTTTAATCGACTTCTTTTCAAAATACGCTCAGGCATACCCAGTAGACTGAGCTTGCAGCATTAATATCAATAAAGCTCTTCTAATTTACATTAATCATCACGGCCTACCACACTTATTTGTTGCGGATAGCGGAGGTGAATATTTTTTAGGGTGCTGTGGCTCCCGTTGGAAGCAATTTTGGACCTATGTTTATAGAAACTTTTTCTTATTTTTGCTTGTAGAAGATACTGGTAAAATATTGCAAGCTAATTTCGGCACATCCTTTATCAAAGTGAAAGGTAAAAATGGTTTACATAGAAAAATTACACGGGGTAAAAATTTAAAAAAAAATTGTTTTATTTAAAAAAGTAATAACACCAGACAAAACTATTACGTCCTTTATTTGCCTCCACACTGCTTCCTTCTACATTTCTGCCTACTTCCTCTCCTTGGCCCGACGTAGCCACTTCCTTATATTTGGTTCAATTTCTTTATTGTTTGTAGTTTGTGTCTTGTGAGCTGCATCTAAAAAATACATTCCAAAATGAAGTTCCTTGTACAAAACAGCTGTTATTATTCGTAAAGAAGTAGTCAAGCAGGCTATACGAAATTTAGTTATTTTTTATCATTAATTTATGTCCGCCGGCAAAATTTAGCATCGAAACAGCTTAAAAAACACGCGGCCTTGAACATCGTTGGCACGAGAGAAATGCAAAAAATACAAAACATGCAAATCGATCGTTTGGATCGCATAGCACTTAAATAAATTTATATCATATTAATATATACTTACACAGCTCAATGAAAGTCTTCTCTTCCCTTCTCTGTTTAGAATTTGGTGGTTATTTCTAAAAAAAATAACAGATATATAGGTATTACATTGAGAAACTCTCGCAGCTTTCTTTTCTTTTTAATGGGAAAACGGTCATCTTTGTTTTCTTCTATTTTTAAATGGGAAAAGTGGTGTAAATTACATTTTGTCAATCAGACGAAAGCTAAATTAAGAAAACTGTTGGCAAAAAATAGTGTTATTATACTTTTAGTGTTAGGTAAAATATTAATTATAGCCATGACAGCTGGCAATTTTCAGAAAATCATAGGTATATTCATCGTTTTAAAAATTTGATTTGTCGCAACTGTGCCGCAATTATAGACAATGCTCCAATAACATGTGCACGAAAATCATCACAAGGATTGACGCAACTGAACAGTAAATAAAATTTCTAAAACGAATATAGCTCAATCAGATATCTCCAAAATGTCAAATTATTTCTAAATCCACTACACCGTTCTCACGTAAACTAGATAACCACACAATAAAATATGCAAAACTTAATAATTCCCTCATTACCGGTAATTTTACACAGAACACCTGTAGCAGAATGAGGTTAGTTTCGGTCCATGAATTGAACAATTAAGATATTTAGTTTTTTGTGTCTCTTGTAAAGTTTGTTTTGAATTTGTAGTCTAAGCAAACGATATACATATAGAACTGTATTATTTCATATTGTGTAATTAATAAATCCCTCAATAGCAATAGGTATCTAATTATTTTTCACCTTCACAACTGTTTACAACCAAGAACAATTATTAGAACAAATAAAAAACTCACAACCACCAGCCTCAACAAACAAAATCCTGAAAATCTTTAAAATAATAAAAATGGCTGCGGCGGACGGCGTGTACTAACTGAAATAACGCAACGCCTGCGTAAAAGTCAATCATGGCCGGTTGAATAAATAAAAGACGTAAGCGTACCACTTCATCTTTTCTCTATTTATTAAATGAAAAGAGCAAAAGCAATGTGTCGTATCGCTAGACTAGAATTAAGCGACAATGCACCTTTCAAGATCGAGAGAGTGGTCGAATGTGTGGTGAACAACAACTTTCGTCCAAATGGCGCCAATGTTTAAATGAAACACATTTGCAAGTCTTGAAAAAAAGGTGCAAATTTTATGCTATACCATTAAAATTCTTGTTTATACTCGGATTAAATAATGAATATAATATAAAATACATTCACAATCGCTTCAACGTGTTAAACTTTATTAGTTGGTTAACAAATATGAAAGGTTGTTATACATTTGCAATTACGTACGATACGCAAAGGGGCATAATTTGCATGAAAACATATAAAAATTTTGGACTCAAAATGGACAGCCAGTGGATATCAACTTCTTGCTGTCCAATGGATATCCATTTACTTGCAGTCCAATGGATATCCATTTAAATGTCTCTGACATCGTGACACTTTAATGGACACAAAATGGATATCCATTGTACTGCAGGTAAATCTATATCCATTGGACATCAAGAATTTGATATCCACTGGATATCCATTTAATGTCCCTGGACGTAGGGACACTTAATGGATACAAAATGGATATCCATTGGATGTTGATGGTTATCTGGGGTTGTATCACACAAATCATTCACAAAAAAGGTCTGCCACACGCGACTTCTATTTTCACCAATTTGCAAATTGTACACTTATTGAGGTTCATATATTAACATTTGATGCGGTATAGCAGGCGCGTTGGTCATGGACGAGGCATAATTTGATTATAATCACACATTATTTTAACAGGTGCTGATGAAGGGTCTACAGGTCTTCTACAAGATGATGTTGAACCCCCAACAAAAAAAATCAAAACGTAAATCAAAAGAGGATGATGCTGAAAGGCGGCATCAGGAGCGGTTGGCAATGCAGGAAAGGGCAATCAACAGCTTTGAAACAATTATGAATAAATTAATAGATAGGATATAATTAATAGACTTTTGTTACATACTGTATATATCAAGGGGTAAATATCCCGAAAAATGTGTGTACACAGGACTCAGAATTCCAAAGATTTCCAAGGAATTCCAAGAAATGCAAAAAACAAGTAAACCATATATCCTCACAAATATCAAAATAAATAATCACGTACAAGTTCGCTAATCTCTTAGTATACTAGTCTCGATACTAGTGTGTTTGTGTTTAGACGTGCTGGTCAAGGACAAATATAAAGTCCTGTGTAGCAGAGAGCCAGACAATTGCAGGTTTAATCTGGGTTTCTCTGCTGTGATTCCCCTATGTTTTACAACTGCATAAAGAACAAGATTGTGTGTAAAGTCCAGTTCATGAGTGTTGAGCTTGTAAAAAAGGGTTAAACTGATAAATTTACAATTATAATATATGGAAGATGAGAATTTTTCAGGTTAACCATTTTTTTCCGAGCTCAACACTCATGAACTAAACTTGAAGTTTCTGGTAATTTATTTCAAACTTTGACCACTTACTCTCAATTTATGAAAAATTTGATGAAAACATGAAAATGCCAGGGAATTCCGAAGAATTCCAAATTAAGTGTACACAAATTTTTTTGGGATATTTACCCCTCGGTATATATGTAATACATTCACATCATAGGTTTCTATTTTATTAATATACTAATAGTGTTTTCTGTAAAGCGTTTGCAAGGAAAGTAGATCTTCGATTTACTGAAAACAAATTTAGTGGCAATTAGTGCTAATGCAATAAAATTTCAAGTCAAATAGTTTATAATAGTTTTCTTAAAACCATTATAATAGTGTTTAATTTGTTTATAACTAAAAAAACAGAATTGTTGTTTATTTTTTGATTTGCCCTGGGTATATTTATTTTTGTTCAATTGTTGTATTTCAGTGTATATTTTCTGTTTTTAAAAATAATTAAATAAATTAAATAATGTGTATATATTTTTTATTTAACATGTAATAGAAAAGTATAATAACAACTATAACTATAAATTAAAAAAAAATTAAACTAACATTTCACATATTTAACAGTTTAGTGTGTGTACGTATGTACTACTTATATAAATAGATTATTCAGCAATTTCATAGATTTCTACAGATATTTTCTCTTTTATTATGCCCATTTCGAATATTTTCATCAATTCTATCAATATTTTATATATTATCATTACCAACAACATTTTCCCTACTCTCAGCAACATATTCATCAATTTGTAAATCATCGTTAGATAAACATAAATTATGTAAAACACGCTAGAAGCTAATATTACAGGTGGTATAAAATCTATTCGGTTCATATCTAAATATTTTAATCGTCGAAAACGTCCAAACAATAATGCAAAAGCTCCTTGAATTACTTGTCTGGTTTGTGAAATTCGAAGATTAAAATTTCTTTTTGCAGCATTTAAATTTCCTCGGTCTATATAAGGGGGAATGCACCAATCTAAAAGTGGATATGCTTTATCACCTATGATAAATAAGTTTTCATCAGGAAAAAATCTGTTTTTGTTTTGAGAAACATTTTCATACAAGTCTGAATTTCGAAAAATTCGTGTGTCACTAACGGAGCCTGGATACCCAACGTAGCAATCAATAAAATTTAATTTGGCATCACAGGTAGCTTGTAATGTAAACACAAAGTTACATTTTCTAGTTATGTACACCTCAGCATCAACTTTTGGAGCCTTTATAGAAACAAAAGTGCCATCTATTGCTCCAATAACATTACCCAAGCAACATTCTGACGACGAACCGACGTTGCTGTTCGCAACTAAAAGTCGGTGTTCGACGTACACAAAACGTCGGGATGACCCATATTTGTACTAGTCTGGTCAATAAAATATGGGTCGATTCGACGTAGAGGACCGACTTTAGTCGTTGTGATTACCGACCAAATGTTCACCAAATTTTACGTCGGCTTAAGTTGGTTGTCAGCCTATTACCAACCTTATTTAAAATTTGCCCTTAATCTGACCTACAAAAGTCGGGTGTAGGTAGTGAAACTAAGCAATTTTGTATATTATTCTATTTGTCGTACCTATCTATTTATATAAAATGGATAAGGCGTGTTTATCATTGAGTACGTATTATATACAAAATACTTCGAATAAAATTTTAATAAATCTGGTGGGGTAAAAACTGAAACGAAAGAAATTTTATTGATATATATAAAGTAGGTCGAAAAATATAGTGAACCCATAAGAATAATGTTTATTTTAAGAACGAAAGTACTATTTTTATTTTTTTACACTCAAAAAATATTTTCCGTTTCCAAAGAAAGCGCAATTGAAATATTGTTTAATTAATTTTACGAGTAAATAAAAACTTTTTTGGTTACTTTATTTGAAAAAAGAGACAAATTTTGTATATATAAAATAATTGTACACATAATCAACATGGCTGCCTATTATTTCCTTCTGTGGAACCAGAAAATATGGCGAAGGCGGAATAAGTGCAACTATTTTTACTAATAGCGACTTCACGGTTAAATAATTTTACCTGCACCAACTTTTAGTAGGCTTTGGTGCAGAAATATGCACTAACACTAACGTTCATTCCAAACAATCACGATAATATCGACCGTCTCTTGCAGTTGATGTATAAATCTTTACTAAATATCTATCAATACCTGAATTATCGACATTGATTTTGAGGTTATGTTAGACCAAGGACCAAAAGCCTAACACCAACGTCCAACCGACGTTGTTAGACGACTACGTCAGTCAGCAACGTCTAACCAACGTTGGAATGTTACCCAAAAATTACCTAAATCTAATTAATCAGTTACCAACGTCTAATCAACGTTGGATAATAATCTAAGAACACACTCAACGTATTAAGTAGATTTCTGACATTAAACCAATGTTGGTAAATGTGCTAGATGTAAATAGTAGGTTTGCGAGGTTCAAGCTACGTTGCTCCGACGTTGTATCATAACTATAAAGACGCTACTTGACTAATATTTGTAATAATTCTGACCTTATAATTAGGAAAAAAGTAGTCGGTAGTCGGTAAAATGTTACTTGAGATGAATGTAGCTACCTATCAAGTCGGTTACCAACGTTATACAGAAGTAGGTGTATTACCGAAAAATTAATCGGAGCTACTTAAGTTAGTCATTAACGTCTAACCAACGTTGGTTAATAACTAAAAAGGACCAAACCTATTAAGCCACTAACCAACGTCTAACCAACGTTGGCAAGTGTTCCATAACAAACTTAACTTATTAAGTTAGTCACCAACGTCTACCCCAACGTTGGTAGATTACTCAAAATTTAACCATACCTATTTTAGTCAGTTGTCAACGTCTAACCAACGTTGGTAAGTTATTCAAAATATAACCATACCTATTTTAGTCAGTTGTCAACGTCTCATCAACGTTGGATAATGACTTGAAAACATATCAAGTCGTTTTCCAACGGCAAATCAACGTTGGTAAATCGTCCAGACTTAAGCAGTAGGTTTGCGAGGTCGGCGCAATATTTGATTCGACGTCGTATTACAACTACAAAATTTAAGTTATTACTCGACTACTATTTGTAATAATTCTGACGTCGGAATTAGTGAAAAAGTAGTCGGTAGTTGGTAAAATGTTGCTTGGGTATCGACTCCAGCACTCCGATAAAATTGTTCTGAAATATTATGAATATCCTCTCTAGTTGGCCACTTGATCACTCTATGTGCAAGTGAATTTAAGGCTTTCACAATTCGGAAAAATGCCGTTGAAAGTGATGACTTGGCCATATCAAATTGCTGTTCAACTGATCTAAAAATAGAGTATATTAGGTAGATAGATACAGTATTTGTATAGAATATTATAAAAAATTTAGGGAGAACCTTAATGAAACTATTATTTTAACCTATTATTTGTATATTATCCTCAGATTAGAGAATTAGTATACATATAGTTGTTTTAAGTGTCATTTTTTATATTGACAGCATGAAAGGTTGTCATTGAGTAAATCCTAAAAATAATCGTTTCATTAAATATATGTACCAACGAAATAAAAGATCAGATTATGTAAATAGGGAGAACCTTTATGTAAATTTGCCAAAATATTAAAAAGGGTAACTGTTATTTTGTTACCAGTATTTATTTAGTCGATTCCTTCCAAAAGAAGTACCGTAAAGCGGGGTGAAGAGGACCAAAATTCAAGATTTTTTTCACTAAAACTGTATGAAATCTTTTGCCAATTCATTCCAAAGTTTAAATGAGTATTCTATAGGGCGTTGAGAAATACTTGTCAAATATTAAGAATTTTAGACAATCAATTTTCTTTTTAATTTTTGTTTAAAAAGTGGTCCGCTCTCCCTACTAAATGGGGCGAATCGGACCACCGGTTAAAACACATTTAAAACTCACTTTAGCAGTCATATATGTAGAGCGGACCACAATAAAACTTTTTTTAAAATGTTGGTATGGTTTTGGGATAAAAAACAATTGAAAGAAATGAAAAATTAATTCAGTGAATGTAAGTTTATTCACAACATAAAACATAAAAAATAATACTTTTATAAAATGTATAGAAAAATCAACAGCATATATTTTTTAAAACAATAAAAGATTTACGAGTAAAATAAGTAAAATAAAAAATAAATAAGTAAAAAAAATTAAACTAGGTAAGCATGGAAACATCGAACTTAAGCCCTGGAAATTGATATCGTCCTCTCCGCAAATCTACAACATGACTAACTCTTTCTATAATATTTGGAAATGATATGGTGCATTCATCTGCAATTTGGGGATAAACAAAAAATGTGTCCTTTTTTACCAATTTTTTTCCGCAAAAAATTGATTTTATATTTTTGAGGTTCGATGATATCAGTAATTTGCCCGATATAATATCTCTTGAATGTATCGGTCACTGATGGATACGCCACCACCACAAAATTGTGAATATGTAGGTTTTGAAGGTTATCACTGTTCAACTCTTCATCCACGTCTAAACGATCATCAGATTCGTCGTCCCCCGCATTGTCTTCTACATCGCTCGAAATATTTTCATCAGAAGATTTGTCATGTAGACTAAAATTACTTTCACTTTCAGAAAAATCATCCATTAAATCATTTCGCCCAGCAATTCCAACGCTTTTTCCAGGCTGAACATCATTCTTTTTCCCCCTTTGTTTTCTTTCTGGCTTATCACGCATTCTTGATGTTTTGAGAATATTAAGCAGTTCTTCACCCCATACATTTCGTATTGTTTGGGAATCTTCATTATGTTGTTGATCAGGAACCTTCTGTATTACTCTTTGGCGGTTCAAAGGATAGATTCCGCAACTTTCAAATCCAGCTTTTAAGTTGTTAGATGAAGTTTCGAAATCCATGGCTTTGGACAAAAGTCTGGGAAATTCTGATTTTGGTAGAACTCCTCTATTTTTTTTCTTCCATTCGAGAAGAACATTTCGCCATCGCTTTTTTAGTGGACCAAAGAAAGCTACATCCAATGGCTGGCATAACTGTGTAGCATTGGGTAGGAGCAGTAAAAAGCGTATATCGTTATTGGCACAAAGTTGAATAACATTGAGGGAGATGTGGCTGGAAAGGTTATCCCCGATCAGGACTCTGGGTGAAGGTTGTTTTTTTAAGTATGGAAGAGCGATAGAAACGAACCAATCCTCGAATATTCTGGAATCAAACCAGCCACTATTCGATCTGTTAAATCGCATCGCGTCTACGCCCCCTTCTGTCCATGTTGGATACATATTTTCTGCTCGATAAACTACATATGGGGGCAGAATATCTCCATTTGCCGATCCGGCCATCATAACTGAGACACTTGCTTTTGTTGAGTCTAGAATCATTTCAGGGTGTTTGCATCCTCTCTTAACAACAACCTTTTGTCTTCCAGGATCATCCACGAAGTTTGTTTCATCGTAATTAACAACACTTCGCGGATGAACATTTTCCATCGACGCTTCCAGCTGATCAAAATAATTATGAAGTAAATTTACACCTACTTCGGCTCTGGTTCTTTTAATATTTTTGCCAAATCGCACAGTCAAGTTTTGATGTCGTCCAAGAAAAGTATTAATAAAATCTTTTCCTGGCATGTTATCTTTAAAACGTTTTTCTCTTTTGCCACTGCGATCCAAGTAAGCCTTTATTAAACATCTGATGTCCATTTTTGTCAAGGGGAACCCCCATTTTGCACACAGTTCTAAACCTTCACATAACACATACTCTTCATTATCACTGAGACATGGTTGTCCACCATATTTTCTTGTTTGCTGGCCTTTGAGTTTTCTAATTAAGGTTGTTTTTGGAATTTTGTATTTTTCCGAAATTTTTCTGAGAAAGTCTTCCTGCTCTACAGTCGTTGAGGAAACGCGCTAAATTTTCAGGAGTATAATTACAATTAGGTAATTTTCCAAACTGTCTCTTATAATTTTGTACCATGGTGGAGCTAGCAAATAACATTAAATATGAATATATATATATATATACATACAATCATGATTTGTAGAAATATCTGATGGTCCACTCTACCCGCACATTTGTTGATTTTTCCTTCTTAACCTTCCCCTACTTATATTATACCTTGTGCCCAACAAATTGTACAAATATTTTGAATTGAAACTTACCAGGTTCTCAATAGCACATGAGGTTTGCGCCACAACGAAGAAAACACATGAAAACTGTTACCGATAAAACGTGCTGGAACTAGTTTTTTTACAGTCAGTTAAACTAATTTTATACGTACAGATTGTTTTCTGTGTTCATTCCTAATAACTTACTGGAATATCAAAGTTTTGCTAGTAGCATCTAGATGGCAGTAGTTGCCAAAAATTTAAAAATCATGTTTGGTCCACTTTACCTGCAATGGTCCTCTTCACTCCGCTCTACGGTAATCACCAATCAGATCATCAATACTAGTGAATAATTAAGATATTTTACATATTTTTTTATTTAAAAAAAATATAAAGGATACTGTTTCCTCTATGTACTTAATAAATGTATACCAATACATACCTATAAGAGTCTGGTGTAGCCAGAATCCACAAAACCGCCAATAACTGTTTTTCTGTATTAATACGGTTTCTGCCAATAATAGTTTTTTTATTAATTATACCGTCTATTAGAGGTACTAACACTTCAAATGTTTGACGATTAATTCGAAAATGAGACTGAAACTGTCTCGCCTGCATGGCCGGAATTATTCTCTCAACGTAATTTTTCAGTCTTTCAGGTCTATTCTTAACAGGATGAACTTCTAAGTCTTCCTCTTCAACGTCATCATTATTTGCTGGTAGCAAATCACATTTCCACAAAACTTCCTTTGATGCAGCAATAGAAAATGCGATATTTGTTCTTTTCCGAATGTTTAAATCCATCTTTTAAAAATCACCCTTAACCTCACAAAACATCAGAGAATACACATTACACCAACATCACCTTTAATCGTTCGAAAATTCTTGGTAAAGTGAAGCTCACGTGACATAACCTACACTCTACCCTCACTCTGCCTTTCTGAACGAGCTCCTGTGCTGTGATGTGGGGGAAGACGCTTTTTTGTTGTAAGTTCTGTGTTTACCGTTTGGTCAGGTAGTTGTCTCTGGTTTGGTATAAAAGTGTTTGGATACACAAAGAACTTACTCCGTGGTTTGGTATTATAAAAATGGAAGCTAGCGAAAAGTAAGTACCTAAATGAACTATGTACATAATATTCATATGATATGTTTATATTTTATTTACTTTAATTTGTCATGCAACCTGCACACTGCACATAACCTCAATCGGAAGTTACATTTTCCCGGTACTCAAGAAGATAACCCGCCTTTTAATTGCTAAAAACGATCCTTTAAAGTAAATCTCAGATTTTCAAATGTCATTTAATTCCGTCCTGTGTCTTTGTGTTATAATATAACTGAACTTTCTTTATTTAAAGCAAAATCCAAAAGTTATAAGTATTAAACTATTAATAAAGCTTTGGAGGATACTCGTATTCTCATTAGTCCAGAAATAATTATTTGCTTGCCTCACGCAATATATCTACTGTATTTGGGGATAAAAATATCCATCAAAAGTCTGCACTGATATATTCAAATTTTTTACTTTATCGTGGACTTAGTATAGTACAGGGCAATTGCCATTTAATTTCTTACTAGTGTTCTGTTCCTTCCATTTACGTACATGTCTTAACTTTTTACGAAACTTTTGTATACTGGACTTAATTTTGCACTGCATTGCGACCAAAGAATCAAGGTTTCTGTCGAAACGATAGAAATAAATTTCTTAGAATAGTAAATATTTGTGAATCAGGCAATTCTGTTGGAAAAAAATGCTTGCTTTTATGACATGAAATGTTTTAAATTTTGGTCTAGAGATAAACTATATTTTTTTTATATTCTAGGTGTTCTACGAAAAAAATCCGCGTTGCAGAAACGCTATTCGGGTGGAAGTAGAAAGTGTTATCAAAACTTGAGAACTGCCTCTGATAGAGATTGGGGGCGCAACAATAGAAGAGAAAAAAAAATTAGTGTAATAATTGACTGTCAAAAATTAGAGATTTGTTTTGTACAGGGTGGTCCACTCAACATTCCACCCCCTATTATCTTTCATAATTGAATCTGTTATTAAAAATTTGCTATGCTTGGACAAAAAAGCCATTTTTTTTTAATTGAATTTTTACATAATATTAAACAATGGACCAAATTACATTCAGTGTGATAGTTTTCAATGTTTTTAACTTAAAATGGCGAAGTTATTAAATGTCAAAACTTTAGTAAAAAAAAGTTTCTTCTATGTATATGTTGCTAAGAAATGGAAATTTTAACAGTTTAGTTTTATATTAGGATTAATAATAGCAAACAGTGCTATTTTAATTATAATTTGAATAGGCAAGGGGACAATTTTTTTTTTATTACTTTAATAACATCTACAGTTTAAAATAATTGACCCGTATTTTTTTTTTTTTTATTAAATGTCTTATGCTTAAAAAAATTTCGTAAAGTTTAAGCGCTCTTTAAACGGTCAGATATTCCCGCATTTTCCCAAGCCAATTGTATTGGCTAGTATTCGCCGTGACGTAACAGCGTAGACAGCACAGATTCAGCGAGGAAACAAATGCTGCATTGCCATGTTTCTAAATAATTAAGATAATATTGTGTTAATGTAAAGCAATCCTTTATTATAGTATTAGTAAACCATTAGACATTAATCAATGGTTAAATATAGGGAATGCTTACATGCTTTGTGTTTATATTTGTGTTAAAAGAAATTATTTTAAAAAGCCAGATAATAAACTTCAGGGAACATGCTTCTTTTTTAGAAATTTGGCAACGGAGCTAGTTGAATATTTAACCTTAATGTATTGTTTGTTGTTTTGTATATCATTACATTATTTTGAAACTTAAATGTCTGTAAAGAAGTGTTTTGTACCTGGTTGTGGAAATGTTAGTGAAGTTACAGTTACGCAAATTTACATTATCAATAATTATAACACCTGCACTATAATAACCTTGTTTTAGTTTTCTACCCTGGAATGCGCGCGTCGTATCTACGCTGTTACGTCATTATGAGACCGCCGATTGCTTTCATTTGAAATACATCCTCATTTCCAGCATTTTCATTTCACAATTAAACAAAATATGGTTACTAAAATTATATTTTAGTAATATTTATAGTGAATTAAAGGTCTTTACTATAATACCATGATGTTTCTTTTTGTAATTTTGATTACAGTCCCCTCGCCTATTAGAAAAATCATTATTTTATAAATATAACAGTAGTAAATCCATATAAAAAAATTTTTTCTTCTAATTTTGACGTTAAATAACCGGCATTTTAATTTTAAAAAATTTGAAACTATCACACACTGGATGTAATTTGGTCCACTGTTTAATATTATGTAAAAATATAGAGGGTGTTCCATTGAAAAAGTTTCGCTTTTTAGCGCCTCTGTATATTTCCAAGCATAGCAAATTTTTAATAACAGATTCAGAATCTAGAAAAAATCACATAGGTACCTATTTTGAAAATTTTAAATCTCAAAACTATGGGAGATAATAGGGGGTGGAATGTTGAGTGGACCACCCTGGATAAATTATCATAGAGAATATAACTTACTTTTTATTATCTTATAGCTTAGTTTAGGATGTTTGTTTTTGTTGTTTTATAAGATTTATTTTATATCATAGTTTGTCATTTTGAGTGAATTTATAAAAATGTTATATTTTTTTAAATTTTATATTAAAAATAGAGGTGATAGAACCTACATATTTTTTTATTGAATCATATTTAATTTATCAAGAACTGTGAAACTTCTTTAAATATGTATAAGGTGAATATTCACATTAGGAAGTTTTAGTGAGCAGCAGGTCTTTGTCTTTTATTCTACACCTTTAATAATAATAATATCGTCTTTATTATTAAACTAGACAGAAACAATACAATTGTTTCTTAACCGAAAATTCACAATAATATAGTATAGGTGAAGTTTAGCCTATATGACTACTCTTATACTTAATCTACAACTGACTTAACTAAACTGAACAAAAAATCCTATCCAACTTACCTTTACTAATATAAATATGGGGTAATTGCTAATATGAAAAACAAAAATAAAAAAATATTTAACAATAAACAAAAAGTAGAGTTTTTATAACACTTTAAATCTTACAATGGTGAATATTTTATAATCCTTATTTACATCTGAAATATCGTTGACACTTAGTTTTCGACTCGATTAAATGCCTTAAACGAATTTTCATTAAATATTTTTAAATACTGCTTAATAAAACGAAAAAAAAATATCTGCAGGGGTAAGTATTTTGTTAATCGTCATGTAAAGGTAAAATCCTCATTTCTTCTATATGCTAGTGATAACTACAGATAACAAGCAGACCTGCCACCATACGATGAATAATGAGCCCATATGATTTTACAATTGTATGACCAAATTTATACGCATTTACACTGTTTTATTAAAATCCTGTAAATGTGTATTAAACTTTGTCAGTCAGTTGCAAAATTATAACAAAAGTAGGACACATTATTCGTTGTATAGTGGCGGATCTGTTTGTGGTGCTACCAAATATTAGGACACCCTGTATATGGATGATTTAAATGTGGGCTGTTGGCCCACTAATGTGCCATCAAATAAATATTGCATCGGTCCTTTACTGACAAAACGTTGGGCCATTTGAGATAAGGGGTAACTGGCCCGTATTGAGGCCGTAGTCTCCTATAGACACAAGGCCAATGCTGTATAAATGCATCGGCCCAGCATCTGCATTATCGGATGAAGGCTATTCAACCAGCATAGGGCCGGTAATAAATGTTTATTGGGTTTGTGCAGACTAGCTGCACTGTTCTAATGTCAAATAACATAAAATCAAAAATCATAAAATGAATAGAAAACATAACGAAATTAAATCATAAATAAACTTCTTATAAAGTGGTTCCTTGGGTATGATGGCTTGCGTATGATTTTGCATGAAAAAAAATATATATATATATCGGTGCTCAGGAAACAATACCTCATATCTCCATCTTTGCTCAGACATGTTCAATATTTACTATGTAATTTTATAATCTAAAATAAACTAAAAAAACACAAATTTTTAAATATTAAAAAAATTAGATCAGAAATCACAGGCAGCAATAATTTAAAAAAAGTTATTTTTATGGACAGAAAAAATTAAATGAGTGCATAAAATATATTGCTTAAGAAATACCTAAAATACCCACAAAAGTACTGAAAATATATATCTACTATTTAAGAGACAAGATATGACTCGAGACAAATTAATATACGATATATTATATGATATGATTAAATGATAGGTACCTAAAGTAAATGTTGCTAGTTTTTGTTGATTTTGAAACAGTAAAATTTTGTTATTACATACTGATCGTTGAATTACCTCATTTCATGGTTAGTTATATTCCTCCTAAATCGATTCACCCCATTATCACTTTAGCCTGTATCATATATCCTAAAACAACATAAATATATACTTATAGGATTATAGTAAATATTGTATTTTAAGGTCTAAAATCACTGCAAGGCAACCATCTTTTATGGAATTGAAATTAGTACAGGTGTCAGACTGTGCTACACTAGCAAAGCATACTTAAAAAATAAGGGGTTAAGCACCCAATTTGACAACTACAAAATAATCCCATTTTGCATGCTTTTTTTAATACCAATCACTAATAAACAATAGAATCTCTCATAGTTATTGACCGACACAGTTGCCTGCAGTTGGTTCTGTCTGTCGATAAATTACGTGGAGAAATGGGTTTTTTTCATTATAGTTGTTTATATTATAAAGATGGCAAGAAAACATTTTTTATTTAAAAACTGAGATAAAATTAGTTATGAAAAAATCAATACCTACCTACGTAATGATAATATTTCTTGATCAAATCAGGATGATCACTTTACCCAGTGTGGCAAATATAATACACACAAATCTGTGTTGATTTGTCTGTATAATAATATAAAAATAAATATAATTCAAACGTAAGTATGTAGTTATAATAGTGAATCGACTAGTTTTACATGATATATATATTAATGGATAAATGTAACTTTGCAATTAGTCATAGGCGAGTTTGTATAAAATATACATTTTAACATAATATATTAACAATACAGATACTACGGATCAATTTTAGGAATATTAAAACATTATTTTATCTACGTATGTAAATTAAGTTAAATAGAATATTTTATTTAGTTGGTTATTACCACACCCCCCCCCCCCACAAAAAAAAAAAAAACCCCAAAGCAAGACCCCCCCCGCGAGAAAAAAAAACCCCAAAAAAAAAAAACGGCCGGGGGGGGGGGGGAAAAAAAAAAAAAAAAAAAAAAAAAAAAAAAAAAGGGGGGGGGGGGGAAAAAGCCCAACCCCCCCGGGGGGGCCTCCCAACCAAAAAAAAAAAATCCACCCCCTTTTAAACCCCCCCCGGGGGGGGGCCCCCCCCGGAAAAAAAACCCTGGCCCTTTTTCCCCCCCCCCCCCAAACCCGGGCAAAAAAAAAAAAAAAATTGGCCAAAAATTCCCTTTGGCAAAAATTTTTTTTAAGGAAACCTTTTGGGGGGGGTAAAAAAAAAACCAAAAAAAAAAAAGGGGCTGTTGTAAAAAATTACCTTTATTTATTATGTAAATACATGCAATTTCTTCGTTAAACAAATTATCACATAGTTTCATGAATAAAAAATATTACAACTTACCCCATAAGTACTGATAAAAGACAATTCCAGAATTTATAGAACTTTGAAAACTTCACCGGCTCTGTCATCGAAAGGTTACTGACCTTCATGACCTAAAATATTTAAAAGACAATTTCGATTAGAATTCACCATATAAATAAGGAAATTATTTAAGTCAGCGACTACAGTGTATCTTAATCCCTGATTTTTCAAAAATTAATAATAATAATATAACCAAGTCTAAAATTAAAACCTAATGGACGGACTGAAGGTTTTGTGGAATTTAAGACTTTTTTTATATTACATAAATAAAACATCAATAGGTACCATACAAATATTTTTACTTACGATATAATAAACAGTTTATTTAGTATAAACTGAGTTTATATAAATATAAAATTTCACAAATATTTCAAACAAATCTCTTTAAAATGGCTACTGAATAAACAGTCAAATGTCTAATTTAATTAATATTAATTTGTGATTGGTTGTGCTATCACATGTGCTGGATTTTTGCCACCGAATTTAGAGTTCTGGATAGGCACCAAATATTTTCAAGGTTTATTTAACAGGAAAAAATAAAATTTGTTGTCTTCTTTAAATTTTCTTTTTTTAAATACGCCATTTATTGTTAAAAGGTTAACATGTTCTAATTTTGATACTATTTGTTGTTTATTAAGAAATTTATTTAATGCCTATGGAAACGCACCCTATCTCTGATGTTGCGAGGTCAGTAGAACAAGTCGCATACCCCTGTTCACTACTGTGAAGTTGTCCTCGGAAATGTCCTCAGAACTAAATAAGGGGAAGGGGAATGCTTACTAAAGTAGGTTTCAGAGAACTCTCTCACCTAAGATATTTCAAATATAATTTTTTAGTGATAGGCACTGTATATTTCAATTTCAAATAAAATTTAAAAAAAAAATAATTGTGGTCGATACGTAAAACATTACAGCCTGTAGACACTCTGTTGTGAAAGATTCAAATAGGAAAATAGTGTTATATGATAAACGTATCGAATAACGCAAGTAAGTTTGTGAGATCATTAGCAGGATTGATAAAAATAGGGACGACGATAGTAATAATCAATTATTCTTGGCTTCAGAAAAAGACCGTTTCAGGGTTTAACCTCAAAAACATGTAATCAGAACAATAGATATTTAAACATTTTTTGAACAGAGCTATTAGCTCTAGCTCTGTTCAAAAACTCTACACTAGCTACACCAGTGCTATAAATTACACTTGGATCAATTATTCGGTGTTCACAAATCTTAGTGTAGCTGTCATTTGAAATATGTCAAAAATATTTGGTGTTCAATACTTTCAGTGTAGTGCAGACATGGCTACACTTTTACACTAACTTAAGATCTAGAGTAATAGTGTAGTGCAGATAGATAAGCGTATAAATAAGGTTATAATTTAATCATAAGATGAAGGAGGTTATGTTATAATGGTAATTATTTAGTATACGATAAGATGCTTAAATTTTCCAGAAATTTTTCTACCCCCCCAAAATAAGGTACGCTGAACACAAATATGAAGTTTTTTTTCGCCGGAGACAAGCCGTTATGGAGAAATAAAATAAAAAAATTTTGCACTTTCACAGACATCTGTCACTTTTTACACTGGATATATCTAACGATTTGCATTATTTCCCTCACCTCAATAACACTCTGAATGGTTTGGAGTATAGTATATGCCATTTTTTATAATAAGAGCAATTTTTTTTTTAGAAAAACAACTTTGTATTTGGGATAACGCCATTACATGATAAAAATGCAACTAAAATGTATGTGAAATTAGCGTCGAGTTTCAGATAATATCTAAAGTGCCTCGCAAACAATTTCCCACTATATTTAACAGTTTCTTAATGACAGGCGATCGGGCGACAAGATAAAATTTGTTTCACTGGCTTTTATTTATTTATTTATTGCACTTTTTATTTATTTACTGAATTCTTATTTTCGGTGATTTTCAGAACACGCCCCTGTGATATACCACAAAACCAATTATACCGACACACTATGGAGTGTAGAGAATATGGAGTGTAGAGAAGGAGGAACGTCTCTTATGGACGGTACGTCCAAAATGTGGTCTGAATTCTGTAAGGTATGAGATGTGGCGCTGATCGTATTATGGGATTGAGTCTGAAGTTAAACACTTACTATATCTCTGAAACTAGCTTCAGATTCTATAAACTAACGAAAACATAATATTATGTAGGTGTTGAAAAGAATTATACAGCGTAAAAAAATAATAAAAATAGTAAAAACAAAATCACGTAGAATACCTCCTCTAAATCAGCGCCACCTATTCTTCCATCGAAAATCCGATCACATTTTTTAACACGGAGACGTTTCTCCTTGTCTACACTCCATAGTAGAGAAGGAGGAACGTCTCTTATGGACGGTACGTTCAAAATGTGGTCTGAATTCTGTAAGGTATGAGATGTGGCGCTGATCGTATTATGGGAGATTGAGTCTGAAGTTAAACACTTACTATATCTGAAACTAGCTTCAGATTCTATAAACTAACGAAAACATAATATTATGTAGGTGTTGAAAAGAATTATACAGCGTAAAAAAATAATAAAAATAGTAAAAACAAAATCACGTAGAATACCTCCTCTAAATCAGCGCCACCTATTCTTCCATCGAAAATCCGATCACATTTTTTAACACGGAGACGTTTCTCCTTCTCTACACTCCATACGACACACTCTACACATCATCAAATGTTCATTGCACATTGTCATATCCTGTGCAA
Source organism: Rhamnusium bicolor (assembly GCA_029963845.1). Lineage (NCBI taxonomy): Eukaryota > Metazoa > Arthropoda > Insecta > Coleoptera > Cerambycidae > Rhamnusium > Rhamnusium bicolor. The sequence continues at coordinate 96,010 of JANEYF010000327.1, read as the reverse complement.
ACATCCGTAACTACCCTTAAATAAGTTAATAAGATTGCATTCTTCAATAACATTAAGAATTATTCCTTGCCCTATAAATTTTGGGTGGAAACGGGTAAGTTTTAAATAGGGTGCTTTTTGCATAGGATTATGGTTACAATAAAAGGCGTTGGTTTAGCGAATAATTTTAATATGAGGAAAGGGTGGTTTCATTATAAGGGGTTATTGTAACAATAAAGTTAGAAAAATTGGTAATTTTCTAGAATACGCACTTTTGCAATTTTCGAAATTTTTTGCATACATTTACTCACAAACGATGTAGTAATAATTTGTGACAAGAAATGTTGTGCAAATAATAAATAAGCCAAGAAACTTACGGGATCGTGGAGCGAATTGGGGTGCTGGGCGGGTAATAGCGAGCCGAAAATGACTGATATTTCACTAAATGTTTTTTGTAGGGCAAGGGATATTTTTTTGTTTTATTTGAAATTGAAATACTCTTAAATCGTCCTTAGACGTTGGCACTAACCTTACAAGTTCAATCGTCACGCAGTAACAAAGAACTGAAATGGGTTTTCATGAAAAATGCCTTCTAAGCATTGAGTAAGCGTCCCTATACGCCTTCAACCAATCAGCTCTCAGCTTTTTGTTTATACTAACCCGAAAACCTTTTTTCGCGAAGACTTTATTAAAAAGAAAATTGTCAACATGAAGTTAAAATTATCTGAAACGTACTCGCGGAGCCTCACGTATATACCCGCAATAGATGTACTTTATTTCAACAGGTGAAATTAATAAAATGCGCGGCCAACATCGTTGCCAGATTGTAACAATCTAAACATAAATATTTGACCTGCCATTATTAGAAAAATAAACGTCAGGGATTTGTCCCTGACTTGGTTGAATTATCTCAATCTGGCAAAATCTGCGTGCGACACCTGACAGCGTTTTTACAACACACAGAGACAGCCATATAAATGAATACCGGGTGGATAATGTCGTGTTGCAATCTTATTGATTTATTTAAGGGTAGTTAGGGATGTTTGCACAAGATATGACACTGTGCAATGAACATCTGATGATGTGTAGAGTGTGCCGGTATAATTGGTTTTGTGGTATTTCAGAAGTGCGTGAAAATGACCATAATTTTTCTTAGTGTTGTCTAAATACTATACTTACTGTAGTGATCGTGTATAGTGTAAATCAATAAGTTTTCAATAGGTTATTTATATCAATAAATCGAAGTGACAGATGTTCTGATATGACAAGATACCAACTGTCTTTATTATAGTCACAGAAGTAACTAAGAGAGGATTACCAACTTAGATATTGCACAAGGTGATTTCCTATGTTCGGAAAGAAATCCTTTTGCCGTTCAGTCAGAACTCAGGACGTGGCGTTATTTCTCTAGTCACTAATGATTCTCAGGGGATTTTGAAAACTATCTCTCGAATAGTCGGGTTTTGACATCGTAAGGTTTCTGAGGTGAACTTCACGACTAACAGAGGTCGCCACGGTGGTGAAGAGAAAAACGGAAAAAGATCATTGACAGCTACTGGTACCGAAAAATGTTTTCAATAAGTATTTTGGGCATCGATTGATTTCTCACCGATTATATGGCAAGGTTGGGAGCCTGTGAAGTAACACGTATAAAGTGATACATATTTTGTGGTTTGAAGACCGTAGTTGTTAAATGGGAGTACACGCTGGGTTTTAGGTTAAGTAAGTAGAAAACTGGCTATATTCAGGCAAATATTCATTTTGTTACTCTTTCAGTGGCTTTGTAAGCAAGACTAGCTAGCACTAGTGTGGAATCAAATCGAGTTTGGATTAAAGTACCCACTGTATATAAGGTAAGAGTTGCTTGGCTCGTTAGTCGACGACGATGTGCTACAGGTGCGTTTATGCTTTTAGGGTCCTAGATTGAGGCTAGCACTCTTGGTTAAGTGGTGTGGATTTGAACCATCCTGTTGTTTAGGGGTTAGTCCAGGTGACGCAGTTGTACCAGCGCCAGTAGTCAAACCTCCTACGTTGGGATATTTACCGGTGTGGGAACTCAGTATCTTTCGTGGTTTCGCCTATGTATTGGGGTGGGTTGATTGGAAACCGCTGACAACTTGCCATTGTACCGGGAATGAATTGGTTTATGACCTGAATTGACATATCGTACTGAGGTGAGAAGTTCCTAGGCCACTGGAACAGCAGCCTGCGTACTCCTGCGGTGAGTATCCAACCGTCCTACTGCACTCGTGGGGTGATAGGGAACGACGTTGAAAGGAGCCGGAGTCAGGGGGTGTTCAATACTACCGCCGAGGGATTATTCACCTACCACACCACCTGGAGGATACCAGATAAGATATGCCTTTCTCTTAATTGGGATTTAACATCTTTTGGGGTTATTCCTGTTTAATTTTGGGGCCACTTACTGTGAAGCATTTTTGTTCATTGAGCATGCGTAACTTAGAAAGTTGTTCTGTAATTGGTCGACACTCTCGCATACTAATAGGTTAGAGACATTTTTAGGCATTTTAGCCTCACCTTATAGGTTTTTAGTACCTTGCAAGTACGATGGTTTTGAGCGGGTTATCGTCAGGAATTTTATGCTCTAGTTTGTGTAGTAAATTCCCCCATATCTAGTAACGATTATTAAAATATTATAGGATCTAAGTTTAATATGTGTTACCCTACTTTTACTTAATAGTTTATGGTAAATTATAGTGTGTATGTTCTGATATTTGTCAGAACTGTCCTATATACAGAGAGTTTAGTCGTTAGTGTTGTTCGCCTATCGTGACGTCACGTTCGGCATCGATCTGCGTGTATTATTACTATAATTGTTTTTTTTTTGTGTTGCTTACTATTTCATTTACATTTCTATTATATTTATACATTCTAATTACCCCATGCTTTAACCCCTACAGGGGAAATAAACTGCAAAAGGTAATTTGTGTTTGATTTCATCATATAGTACCCAGATAACCTCGTGACAAACAATTATAGAGGCATTATTACCTAAAGGGTTCCCTTCAGACCTGGGCAGTTTCTAGCTACGATTGGCCTTTAGAGCTAGTGGCGCCCTTATATAAATTTTAATTGAACCCCGCCCATACCGGCCGAGCTCCGGAGTATGGTTGCGCACTCGTGAGCAACCCCCTAGGTCTTAAGGTGGAGGAATTTTTTCCCTCTCGCTGTAAATCATAGGAGTGCGTAACACCATCTCTAGAAGAATCATCTAGTAAACTTTCTTCCCATAATTACAGTTTCTTCATTCCACATATGATTCTTCATTGTCCAACTGAGGATGAGGAAAATAACTTCCAAGGTAAATTCTTTATTTTGAACTAAAACTGCCACAAACGTCATCTGCACTTGATGTCCTGGACAATTCTAAATTTTACCTTTGAACTTATGGACCTCTGTCCTACCTACTTTACTTGAAAATAAATGACTTTATTGAATTAAATATGATATCAAGTGTGTTTCTCCCGTCATGCAATCCTAGTTTCTCTAGAATTAGTTAATTTGAAATTTATTTCAAAATGTATTTCAGTATTTTAAAATATCCAATTAGCACCAAAATTGCCAAATGTAATGAACATTTTGATTTAATAAAGCTAAATTGTTCAAAATGAGCATCTACACGAAAAGTAAAATGCACTGTATATGTTAATTTTTTATTCTAAATTTTCGTCGTTTCGCTTTGTTGAAATTTGAAATCGCAGGTATGTTTTCTCACAATTAAGACATAATTATTATTTTTTGTAGAAAAGGAACAAACACCTGAAGAGATGGTTATTGCTTCAAAGGGCGAATAATTGAAATACAAAGGTAAACAGAGACCTGTCAGTCCTAATTTGGATAGAAATATTGGTGAATCTACCTCTTCAAAAGTTATTATAATGCAGGATATTCTTCTCAGTCCAAGTAAGAATTTAATATTTTCCTTTTACTCTTTGTTTGAGCATCTTTCATCAATAATTGGAAATTTTTCAACAGTAAACATTTCCAATATTGCATTTAGAATATCTGCAATATATTAATTTATTTCCTTAATTTCAGGACCTGTCCAATTGATATAAACATTCCAGACCAGACGGCCCTGTCTCCAGAAAAAACTCCAGAACTCCTTTCTCCATCAAACTCCACACAAACTCCTAAACTTCTATCTGCTCATACACCAAGAAAAGTTCCGGCAAACCATCAAACATCTGCAAAACGAAAATTACCGTTTGAAGAAGAGAGTTGGAGAACTTGAGGGAAAATTGGAAAATTCCCTTGCTGATGTTTCTCTTGAGCAATACAACTCTCTAACCTATAAATTATGTTCTTCAAAGAACTGGCAAGATTTATAAATGCTCAAGTCGCATTCAGTCAAAAGGCCATCGATAGCACCAAAGCTTACAGATTCACACGTGTATCCAAATAACTTTGAGAAAATGAAAGTTAAATTTGCCACTCAAACACTGAGTGCAACTGTTTGTGCTGGTATGAGTGTTTATATTAGATTCGGTGTTTTGCCAGCATATGCCGCAGCAGCCGCAGAATTCATTAACCGTATGTACACACTATTTGATATCCTTAACTCCTCATCAACATCTAGAGCAAAAAAATATAATAGAGCCTTCAAGGGATTGGATTACCAGAGTATTTCACTGATTATTTAAACTTTTTTTAAATTGTGCAGGTCTTCAATAAAGCAAATGAAAATATCACACATAAAATCAAAAGTCTAAGATGTTGGAGAATAACAATCAATGGATTATTTATCTCTCGGAGGGTTTTAAAAAATGAGAATTTTGATTACGTTTTCACGCGTCGGTTGAATCAGGATGGTCTGGAGAATTTTTCTGGATGCATTAGACAACAAAATGGAAATTGTGTAAATCCCACACCAATCCAGTTCCAGAGAACTTTTATGTCTTATTTATTACATTTTGGTTCAGAAAACTGTGAGGGGGATGGTGATATTTTATTAAAATTTAACGATATAGCAGATGAGCAGATGAAACCGAATGTATACCATTTGTTGAAAATAACATTACAATTGACACTGATCATCAATCCATTGATATTTTTATTAACGAATTTCCAGAGGTATGTTTGCGGATATTTAATGAGAAAATGTTTATTCATTCATTCATGTCCAGTGTATCTGAATTATGCCAGTCAACATAAGGAACTTGATGACGCAAGTTCATTTTGTCACTTATAGCTTACAAAAATGAAAATATAGATACATTTGGAAATTTATATATGCCAAATAATAATTTTGTTTTGTTTATTTCCAATTTAGAAGATCTTTTCCATAATACATTTAAAGAGATCATTGTAAAAAAAATGTTATTAATCACTTCATTACAATTTATAAAACTGTATCATTTAAGCATCCATGCGATAATTTCCCATATGAATATATTTCAAAACTATATAGTAGGGTACTATTATTTTTTACTTAAAAGTTTGTTAACCGAAATTGTAAAATACCTAATTTAAATAATAATAAAAAAAATATATGGAAACACCAATAAATAAATTATGGATATATCTTTGTTCTCATTCTGATTTATTCGAAGTTGGAATTTACAGATTAGCTTGTTGAATACAACGCAGAAGAAAATCCGAGAAACAACAAGCTAATCACCAGCTTCGCGAAAGCCTCAACACCAAGATGAAATTTACAGGTTTATATTTGTCTATGATTTTGTATACTTCAGAAAAAAAATCATGATTATATTTCTTAAATTTTCAGCAAGAAAAAATGTTTTCTTATCTCGCTCAAGTGTAACTAGGCCAGTCATAAAATATAAATATTCGTTATTTAATGTCTTACTAGAAAGATTGTAATTCTGAAAATCATTAATGGTTTCAATCAATTTAGTGTATTATTCATTATGACTTCAAAAATATAGAGGAAACAAAGTTAAAAGTAAAATATAAAAAACATTCTCAGCAATAATTTATTTTACGTAATATTTTTTTCACAAACATGTACTTGTAAACAGAATACATATCTTAAACACAATACATGTTGAGTCCGATCAAGCTGGAATAGTTTCTATGTATGTTCAGTGTTAAGAAAGCTGGAATAGCCTATATGTACGTTTTGTTTTGAATGTAATATGAATATTTCCCGCAAGAGGGAGTAAAAAATGTTTTTGGTTTTTGAGTTTTGACAATATAAATTTTTAAATTTAACGGTAGAAAGCTGTCAAGCGTTGTTGTAGTGATTTTGTATTGTAATCATCAATCATCCAGCAGAATTATAGTTTAATTTTGTAACAGTTAGCATGTTTATAACAAATACAGTCCATTAAAAGCACGAGTGAATTATTTAATCGGCAAGAGATAATAATGGGCATTTGGCCCCAACATATGGTCCTCGATCACGGATGGTAACGAAAACAGCAAACATTTAGGTTAGAAAATCGCAAAAACGCATGGTAAAAGCAAGCAACAACGGGTACACGGGTGTCTCTATCCATGTTTCCCATATATCGACATATAAGCATTTTCCTTTGTTTGTATAATAAACGTCTAGTGGAATTTATACAGGGTGTTTACGAACTTGGGAATATATTTTTAATGGGAGGTAGTACTTGGTAAAAGAAGTCGATTGCCAAAAATTTACCTTAGTAAAAGTCGCTCAGAAGTGGCAAAAAAAAATATTTTAAATAATACACCAAATTGTTTGAGAACCGCTGACGAAGCTAGCCGTGTTCGAAAGCCATGGCAGTGTTGCCAAATTGTAATCTCAATGTCCATTACTTGGCGACAATTCTTTTCTTTTTCCAATAGCATTAGATAAATAGCGTCTAACTGTGCTACCGGTCAAAACTAATTTTTTAAAATTAAATATTTTACCCGAAAATTAAACATCTTGTAACAGCCAGAAAAGTAAAACATAGTAACCTATGGATTGATTGAATTGTTTTAATGAATCCAACTACAGCTTAAAACATTTTTCTCACTATTGATTGATTTACATTTTTTCACATCATTAAATTTGTTATTTTTCACAGTATCTGTATTTTTATGGAAATACTCGTGCAAATACGAAATGGGGAATTCAAAATATTTACATCTTTGTGAGTATTGTACAATTTAAAAATGGAAATATACCCAATCTATTATAATAAATTATAGTGAATAAATCCCTGATATTGAGTGATGAAAACTGATAATTGAACTTATTAATCTTACCTTTACAACAAGCTCTCTGGCGGAAAATTCCTTAAAACACTCCCTTCACTCAACCACTAACACACAATTTTTTTCTTTGTATAGACACTACACTCAAAAACCAAATAAATAACAATATTTCCATGTGTAATATTTGGAAATTCATCACTATTTGTAGTGGTCTTCTTTTTGAAGGTATAAAAGCAATTTTTCCATATCACGAGGCAATTCCGTAAAAAACAAACTCGTCTCAATTTTGAGTACACAAAATTAACGAAATAAAACAATAAGAACTGTTTTAAATATTAAATAACCATTAATATTAGTTTTTCAAACTTCATAATACACTTAAAATAACACGTTCTGTTAACTAGACCACATTTGTGCTATTCGATTACAGCTGATGGGGGCATTGAACTCCATACTTACGAATAGTATGGAGTTCAATGGATGGGAGTCGAAAGTACCCTGCGTTTCCAATTCGATGCATGTTCAGTTCAAAATTATACGAACACACAGACAAACATTTTATTTTTAGTTTCTCCATGCACAAACAAAAGCAATACGTTTAAGTACTTTGTGTGGTACATTTCTCACGCAACTTTAAAAATTACAAAATGACAAAACATAATTCAGACACGAACAGGTCAGCACTGCGCAGACTTGTAAAACAACGATTGCCAACTATAGCATCATTTATAAAATTATTATGATTTTTGCAATAAACGAATATAGTTAGCTCACTTTAACATACCTTGTTTGTGCTAATGCTATCTTTATTTATTACACTTCATTGCAAAAAGTAAATAGGTGCGTTCTTTCTAACTGAGATTTTAGTTAATCTAAATAGTTTTACGCATACGGAGGCTATACCAAATGAAATTATCTTCAACCATGTTTTATGGTCGAAGGAAATTATCCGTTTTATTTATGCAGTGTAACCGTAAAACATCATAGATTAACTCATATCCCAGTTAGAACGAAATACTCGTTTATTCCAAAAATCATAATAGTTTACTAATAATGCTATAGTTGGCGATCATGTTTGTAATTTAGGGAATTATGTTTGCAGCGCTTGTTATAACAAAAGAAAATATTTTACCTAACCTCGATCCTTTTTGTGTATTGATTGATATTATTGCTTTTCCTCGTTGTTTTATATATTTTTGTGTTTCGTTTAGTGGATTTGTGTTATTGTGTTTATTACAATTACGTTATATTAAACAAAAGTGACCAAGGAACTTTACGTGACAACATAGTAAAGAAGGTAAGTTTTAAGATTATTGTTGATTATATTTTTTAATTGTAAAATATGGTCTCGTATTTTAAGGATTTATGTCGAAACTTCAACACTAGTGTGACAATAAGTCACTGAATTTTTTTGACGAGATATTAAGTGATTTTCACTATACCTTTTATGTTTTTGCTTTTCTTGCATTCTGTTTCTACACAATAAACCTATTTCTAAGTAAAGTAAGAAGTACTGTATGATGTACGAATCAAGTTTAATGAAGAGAAATGTGTTTTTTCCCTATGAGCTGTGAGAAAGTGCAGCACATTCATTTCTAAAGAAAATTTTCTGTTAATGATATTTTAGGTTAACCGAAAAATCTAGTTTTAAAGGGAAACGAGGTGGCTCAAGTGATGCTGTCGAATGTCTTTCTCTTCTTTAAAACCAAATTCCCACAGTTCAGCACCATTGAAATAAGTATAATTGAGATAAAGTAACTATAACTATGCAAATTTGGAATTAGGACATATTAAAGTTGGTATAATTTTTTGAGAATAAAAAAGCAAGGAATAAATTATTAAAAAAAATTTCTACTACGTACATACGAATAGAAAGCAAGGATTAAATTATTAAAAAAAAATTTCTACTACGTACATACTAGACATTTTTTGTGGCATGATTTATTTTTGATGCTACATCTTTTTCTCCGCATACAGTAGCAATAAATAAATAGTTATCCAAAATATTGTAAAGTTAGCTATAATTTAATTATTATATTTTTAACCTAGATTACAGCAGTGTGTAGGCATGTTTCGGTCAGTTATTGAACTATGCAAAGATGGACTCACTGAAACGTCTAATCAACCCTTGACAAGAAAAAGAACTAAATCTTTAACTGATGATATACTAGAGACTGTAAGGATGGAAATCAGACATTTACGCTAAAAGTAAGTATTATCTTTTTCTTAAACACTGCCTAGCTTATGAAGTCACTTTTTTTGTACAGTTTTATATCTGCCTAATTTCTAAATAAACTGTAACATAACACCTCAAACTGAATGTTGAAAATAATCTGATTGAAAATGAAATTTCAAACTGCTACCTATATTTGCATACGCCAGTTTTGTTTGGCTATTTATTTTTTTATACATTTTTAGAAAAAAAAATTATTGAGTATTACATCAGCATCCCTTCAAACCTTCAAAATATGATAACAGTAATAAATAGCTATCATTTTTTTATAAGTATTTTATACTGTCATTATTATCTGAATACGTTAGTATAAAAGTTTTAGGTACCTAAAAAATCAAGCACAATACTTCAAATACATTTTATCATAGAAAATATTAAAACAACTAGGTACTCAAATCGAGGGCAAGATTGTATTGAATTAAATAATAGTATTCTTAATAGTAGAAGCAAAATAATATTGTAATTAAAAAAATGTTGACACCAAAAAGAAAAGTTACAGTTATGTGTAAAAATGTTTCTTTTTGGTTTAATTGCCATATCTTTTTGCAATGCAATCTTGTTCCTAGTTTAGTAGTTTTAATAGTTTCTAAGATAAAATGTATTTAAAGTGTTGTGTTTGATTGACAGTATAAAATATAAAAAATTAGGCTTGAAAGGATGCATATGTAATACCCAATAAAAAATAAATAAATAAAACAGATTTATTTTGTTGTTTTCAATATTTGCAGAAATTCTTATTTCCATGTTTTCCTTGAAGATAGAGTTGTCCAGCAATTCAGAGCAGCATTTTCCGAATCTTAAAAAAAATAGTTTTTTTTATAAATGATGATCCCAGAAGAGATTTAATGGAGAAACCCAATATAGTACATGTCGGATGTCGCTTTCTGATGCCATATATGGAAAATGAAAAACTGAGTGTTTCAAGAAAACTATATGTTTTTCTTGACAACGCTTGGATTTTTTCCATAAGAAAATCATGGCAAGATGACAATGTTAAATCTGCCAAAAGTGTTATAGGAACGAGATGGATCAAGGTAACTTATTAGCATTTTTTTTTTTATAGAAAATGAAGTTGATTCCATATTTTGTAATAATCAAAATTTAATTTTTTTATTACTGTGTTTCTATATTTGCACACCTACATAAGGCAGCAGTCAAGTTCAAACTCTTACATTCTTCGGTGTAGAGGGCAGAACATGGATTGCATCTCTGTTCTTGATCTCAAATCAATTGCACTGCTGGCCGCTGTGCTGTGGTAAATCACAGTTACATTTTATATCTAGAGGGCTGCACGAGCTTGACCGAAAGCTTCCTATGCACTGTTTTGAAATTAAAGTACAGTATAAATTTAGTAAAAGTAAGATTAAATGAATAGTTTCTTTATATCTCTGTTTAACTAACTAGAGAACTAAGTTTGATATCTTGGAAAGAACAATGTTGTTGTATGCTGTACTGTTTTTGTCGTTTAGGCAAATTATTTGCGGCTTGCATAATTAATTTGGAACATTACTCATTAGGCATAACATAGCTTTTCATTGTAGGCGTATTGTACTTCATGCTGGTACAGGAAAAGGATTTATTGAGGGAGCAAGCTTAATTTTTAAATCTGGAAGATCTACTAGAGATTATCATGGAGAAATTAATTCCCAAAATTTTGACAGTGTTTGTAACATAATATGTTGCCTGTATTCGATGGATAATGCCAATTACCACAGTGGGCAAGTCAACAAATTTTCTATAAAATCTTCAGAGGAAGAGGCCATGCAAACTTATTTAAAGGAACATAATATAGAGTATCCAGAATTGGCCTCTAAAGATAACTTGATTACTCAATTGTCAGTACCCAATAAATTCTTTATAGTAGATTCATCGATACAGAGTGCCTGGGCATGAACTGTTGCGGTTGCCTCCATGTCATTGCCAATTGAATTGCAAAACGTTTTTATGATAAAAAAGTGCTCAAAGATAGGGATGTGTAACATACTTGAGAAAGAGCTGATAGTAGTATAATAAAAAAGTCAACTATGTTAAACGCACAGTCACCATGATAAAAGCTGCATAAGAAAAAGAAATTTATTGTCTCCGAACATCTCATTATCACTGGGAGAGAAAACACTGACATTTTTGAGGACATTGATAGTGATTGAAAACACTTTAATATGTCTATATTATAATTTATAAAGTAAACATATTTACGCAATAGTAGTTATAGTATGCATTTGCATAATTTTTAACTTTCATGTATTCATTTCTTAAATTTTATATGTAAGTAAACATATTCGTGCAATAGTAGCTTAACCACTGTTTATCTAATTCATATTTTATTTAGATTCATATGCATTTTTTATCTTTTCAAGTATGTAAGTACACGAAATTTTTTCTTTCTGTACACACATACTAATGCATCTAAAGCACATGGAAATGATTAACATCTGTGTGCCAAATACACTTTTTGTACCAAATAGTAAAGTTTAGATAGGATTAATGAATTAGATTAGGATTAATGTTAAGGTTGTTCCTAATTAAATCTTCATGATTTCTATGTAAAAAATGCCATTTTCTAATAAATACTAATAATAATGCAATATTTTAATATCTATGCCAAACTAATATTAATGTAATAATCTTTAGATTATTTTAACAATTTTAATATTGCCAATAGTCGTTTTAGTATTTTTATTTCTAAAAATATGGCTGTACCTATATTCAATACACAACTTAAAAAATAGTTTCTACGACTCATATAATCAATGTTGCCACAACAATAAATTTTAACATACTGAAACTGGGGGGTCAACGTACCTGATCTGAATATTGTTTTAATCATTGTATACTTTGTAATCAAGAAGGAATTATTTTAATTATTCAGTTTTTATTTTTGAAAACTGCATATGTATTCAAAAATAGTAATGAAAACAAAAAATAAATACTAAAATAATTGAACCTTTCAAAAACAAAATATCTTATGTGGCTACCACCTAACTTTCTTTAAAAAATCTGACATTTTATCTTTACTTTTTGTTTTAATCTTTATCTCAAAAACTATGGTTGCCATTGCAATAAATATATGCTGACAGATTTTTTCATGAATTTATGTTTTTTCATCATAATTCGTCAAAGTTCGATCAGAAATGCAATAAAAAATTTTTAAATTTTTTTCCCGACAGTACCTTTTTTACTCTTTCATTCTTTGTCTCTTATGGTGGTACCACAATCATCAAATTTAATGTGACCTAAAAAAGTTTTGAAAATTTTAAATTGTAAATTGGGAATTCTCCCATAATATTTTTTAAATTATCGTAACACAACCCACAACTAGACATTATTCGAAAGATCAGAATGGAATTACTTCATTAATTAGTATTAAGAAATAAAAATAATAATAATATTTTAAACTTTAACAACTAATTATTTTTTAGAACTACCTTTTGTAAAAAAAACTAGTAAAATAAAAACATTTTCAATTCAAACAATTGCCAAGGTACCGACGTGCTTTTTGCTTGATAGTAGGTATTTATGGTATGAACATATTTATTTTAGCAGCACTTGATGCAATGTAAATGAAACGTTGGTTGCGTTTTAGATACTCTTGCTCCATCTGTGTTTTCATATACAAGTGCACACGACGCCAGTTTAAGTAACATTTAGTAATAAAAAGTTACTAAATATCAGCTTAAGTAACATTCAATAATAAAAAGTTACTAAATAGAATTGTTATTTAAAACTAAAAGAGTGGTAGTTTGCAATCAACGTTCAGTTTATGCCATAGTGTTTTTTCATTATTATCTCTTGTGTCCTATGTCATTACGATGCCGCATAATTATAGTAATAATGAACTGGTCGATATGCTGTTAATCTATGGTGAATGTCGCCAAAATTCTGCAGCTTCTCAACGTCTGTACGCGGAACGTTTTCCAAATAGACATGCACCAAATGCCGCAAGATTTGTAACTCTTGTTTAACGAGCACGCGATACTAGTGAGTTACGGCCCCGTCGAGGACGTGATGGAGGTCCTGGTAGGCCTTTGCGTATTTTGAACGCTGAGGAGAACATTTTAAATTTAGTAGAGGAAGATCCATCTTTAAGTACGCGTGAACTCGCGAGGCAAACCCGTACGTCAAATCGGATAACATGGCGGACCTTGAGAGAAAATCAACTATACCCGTTTCATGTGCAAAGAGTTCATGCTCTACAACAACAAGATCATCCCTTACGTGTAGACTTTTGCAATTGGCTGCTAGATCAAGGGCAAGATTTCACTGCCAATATTTTATTTTCAGATGAAGCCATTTTTACCCGCAACGGAGTTTTTAATTTTCACAACACGCATCAGTGGTCTATAGAAAACCCACATGCTGTCCGCCGTACTAATTTTCAACATCGCTTCTCTGTTAATGTTTGGGCTGGCATCGTGAACAATTTTTTAATTGGACCTTTTGTGTTGCCAAACCGCTTAAATGGACAAGATTACCTAAACTTTTTAGAAAATGAATTACCAGGTCTGCTTGAAGAAGTAACTATGGATGTGCGTCTGCTAATGTGGTTCTTACATGATGGGGCTCCACCTCATTATTCTCGTGCTGTGCGGACTTACTTAAACAATAAATTTCCTGATAAGTGGATAGGGCGCGGTGGTCCGGTTTCTTGGCCTCCTCGTTCCCCGGACTTAAACCCCTTAGATTTTTTTTCTGGGGATATTTAAAAAATTTAGTGTACACTAGTGAAATTGACACTATCGAAGAATTACAACTTCGTATTGAAGTTGCGTCACAAACTATTAGACAACGACAGAACGTTTTCGTAAATGTGCGTGATTCCTTAATCCGTCGAGCTCGCTTGTGTGTTGACGAAGGAGGTGGCAACTTTGAACACTTACTGTAATATAGTTGTTCTGAACTTACTGTGAAGTGTGAAATTGTAGCTTAATTATAGTATGGTTGCAATGTACAGGATGCAAGAAATCCAATTTCATTTCATACGTAAGTGTGCACACTTTTTTATAGCAAAACCTCTTTACTCTATAAAATCTCCATTGTGTGTTAAAATTTAAAATATTCATATAAAAATTATAAAATATACCTAACCCTTTAAAAATGACAAAAAAAAGTTTGTAATAAATTTTATTATTTAATATTTATTTTCAGTTTACCCTTCAAACGTCCACAGATTCTAGTGCTTTGGGTGAAAGCAGTCAGAGGGGAGAATTGGTCTCCTTCAAAAATGAGTAGGCTTTGTGGGGAACATTTATTAGCGTTGGATTACTAAAATTTAGGCTACGATGCAACACTAAACTACTCAAACTTGATGCTGTGCCAAGTATTTTTTTGCTTTCCCAAGCATCTGTGGTTAGTAATGATGCTTGCAATGAACAGTTGAACTTTTAAATTAATATTTTATTTTTTTCTTATAGGTCTGACTCTAGAGCTTGTACTTGGGCAAAAAACCGACTCTGAAATTAAGGATCATGGTCAAAGACGTTACTCTGCGTTAATGAAGCAGTTTGCCAATACGCTGTTTATGTTTAGAGTTCAATGACGACATGTCTTATCATCACTTCACATTTCACAGTAAATGTTTAATGTTGCCACTTCCTTCGTCTCCACAAATGAGCTTGATGAATTGGAGATTCGTGCACACTGCACATTTACAAAAACGTTCTGTCTTTGTCTATACTTTGTGACGCAACTTCAGTGCGCAATTGTAATTTCTCAATTGTATCAATTTCATTCCCAGAAAAAAAATCTAAGGGATTCAAGTCCGGCGAACGAGAAGGCCAAAAAACTGGACCGCCGCGCGCTATCCACTTATCAGGAAATTTATTGTTTAGATAATTTCGCACAGCACGAGAATAATGAGGTGAATTCTCATCATGTAAGAACCACATTTGCTGACACACATCCAGAGTTACCTGTTCCAGCAGACCTGGTAAATCATTTTCTAAAAAATTTAGGTAATCTTGTCCATTTAAGCAGTTTGGCCACACAAAAGGTCCAATTAAAAAATTGTTCATGCCAGCCCAATTGTTAACAGAGAAGCGGTGTTGAAAATTAGCAAGGCAGACAGCATATGGGTATTTTAATGATTAATTATCACTGATGCGTCTTGTGAAAATTTAAAACTCCGTTATGGGTAAAAATGGCTTCATTTAGAAATAAAATGTTGGCAGTGAACTCTTGCCCTTGATCTAGTAGACAATTGTAAAAGTCAACATATAAGGGATGATCTTGTCGTTATAGAGCATAAACTCTTTGTACATGAAACCGGTACTGATTTTCCTTCAGGGTGTATCATATAATCCGATTTAAAGTTGGATCGCCCTCTACCGAATTTAAGATAATCTCCTCAGGGTTCAAAATACGCAAAGGCCTATCAGGATCTTCATCACGTCCTCCATGGGGCTGTAACTCACTAGTATCGCGTGCTCGTTGCACAAGGGTTACAAATCTTGCTGCACTTGGACATGTCTATTTGGAAAATATTCCGCGTACAGATGTTGAGAAGCTGCAGAATTTTAGCGACATTCACCATAGATTAACAACATTCGACCAGTTCATTATTACTATAATTATATGGCATCTTAATGACATAGGACACAAAAGATAATAATGAAAAACACATTTTAGCACCAACTGAACCAAGATGGTAAACTACCACCCTTTATAATAACAACTCTATTTAGTATCTTGCAGCATTTGGTGCATGTCTATTTGGAAAACGTTTTACGTACAGATGTTGAGAGCATTTTGACAACATTCACCATACCATATCAACTAACTATATTGTCCATAGCCTTGTAAATCGATGTACATGTAACCATTGCTTCGAAATATTACTTTTAAAAAAAGACAGCATAGTTATTGATCATAAATATAGTATTTCTAAAGATTTTAAAAATCGTAAATTTTGCTGAGAAACAATTCTGATGTTTCATTGGAAAAGAAAATTTAATTAAAAAGCAACTAATAAATACAGCTATTAAATATTTTTCAAAAGAACTGAGGATTTTGTACTAAGCTACCTGGCAAATTCCGTTCTGAGGAATTGCATGAAACCCAAATCATTAGAAAAGTAATGCAACTTTTCATAAAATGCAGAATACACCATCATTCGAGATTATTAAATATTGAATTACATGAAAAAATCAGCAACCATTAGGCAAACAATTTCTAAATTACTATTGTTTAAAAATTGTTAATAAAAGAATATAAATAAGTTAAAAACATTATTTAATATATTTTCTGTACCTAAATATTGCATTTTTTTTATGTACGTATTATATTTTTTGTATAAATGTTATAAATATTATGTTTACTTTGTAGAAATAAAAAGCAAGTGTGTACAATCTAGTTTTTTTTTTATTTTGACAAATTACCTCTTTCCTAATTCTGTTTCCAATAATTTATTTTAATCTAGTATAATCATTTATTATTTCAACTAAAAATATGTTAAAATAGATTTCAAATATTGTTTCATAAAGCATAAGTAAGTTTTAATAGATTTTTAGAGTTTATTAAATAATCAAAAAAATACTAAAGACAGTTTCATAATTCTTTTACCTCTTAAAAGATTAAAGATCAATTAATCTACATAAATTTTAATAAAATATTTAAGATAAAGAAAATAAAAAAATGAATCCTTCAAACTCGCATTTCTGCCATTTATTCAACGTGTTGAGAGATACTACACCCTTGCGGGTTGCATACAATTCGGTTTTGCCCATGTGTATTAGAAGAATGAGTATTTACCACAGACATATATGCTGTCTATGGTATTTACCTAATTTTTACACAGCAAACAGTGAAACAAAGAGCGTCACTTTCTTTGCCTCGACGAGTACTGCAAGGGTTCTTTGCGCAAACGCAGGTATACCTAGGTATTTTTAAATGTTTTAATCATGTATATGAGGAATATTCAGAAAGTTGGTTATAAAATAAAGTTTTGTAGGTAAATAATAATTTTTGATATTTGACTATAAAAACTATGGTTAATAAAAAAAAGTACGATACTTTTTTTATCAATTATGCAAATAATTTTATTAGTTTAATCCCAAATGTATTAAGTACATTTTAGAATTGTAAATATTTACACTGTCAAGATATTCAGTACCTATAAAGTTATATTTTAAGTGCCATGACAGTTATTGTATTTAGTCTAGAATAAAACTAAAGTAACAAAATGTTTTTAATTTTTAACGCAAATCTTATATTTTTTTTTATATTTTCAAGCAGGTGTTTACAAGTGATATCATTCCCGGTTTCTCATATTAATAAAAGAGAAATACAATGTGGACTAGTGCAGAAATAATAGTAATAGTAGCAGTAGTAGCTACTTATTTTACAAGGCAAATAGGCCACAATGGGCCCTTTAGGAGCAGTAAATTGAAAATATGATATAATGCAAATACCTAATGACTCATACAAAGTTATATGTTTTATTGCAAATCATTTTTACAGCCAAACAGTAATCTCAAATTGATTAGTGGAATTTGCGAAGTTCATATGACTGAATTTACTAAATAATTTTTTAGCTACCATTTAAAAAATAGGTATATGTATAAAAAAAGTATGTAAAAAAAAGCCAAACTAATAAAATGTGTTCCTAAACAATTTCAAGGTAAAGATTAAAACACCAAAAATATTAATAGTTGAACTTATCTAACTCGAACTTCCTAAATTATTAAAAACTATATATAGCATGCTAACTAGTTGTCACTATTAAAGATGCACAAGAGCTTTGTTCAGATAGGGTAACAGATTTTCTCAAGTCTACGAAAGTAGTTGTAAGCTGTAGAAGAATAGAATTCCGCAAATCGCCAGATTTCTTGAAGGTACTTTCTGTCTTCTATTCCTTGATTTTTGGGAAACCAGACCTTCTAATGTACATGGCAGGGGAAGACTAAAAAGAAAATTAAATATTGTAATATACCTCATACGTTATAAATGAATGTTTTTCTTTGAATATTATCTAGCTTTTAGAACGAGGCATTAAAATTTTGATAATTAATTTAATTTTATTTAATATATTACACTCTCGATATTATACGTGTCATGCCAAATACCTGAAAAGGTGGTTATAACTATTACATCTACAATCTAGCGATGGACCAAGAGAAACCCTCTCAATATTTATATGGGACGGGATCCAGTTTTAAGAAATTTTAATGGGCATAATTATTTTACGTTATAATTAAGATACCTTTAAAAATAAAAGCACAGATTGAATTATTGTATTAAGAATATTGGTAAAAGGCCCTCCACTAACATAAAAACTGAGACAAGCTGCTTTATTCAATTTAGTTGTCGATACGCTTTAGACTGTATGTGATATAAAATTATTGTTTCAAAGGACCAATTGCATAGTATGAAAATTATCAATTTCTTCAACCTGACAAGACTCCAGATACTGCTATCTTAATTTAGTAAATACTGTACCTGATACTCTTAAAACTTCCATTGTCGTGATTGGATAGGGCACAGCTATGGATGGAAAACCTCCCTCTCTCGATTGTAATGGTTTCCCAGACTCTTGGGTTTTGGATCCATGTAGTCTTCGTTCATAAATGTTCTGACCATATGAATAGTGTATTTATGATGTCTGTAATTGAAAAACCTCATATACATATTTGTATCCATCCACACATTTTGGCTCTCGTTGTCACTGGGAAACCTATACGATTAAATTCTTCTATTAAATACTTATACTTAATGCCGATTGTTGGATTTAACTGACAATGTTTGAACAAAATAAAAATAAAACAATTTCTAACCTGTGAAATGTCACGTGAAATTCTGCCAGATGAGTTTGTTTTCAGTTTTTACATAAAACACAAATTCGATATACTTTTTCCTTTACTGTGCCGCAAAAAAACTGAAAAATAGAAGATAGAACACAAAAATCTGCTAGGCATGAAAACAAAACAAAATGACAAATGTCAAAACCGAGATATGACAGAATAAACAAGGAACGGTGATTGGTGATTCTCAAATCGAGTATGCGCATAAATTGCTTGCACTACTATTTTTGAGATGGAAGCACGAATTTCTTAATAAGAAATTCGTGGATGGGAGATATTAGGTGCATTATTTCTAGCAGATCTCAGTTAATCTATGTAGTTTTACGGAGGCTACATTAAATGAAATTATGCTTTTATTTATGCAGTGTTACCGTAAAACAACTTAGATTAACTGAAATTTTAGAGAAAGCACCTAATGTTGGCTACACTCCTTGTGGAGCTATAGTAAAAAAGTTAGTACTATGCAAATATGGAGTCACAAAATTCTGTAGTAGAATTGTTATTTAATAATGTTTGTTTTCAATCTTCGTTCGGTTCGTTTTACAGTGTTTTATCATAGTAACAGTAATAACGAACTTGTGGATGTTAATATCTACATATGGTACATGTCAAATTACATCGGCTGTGTGCGTGAAACATTTTTCAAATACAAATGCCGCATGATTTGTAACCTTTGTGCAACGATCACACGATATTTGTGAGTTACGGCCCCGTCGAAGACATGATATGAGGTCCTGATATGCCTTTCAACGCTGAGGAAAACATTTTAAATTTGGTAGAGGACAATCCAACTTTAAGTATGTGTGCGTTCATTCGTTAAGCAAACCGTACGTCTAATCGGATTGTATAGGAGGAAATAAACTATCCATTTTCATCTAAAAAGATTTCATTCGTGTTCAACAGCAACAAAGTTTTGTGTGATGAAGGATATGGCAACATGGAACAGTTATTGTGAAATTTGCTGTGTATTGGGACAGGACATTCACCTTCGATTCCAGCAGTTCTCAACATGTTAGCACTTTTTTGTTGAGAAAGGTCAGTTATTTTTTTCTAATATTTAAGGTTTTCTTATGCACCATACGATTTATTATATCAAGATGTACTTATCCTCAAAAAATAATTCCCAAGTTTGTAAACACCCTGTATAATGCGAAGTACCTATCAGGTTATTTTATTTAATATTTATAGAAATAAACATGGCAGAGCTAAAGCAGCTTGTTTTTAAACGCGATCAGTTAAAGGCGCAATTGAGTCGTTTTACTATATTTCTTGCAAATTTTGATGGAGAAAAAATAATCGAGTTACAGGCACGTCTGGAACGAATAAAGTTGATTTTTAGCGAGTTCAATGAGCTACAGACACAAATTGAATATTTAAGCGATATCGAAAGAAAGGCCGGTGAAAGAGAAGGTTTTGAAAACGCATTCTTTGCGGTAGTACCGATGGCAAGGCAGTATATTTTAAACAATGATCGAGAACGACAAAATTGGGCTCAAACGCCAAGTGAAGTTTTGAACAATTCATCGAATATGATTAACGTTAGTAACGTAAAGTTACCCACTTTAAATTTACCAACGTTCTATGGGGATTATGATAAGTGGTTACAATTCGCGGATACTTTTCGAGTGTTAGTAGACAACAACCAGTATTTGGACGATATACAAAAATTCTATTATTTACTCGATTGTGTAAAGGGCGAGGCTCAAAAGGTATTACAGTCGCTGGAAGTGTCTAGGGAAAATTACCAGATTGCCTGGAACTTATTACAAGAAAGATACGAAAATAAACCAGTAATTATTCAGAGTCATCTTAAATCATTAGTAGGTTTTAATTAAAGAGTCGCATTATTTATTGCGTAGACTAACAGATAACCTGCAAAAACATATTCGTGCATTAAAGGCGTTAGGGGAGTCCGTGGACATGTGGGATAGAATATTAATATTTCTCGTAGCTAAAAAGCTAGATTATTCCACAAAAAAGGAATGGGAGAAAGAATCAATCTTAAAATATAAAGGTTGTCCCAAAACAAACGATTTTATTAAGTTTCTGGTAAATAAATGTCAAGTATTGGAAACTATCTGTAATAATAATAAGTCAATAAAATTTAGTACTCGAAAGAGCGTAGACGAAAAGGCGTCTTATGTGGTAACACAGAATTTGAAATGCGAATTATGTCAGGGTTCGCATTATATTTATCATTGTAAAAAATTGCAAGCATTTCCGGTATCAGCAAGGTTAGCTGAAATTAAAAAACTAAAATTATGCTTAAATTGTCTCAGGTCGAATCATTTTGTGCAGGATTGTAGGTCTGAGGGTTGTAAAAAAATGCTCAATGAAGCATAACACGTTGTTACATTTCGAAACGACCTCGAAATCAGAGGAGGCAACTGCGAATTTAGCGGAATACGATGAAAACAAACAGGGAAAGGCTTCTATGGCAGTGACAGTGGTGGAATTTTCCGAAGACATGCATAGTACATCTTGTATCAATATACATTTTGTGCAATCGAAACGGCAAATTCAGACTATTTTACCAACTGCGTTGGTGTATATCGCGGACATTCACGGAAAGTTGCATAAGTGCAGGGCGCTATTGGACAGCGGATCTCAGTCCAACTTTATGACGAGAGAACAAGTGAGAACGGGTGAACAGTATAAGCGGGTGAACAGTATGAGAACGTGAACGACTAACCCCCGTATCCAATTCTGATATGTGCATGAGTTAAGCGTGCGCTACGCGCACACTTTGCGTGTCGCAAGGCATACCCCTCTGCCGGGGAAAAAATTTGTATATTATTGGCCGTCACGCCGTTACGACGCGTCGGATCGAATTCGGTCATAAGACTTTTTTTGCGTCGTTCGCGACGTAGAACGACACGCCCCCCGCGATTTTGCCGAAAAGGCGCGTTTTGAAATTAGCCCCCTCTCCGACCCCCCCAATTTTTTTACCGAAACCTCTCCTCGAATAATATCCGCCCACGGGAGTGCGGTCCTTAATCTGCCGAGAAAGTATTTTTTTCGGACAATCGTAACTTTTCGGCGCGTCGAAGGCCGCCACGCCGTTACGACGCGTCGGATCGAATTCTGTCATTAATTTTTTTTGCGTCGATCGCGACGTAGAGCGACACGCCGCCCGCTAATTTGCCGAAAAGGCGGTTTCCAAAATTAGGCCCCCCTCGATTTTGTTCCGAAAACGTCTCGTCGAATAATACCCGCCCACGGGAGCGCTGTCCTTAATCTGCCGACGAAGTATTTTTTTTCGGACGATAGAAAATTTTCGGCGCGTCGAAGGCCGCCACGCCGTTACGACGCGTCGGATCGAATTTGGTCTTAAGACTTTTTTGCGTCTTTCGCGACGTGGAACGACACGCCGAACACAATTTTGCCGAAAAGGCGCGTTCCGAAATTAGGTGACGAGAAGAGCTATCGAAGCGATCTCGACGGCGTTGTACTCGTCTAGTGATTCTATACTTGCATTGGGGGAACCATTTTTTGGAAAAAAACGAATATTTCAAAATTCACCCCCCACCCCCGCGAAAACGGGCGGACAAACCATTTATGCTTATAAGGGCAAAATGTGCACAAAAGCACCCCTTTTACGTAAAAAATTCGTCGCGCCGCGAGAGCTGTTTGAACCCAACTCGCGTTCCCTATTAGGGAAAAAATAATGTCTGTATTCGTTCATAATTAAATGTATTATAGCTTATTATTAGCCAAGAAATAAATGACGTATATTTGTTATTTCTTTTTACCCAAATTCCTTGTAACCAAATTACCCAATAAATAGAAAATGCTGTCTGTACTAAGAACAATAAGTAACTGGTTGGTGGTCTAGCGGGTAAAGCACTGGCTTTGCAATCAAGGGATCGATGGTTCGATCCCTACGCATTCCGGTTTTTTTTTCGTTAAAAACTTTATTAATAATTGCCGAAAAATATAAATATTGCTACACGATTAAAGGACACAATATATTCCGTTTTAAATTGAAAATTTCGGACGTTCGAAAATTTTCGGCGCATCGGCGACCACCACGCCGTTACGATGCGTCGAATCGAATTCGGTGAATAGACTTTTCTGCGCCGTTCGCGACGTAGAACGACACGCCGTACGCGAATTTGCCCAAGGGGCGCGTTCCGAAAGTAGCCCCCTCCCCCACCCCGCCTCAAAATTTTTCACGAAAACCTCTCGTCGAAAAATACCCGCCCACGGGAGCGCGGTCCTTAATCTGCCGAGAAAGTATTTTTTTCGGACGATCGAAACTTTTCGGCGCGTCAATGGTCGCCACGCCGTTACGACGCGTCGGATCGTTTTCGGTCATAAGACTTTTTTGCGTCGGTCGCGACGTAGAACGACACCCCGTACGCGATTTTGAAGAAAAAGCGATTTTTGGAATTAGGCCCCCTCCCCGACCCCCTCCTCTTTTTTCTCGTAAACCTCTCCTCGAATAATACCCGCCCACGGGAGCGCTGTCCTTAATCTGCCGACGAAGTATTTTTTTCGGCCGATAGAAAATTTTCGGGGCGTCGAGGACCGCCACGCCGTTACGACGCGTCGGATCGTTTTCAGTCATAAGACTTTTTTGCGTCGGTCGCGACGTAGAACGACACTCCGTACGCGATTTTGCCGAAAAAGCGATTTGTGAAAGTAGCTCCCCCTCCCCGACCCCCCTCAAAATTTTTGACGTAAACCTCTCCTCGGATAATACTCGCCCACGGGAGCGCTGTCCTTAATCTGCCGACGAAGTATTTTTTTTCGGCCGACAGAAAATTTTCGGCGCGTCGAAGACCGCCACGCCGTTACGATGCGTCGGATCGAATTCAGTCATTAGACTTTTCTACGCCGTCCGCAACGTAGAACGTCACTCCGTACGCGATTTTGCCGAAACAGCGATTTCCGGAATTAGCCCCTCCCCCGACCCCCCTCGACTTTTTTCGAAAACCCCTCCCCGAATAATGCCCGCCCACGGGAGCGCGTTCCTTAATCTGGCGACTAAGTATTTTTTTCGGACGATCGAAAATTTTCGGCGCGCCGACTGCCGCCGCGCCATTACGGCGCGTCGGATCGCATCCGGTCATAAGACTTTTCGCGTCGTTCGCGACGTAGAACGACGCGCCGTGCGCGATTTTGCCGAAAAAGCGTTTTGGGGTCGCGACCCCCTCGTCTCTACTCGGGGGTTGTAGCATCCCCCTCCACGCACCCCGATGGTGGAAGGTGGGTCGAGATGGATGTTTTTTCATCTCGTGTCGCCCCCATGGCCATCCCCGGGGTCAAAGCGGGGCTCGGAGGCTCGGTGTAGGCTATTCTTGTTGCTTACTGGGCGGCAAGGGGGGGGGTCAATTTTCCGGGGCTTATATCTCGGCGACGGGAAGAGCTATCGAGGCGATCTCGACGGCGTCGTACTCGTCTAGTCGTCCCATGCGGACATCGAGGCGACCACTTTTTCGAAAAAACGCTTATTTCTAAATTCACCCCCCACCCCCGCGAAAACGGGCGGACGAACCATCTACGTTTATAAGGGCAAAACGTACCAAAAACCACCCCTTTTACGTAAAAAATTCGTCGCGCTCCCCGGAACACTTTAGACCCAACTCGCGTTCCCCCTTACCAGGATATAAAAAATAATAATAATAATAATAATTACAAGAAAAATTGAAGCTAAGAAATTCAAAAATTAAAATACCTATAGTAGGGGTAAATCAAACGTGCACAAGCATTAATTCGAAAACAGAAACTTTTATTAAGTCAGTACATAACGATTACAAGGTTCATCTCTTATTTTTGATTTTGGATAGAATTACCGGACCCTAAGTTCAATATATCTGATAGAATAGATATTCTTTTAGGAGCAGGAATTTTCTTTGACTTAATGTGCGTGGGTCAAATTAAAACGGGTTATGGAAGCCCGGTGTTGCAAAAAACGTTGCTAGGGTGGATCATGTCAGGACCGATGACATCGGAATATTCAATACGCAGCGAAAAAATAATTTGTAGTTTATCAGTTGAGCAAAGTATTCAGAATCAGTTAGAGAAATTTTGGAGGCTAGAAGAATGTCCGATTAAGAAAATATATTCACCAAATGAGTCCCAATGTGAGCAGAATTTTGTTGACACGTTTTATATTGGGCCGGTTTGTGGTCACTTTACCTATACAAGAGCAGGCGGGAGAGCTAGGAGATTCACTTGAGGGTGCAACTAAACGATTTTATGCATTAGAAAAAAGATTATCAAAAAAACCCTGATATTAGACAGCAATACTGTAATTTTATGTTTGAATATGAGGCGTTAGGGCATATGACAAAATTTGATCGTTCTATTGATAATGAAAATGATAAAGGCATATATTATCTTCCACATCACTGTGTAATTAAGAGAGTTTTACGACTAAATTAAGGGTAGTGTTCGACGCGTCAGCTAAAACGACAACGGGAGTCTCTTTAAACGATATTTTACGGGTAGGGCCGACGATACAGGATGATTTGTTTTCGGTGGTGTTACGATTTAGGAAACATAAGGTGGCAATTACAGCGGACATCGAAAAAATGTACCGCCAGGTAATGGTGGATGCGAATCAAAGGGACTTGCAGCGAATAATATGGCGGGCCGATCCTGATGAAGGTTTGGGATATTACAGGCTGAACACGATAACGTACGGAACCGCTCCAGCTTCATTTTTAGCGGTGCGATGTTTGCAGCAGATAGCAAAAGAAAATTTAGATATATTCACCGAAGCAAGTAAGATAATTCTTAAGGATTTTTATATGGATGACCTGATTACTGGGTCAGACACGGTAGAGAATGCTATTCGAATCAAACAAGAAATTTCTGATATGCTTAACAAATCGGGTTTTAATCTACGGAAGTGGCTTTCTAATGAAAAACATGTAATGACAGGAAGTGATGATTTAGAAAACAATCAATATTATCTTGATAACGATGAAAGTAGAAAAACGTTAGGTTTACTTTGGAATGCTAAATTAGATATTTTTGAATATGTAGTACAACTTAACTCGTCTAAGGCTCAGAGGGTTACAAAAAGAGTTATTCTTTCAACAATCGCGCATATTTTTGACCCCTTGGGATGGATAGGACCAGTTACGGTACGCGCAAAAATAATTTTGCAACGGCTTTGGAATTTAAAATTAGATTGGGACGAAGCCATTCCTACGAATTTGTTTACAAGTTGGATAGAGTTTTATAATCAATTACCGTCGTTGAATAATATAAAAAATTCCTCGACAAGTCATAATGGAGAATCCAATTAGAATTGAAATACATGGTTTTTGTGACGCGTCTTTAACAAGTTACGGTCTTTGTTTATATTTGCGCACTATAAGTCCCAAGGGAATCGAAGTAAGATTATTATGTGCTAAATCAAAGGTGCCCCCTTTAAAAACTATATCACTCCCGAGGTGAGAATTATGCGGAGCAGTTCTGTTGGCACGGTTGCTTTCGAAGGTTAAGGAAGCATTGGATGTGCAGATAGACGAGATATACTTGTGATGTGACAACAATTGTGTTAGCATGGTTATCAGATCAAGGGTGTACCTGGAAGACTTTTGTTGCGAACCGGGTAACAGAGATTCAAAATTTAACAGCGATAAAACAATGGCGACATGTAGTCTCTAATCAAAACCCAGCTGACATTATTTCGCGTGGGGTGAACCCAAACCAATTAAAAGATTTAAGGCTGTGGTGGTTTGGACCAGAGTGGCTGGTACAAAATTCGAAATCGTGGCCGAAGGGTTATAATACATATTTAGAGGATATACCTGAAAGGAGGAAAATTAATATGGCGGTTGTTAATGCTATCCCGGACAGTAGTATATTTACTAGATTCTCGTCACTATATAAATTACAACGTATAGTAGCACTATGTTTTAGATTTTATAAAAATATAACCACGAATAAAGCAAATAAGGTGGTAGGAAAAATGGCTGTTAGTGAATTAAGCGAAGCACTTAGTGTTGCTTAAAATCATGCAAGAGCAGGAATTTAGTAAAGAAATAAGCTCCTTAGAAAATAAGCAAACTTTATCACGCAATAGTAAACTTAATGCACTTAGTCCTTTGCTAGACGAAGATAAAATTCTCCGTGTTGGGGGTAGATTGACAAATTCTCAGATTTGTTATGACATGAAACACCCAATTGTTCTTCCACAAAGGCATGCTTTAACAAAATTGATAGTTCTGAATGAGCATCATAAACAGCTACATGCGGGATCGCAAACTATTTTAGCTTGTCTTAGGCATCGGTATTGGCCATTGAATGGAAGACGCACTGTGAGAAGCGTTCTTCACGGTTGTGTTACATGCTTTAGGGTGAAACCAATTACCATGGTTCGCAAGATGGGTGACTTACCTGTAGACAGGGTTACTCCAAATCGACCATTTTTGAAATGTGGTTTGGATTTTGCCGGACCTTTTTAATTTGAAGGATAGTAAGCTACGAAATCGGGCCATTATAAAGGCTTACTTATGTATTTTTATTTGCTTTAGTACAAAGGCTGTACACATGGAACTCGTTGGAGATTTGACTACAGAGGCTTTTTTAAATAGTTTAAAGCGATTCGTTTCAAGGCGTGGTCTTTGTACCCATGTGTACTCGGATAACGGTACCAACTTTTTGTTGGCGCAAATAATGAAATTAAAAGAATTAATGCACTGCTATCAAAACCAGGCAACGATAGTAAAATAGCTCAATTTAGTAATCAGAATGAGATCAAGTGGCATTTTATCCCGCTACGGTCGCCTCATCAAGGTGGGCTGTGGGAATCTGCAGTTAGAGCTGCCAAGTTTCATATAGTCCGTATAGTAGGGAACGTTAACCCCACATTTGAGGAAATGATGACAGTTTTTACACAGATAGAGGCAGTGTTAAATTCACGTCCTATTACTCCCCTCTCCCATGACCCTCATGATTTGTTGGCCCTGACCCCTGGTCATTTCCTGATCGGAGCCTCACTCACCGCTGTCCCACAAGAGAATGTAGAAGATATACCTATGAATCGTTTAAGTAAATACAAACAACTACAGCAGATGGTGCAACATTTTTGGTCGCGCTGGGCCCAGAAGTATTTGTCCACATTGCAGCAACGGTCAAAATGGAAATCACAGGCTTCGGATTGTTTAAAGGTTGGTTCCATGGTGGTCCTCAAAGATGAGAGGGTGGCTCCTTTGAATTGGAAATTAGGGAGAATTAATCAACGACACCCTGGCAAGCATAACATAACCAGAGTACTGAGTGTAAAAAGTAGTAGTGGTGTGTTAACCCGTGCAGTGCAAAAAATATGCTTGCTGCCGATAGACTAAATTGTTTATGTAGACATTCTCAAGTCACTATTTTGAACAGTATGTTTTCTTTGCCTATTTTAAAATTGTTATTTGTAACTCATTTTAATTTAAGCTTGTTGAAAGATCAATCTTTAAAGGCGGGCGGGATGTTGAGTCCGATCAAGCTGGAATAGTTTCTATGTATGTTCAGTGTTAAGAAAGCATATGTACGTTTTGTTTTGTTTTGAATGTAATATGAATATTTCCCGCAAGAGGGAGTAAAAAATGTTTTTGGTTTTTGAGTTTTGACAATATAAATTTTTAAATTTAACGGTAGAGAGCTGTCAAGCGTTGCTGTAGTGATTTTGTATTGTAATCATCAATCATCCAGCAGAATTATAGTTTAATTTTGTAACATTTAGCATGTTTATAACAAATACAGTCCATTAAACAGCACGAGTGAATTATTTAATCGAAAAGAGATAATAATGGGCATTTGGCCCCAACAATACAATTTATCAGTTATTTCCTAGGTTAATTCATATCTAATATCAATATTTGCCAGGAGTGATGACATTCTCAAAAATTCAATTACAAATATTTTATTTATTTTTAAAGGTTAGGAAAAAAGTCTAATTTCTCACAATTTCTTATTTAATGTGACTGGTTTCAAGGCATTAAAATTTTATAATATGGAGTGTTCTCAAACCGGCCCTGTCGTGGTTTATATGGGCAGTTACGATCCTGACTATTAGCCCAGCAAAATGGGGGAACGTTGCTTTACCAAATCAATGGTGATGACAGAGATTAATTACTGATTGTTTTGTATACTGTATTAAAGCTATGTAACTTTCCCATTCTCGACATTGAAATTTATCACCAGGAAATATTGATGGACGCAGTCAACCCGTTTTTCCTTTTTTTAAACAATAGCCGGTGTTTGATTAGATAGAACTTTGTGGAAACAAAAACATGTAAAAAGGTGGCGCCTAATAAGACTTGTTCAGTAAGTGAAACATTTTTTAGTTCTTGAGTTATAAATTGCTGATGAATCTTTCTTTGTTTAATATTAAGGATTTTGAAGTTTTCTAGTAATCACGAGCTTCCCATGCCTAGGGAACAGAGTTTCATTTTGGTTATTGCTTTTATAAATAAATGTAAATTTAAACTAAACTTTGTTTCGTTAATATTCTGATTTAATTATCTAGAGAAATAGCGAGAAAAAGCCTCGTTATACTTTATGGACTAACGTGCCTTGGAAGAACTTTGTCTGGAAAGAACAAAATTCACATTAATACATTGTTATTTCAGAAGGATTTTTATGGATCTTGATGTGCCTTTGAAGACTATTTTTGTGCTTTGTCTGGAAAGAACAAGATGCACATTGGTACATTGTTATTTCTGAAGGATTTTTATGGATTATCATGTGCCCTTGAAGATACGCTTTGCATTTTGTCTGGAATGAACACGAATCACATTGATATATTGTTATTTCTGAAGGATTTTTATGGACTATCATGTGCCTTTGAAGAGATTTTTTGTGTTTGGTTTGGAATGGACAAGATTCACATTGGTACATTGTTATTTCCGAAGGATTTTTATGGACAATCATATGATCCTGAAGATTCCTTTTGCGGTGTACCCGAAAAGAACAAGAATCACATTGGTACATTGTTATTTCTGAAAGATTTTTATGTACGTTGATGTGCTTTTGAAGATTATCTTTGTACTTTGTCTGGAATGAACAAGATTCACATTGATACATTGTTATTTCTGAGAGATTTTTATGGATCTTGATGTGCCTTTGAAAATTATTTTTGTACCTTGTCTGGTATGAACAAGATTCACATTGGTACATTGTTATTTCTGAGAGATTTTTATGGACCATCATGTGCTTTTGAAGATACCTTTTGTGTTTTGTCTCGAATGAACAAGATTTACATTGGTAGACTGTTATTTCTGAAGGATTTTTATGGACTATCATGTGCTTTTGAAGAGATTTTTTTGTATTTTGTTTGGAATGAACAAGATTCACATTGGTACATTTCTGATTCTGAGGACTTTTTATGGATCAGCATATGCTCTCGAAGACAATGTTTGTATTTTGTCTGCAAAGAACAAGATTCGCATTGGTACATTGTTATTTCTGAAAGATTTTTATGGACCTCGATATGCTTTTGAAGATTCTTTTTGTACTTTGTCTGGAATGAACAAGATTCACATTGGTACACTGTTATTTCTGAAAGATTTTTATGGACTATCATGTGCTTTTGAAGAGATTTTTTTGTATTTTGTTTGGAATGAACAAGATTCACATTGGTACATTTCTGTTTCTGAGGATTTTTTTATGGATTAGCATATGCTCTCGAAGAGATTGTTTGTATTTTGTCTGCAAAGAACAAGATTCGCATTGGTACATTGTTATTTCTGAAGGATTTTTATGGACCTTGATATGCTTTTGAAGATTCTCTTTGTACTTTGTCTGGAATGAACAAGATTCACATTGGTACACTGTTATTTCTGAAAGATTTTTATGGACTATCATGTGCTTTTGAAGAGATTTTTTGTATTTTGTTTGGAATGAACAAGGTTCACATTGGTACATTTCTGTTTCTGAGGATTTTTTATGGATCAGCATATGCTCTCGAAGAGATTGTTTGTATTTTGTCTGCAAAGAACAAGATTCGCATTGGTACATTGTTATTTCTGAAGGATTTTTATGGACCATCATGTGTTTTTGAAGACTCCCTTTGCGTTTTGGCTGGACAGAACAAGAGTCACATTGGAACATTGCTATTTCAGAGGCATTTTTATCAACTGGTAGCTTTCTGTCAAAGTTATCTTGGATACTGAAAATAAGAAAAAAATAATTGTATGATTTGAATTTCAATAACAAAATAACGTTACTGCGCATAACCGTTTGGGCGCAATTCTATATATTGGTATCAATAGAAACATTCCCAAGTAGCACAGTGCTGTGATTTGGTCATGTCAACATTTTGGCAGCCATAGTAAAACCCACTTGGCTACATTAATCCAAAATGACGTTTTAAAGTTTTTAAAACGTTCTTGCTGTCAAAATAGGGAATGATTTTAAATCATAAAAACGTCTTCGTGGTTAACAAATATGACCAACACAGTATGCTTGTGCTGATCAATATGTAGCTATTAAATGATAAAATGTAAGATGTTGCTGACACATTAGCTGTTATTTAACTTTTGTATAAAATTTCTAGTCCCTTGCTTGTAATAATATACTGGTATGGTATTGAAGTATTTCTTATTTATGAAGTATATGTTTACTATTCTTTACTTATGATACTTTAGTATAGAAATCTGACAAGTAGGTATATTAAAACGTATATTAGATCTGGTGGTATATCCTGTACGCAAATTTTATTTGCAACAGGTTACATTCAATATTTTTTTACATATTTTAATACAGTTTTTTTTTCATTACGTCTTCTAACTCAAGTAGCACACCGAGTTGTAATTTGGGCGTGCCAGTCTTTTGACAGCTATGACAAAAGTCATTTCTTCTTGAAACGTTGACACTTTGTTAAACCGGATAATGGTTTTTAGGTCACGAAAACATCTTCATGGCTAACAGTATTACCGCTCTGACCAAAACATTGTTACGAAATGACTATTTAGCCACAGTTATCTCGGTGGTGTTATGGTTGCAATTAACCGGCTCGGCGTAGTGGCTAGAGCGCGCGATGGTAAATATGACTAGATAATCTCTGCATTGTCGCTGCGGGTTCGAATCCCACCACCTCTACTGGCAATGTTAGAGCGAATGGTTGTGTGTAAGCGCTTTTTCATAAGTGCAGCCTCGGCGTTGGATTCGACGGTTGTCTAATTTCTGTGGTGTTTATTATTATATTACAAAAGCATATTCTGATACTGACTAAAATATGTCCAAACTACAGTTACAGCTATTATTTGGCCATCATAACGAAAAACGCTGAAGCCGTTGCTAAAGTTCTACAGGGGTACATAATATTATTTCACTATATTACCAACTAAGTTAAATTGACTTGACTTGAATAGAAAAAAATACCGATACATTTATTACATATTTTTGTAGGCAAAAATTAATGGGTGTATAAAACTACTTATTTTATGTAAATTTAATCACCTTGCAAAATGAAGCAAAATTCTATGATCTTTTTCGCGCACTTAATACGGTAAATCATGAGATTCTAATTCAAACGCTTAAATACTACGGGGTCAGGGGCGGCCCCTTAGATTTATTTACGACGTATTTAACAAACAGGAAAGCACGACTAAAATGTGAAAACAAAACTTCAGACTTGTCTTAATAAAACATGGAGTACCACAGGGTTCCGTTCTCGGGCCTATACTTTTTATTATCTACGTCAATGACATGATGTTTAACCTAAATAGTAACTCACAACCTGTTAATTAGCCTGATGACGTGACAATAACACATTTCGATAAATATGAGATAAATTTAAGCGATAAAATAACTCAATCAGAGACCCTAATACAAACATGGAACAAAAGTAATTATCTCACGCTTAACAATAATAAAACACAAAACCCTAAATTTTAAATTTAAAAACGCCCAATCATTCGAGAATCCAGTAAAGTTATTAGGAGTTTTCCTTAACAACAACCTAAACTTCTTACCTCATATCGAGAACTTAGCAAAGCGTTTATCAACATCAATTTATATCATCAGGCAATTAAAAAATAAAACAATCGAGGAATACCTTAAAATCTCATATTTTTCAATATCCCACTCTGTCATGACATACGCATTAATAGTATGGGGTGCATCGTGCCATATGTCTAAGATATTCATTTTGCAAAAAAAAAGTCATACGAATAATGGCATGTGAAGGCCTCATTGAACATTGCAAACCGTTATTCAAAAAATTCAGAGTTTTAACTCTTCCGTCATGTTTCATATATGAATGTTTAATCCATACCAGAAAATAAAGCACATTTAATAACACATTTAGAAATGAAATTCACCATGATTATAACACCAGGGGAAAAGAAAACATTAGGTTGCTAAAAGTACGGCTCACAAGAACTCAAAATTCTTACAAATACCTACCAGGAAAATTTTACGCTTTGCCAAATAAACTCAAATGTAATACTCTAAGTATTTTAATAAATGAAAGTTTTTATTCATTTGATAAATATTTTAATTTCTTTCTCACGAAAATTAGAAATGCCTGAATGTTTTTACAATTATTCCTCCAATCCTTCTTAAATCTTTTCGCTACTGTAATTTCTTGTAACTGACGATAAAGATGTTACTTAATTTTTATTTTATCTTATTTTCATTTATTTTTACACTAAATGTAGTGTTTGTTTTACGATAATAATTTCATTCTAAAGCACAATTGCACAATTATATAGGTACCGTATGCGTGAGTTATGTTTTTTATAAGAAAAACTCCTTTTTTAAAAAAACTTAATTTATTTTTACAAGACAAAAATCAAGAGTCGCGACCGACTTTACAATTTAAAACGTAAACTGCTACTGACTAAAGCAAAGCTAACTAGAACTGGAGATGCTTAGATAAGTTTATCTAATTCTCCGTATTTATTATGCTGACTCTTCTTCTTTGGGGTCCATAACTCCTCCACCCTTAATTTTTGGATCGTCCTCGACTCCAAGTAGTTCGGAAAATACCTTTTTGTCCACTTTTACTATTGGATTAGGGTTAAATAATATTTTTACAATTTGCTTCCTATAGATAGATAGATACATAGATAGATATTTATTTAGAAGATCAAAAGAATATAAAGTATTACAACTTTTCATAACTGATAATACATAATACATTATAATGTAACACATATTTTAGCTAAAACTAATAGGAATATTACTAAATAAACAATAGAATACTCACTAAAGTATTAAAAATACTTGTAAGTGACAACATGCAATATATATAAATAAAATTATACACATATGTATACACATGAAAACATTGAAAACTATACTGATACACCAACATCCACACATGCATACATATACACACATATACATACATCACACATTCAACTACAGATATAAATTGTAATATGGTAAATATATTTGAGGGTATACTTAATATTAATAATATTAATAAAAATATAAATCAAAGAGAAATAGGTAACTACAACAATAATAAAAACTGAATGGCTTAACTAGTTACTATTCGAATCGATTACCGTATGGACAAGAATTCGTTGGTTGTATGTGAAGTTTTTTAGTTCCTTTTTTAAATTATTTTTAGACTATGTTTCTTATATGGCTGGGGATGGAATTAAATATTTTTGGTCCAAGATATATATTAGACCTTTGCCCCGTACTTGTATGCATTAATACTATGGGTAAGTTATTTAAGTATTTATTCCTTGTTTGATGATCGTGACTTATATTTTCATTTTTTTTAGAAACAATCTTTAAAGCTGCAATAAAAAAGTATAGTTGACGTATATCAAAAACATGTGACGAAACACGTTGTTCTGTTGAGTAGATCATCGGTTTATTGAATATTACCTTTAGTATTCGTTTTTGCATAATTTCTAGTCGTTGTAAATGTACATTTAAAATCCACCCCATCCGATGATTCCATATGTCAAATGTGATTCTACTAAGGCTTTATATAGTATAATTAAGTAATTGATATTTAATATATCTTTAGCATATTTAAACATATGTATTATTTTTCTAAGTTTTTTTAACACATAGTCTGCATGTACATCCCACCTCAGATGACAGTCAATATAGATACCTAAATATTTTACATTATTGGCTTTCTTTATTTCAAATAGTTGTTTCAAGGCGAACTCTAAGTACGTCTAGATCAGGAATGGAGTTTTTGTACATACCAAAAGGTACAAACATTGTTTTTTCTACATTCAGGGTTAACAATTTGAATTTAAACCACTCTAGGATTTTTGGGAGGTCTTCCTCAACTTTGTTTTTTAGTTCCGTCCAAGTTTCTGCCTCATAATATATAGCGGTGTCATCGGCAAAGCTAATAATGTGTCCTTCACTTTCAATTGCAAATAAATTGTTTAAGTATATTATAAAGAGAATCGGACCCAGAACAGTGCCTTGTGGTACTCCACAAGTAACTATTCTGAGTTCACTATGTGTGCCCGCAATATGAACAGTTTGTTTCCTTTCGCTTAGATAGCTTTCAAAAAACTTTAATCCGATATCTCTTATACCTATATCTGCAAGACATTCAAGGAGGTGTGTATGACTAACCGTGTCAAATGCCTTCGCTAGGTCTAAGAAGACGCATAGCGAAGGCTTATTCTTATCTAGTGAGTGGTAAATTTTCCTAGTTAGTTCAGCGATGGCATCTTGTGTCGATTTACCTTCTACAAACCCAAATTGTCTGTCCGATAAGATGCCATACTTCGTTATAAAATTGCACAGTCGTGTCCTTAGGAGCATTTCAAACACCTTAGCAAAATTTGTAATAATTGAGATGGGTCTATAGTTAGTAACCGACATTTTGTTTCCACTTATATATATAGGCTTTACTATTGATAGTTTAAAATCAAGAGGGCAGTACCCTACCTCAAACATTTGATTAATCAGATATGCAAATATTTGAGAAATCTGGTCGGCAATGTTTTTTTAAAGTTATAGACTTTATGTCGTCTATTCCTGGTGATTTGTTTGGCTTTAGTCTTAATATATAATTCTTTACTTCAGTCCGATTTGTTGGTATTAAAAACATGGAGTTGATATTCGTAGTGGATTTTTTTCCTTGTAATTTTTATTTATTTTTATTTTTTTCGCCATGTTCAAACCAAGAGTTAAATACGTTTTATTAAAAGTGTTACAAATTTCCATTTTATTAGTTATTAATTCGTTTTCTTCATTACATATTTTTGGAATGTTTATTGGTAAATTTTTTGTACATGTTTTATTTTTATCTATTTTAGATTTAAAGTCGTTTATTTTAGTTTTTTTATTAGCGCCGTTAACTTATTTCGGTAATCGATATATTGTTTTTTTTAAATTTACGTTTAAGGAGTCGGCCTGCACCTATCGAAATAATTTGTCTCTCGTTTCTATAGATTTGACAATCCCATTAGTGATCCAACATTTTCTTTTTCGCATTTTGCTTTTTATTTTAACCAGCCTTGTACATATTTTTATTTTATTATCAATAATTCTTAAAAACTTTTTTGTTGCGGTTTCAATATCTCTAGAACTATATACATCAGACCAGTCTACGTTGGAGAGCTCTTCCTGTAGTTTATTGTTGTATATATTTAGTTATATTTTTATTATCGTATGGTTGATTAATTTGTTCCTGCTCTGTAACTAACTGTATTAAAACTGGAAAATGATTCGTTATGTTGGTTTGTATTTTCATAGGAAGTATTACATCTTCAATATCGAAATTAGATTTAATATAAATATGATCAAGACATGATTGTGAAAGTCCCTGCATTCTCGTATAGTTATTTATTACTGATTTGAATCCGAATTCCGCCATAATATTTAAATATTCCTCAGAGTGTACATTGGTTTTTAAAATATCAATATTTATATCTCCCGCAAATATATTGTAATCTTTGTGAAGTGTTTGGTGTTGTAAAAAAATTTGCATTGACTCAATAAATTCAATTAAGTTGGTTGAGGGTGGTCTGTACATTGCATAAATATTGAAAGATGTATTGTTTATGCTGAAAGTGAGATTAATTACTGATGCTTCACTGATTTTCTTGAACGAATAATCTATATTCTCAATATCATTTCTAATGTATATAATAGTCCCGTCATTTTGATTAAAATTAGCTTCGTTGTATATTAAAGTGTAGCCATATAACTAGATCAAGTTTATATTTGGTACCTGCCATGTTTCGGTTAAGATTATGCAATCAAATCTTGTGTCAAACTGTTTTAGAAATATCTCAATTTCAGAAAATTCTTCAACACACTTAGTATATTAAAAGTGAATTAATTTCAAGTTGTTATATTTGTTATTTATTTGAAGGACTATGTTCGCTTCTTTTGCATTACATACAGTTTCCGTTTTAATGTTAGTCACCGTAAAGTTTCGAATATATGGGTCCATATTTTATTATTATATTACATATACATATATATATATATATATATATATATATATATATATATATATATATATATATATATATATATATATATATATATATATATATATATATATATATGCGATGTTGGTCGATCCCAAATCCTGGGAGCTTCCAATTGAAGCCACAAATGTGCCCTGGCTACCTGTCAGTGGTGTTTCCATTTGTGTCTTCTAACAAGTTGAGCCCATCTTTTCAACTTTTTTTCACCGTGCTGATGAGACCGTAAGGTCGAAACACGTGTCCACGGTTAGCTACATTCCATGCGGGCATACCCAATTATGTAACCTTTTCTTACTGTAATGTAATGGTCCCGCGAGTAAATCTCACTTTTCTCTCTCTCTCTCTCTCTCTCTATATATATATATATATATATATATATATATATATATATATATATATATATGTATATATATATATATATATATATATATATATATATATTTATATATTTATATATATATATATATATATATATATATATATATATATATATATATATGTATATATATATATATATATATATATATATATATATATATATATATATATATATATATATATATATATATATATATATATATTTTGTAAGTATACCGTTTTTTTTATGTGAAATATAAAATTTTATTCAAGTATTGACGAGCAAATATATTCTTTGAGATACCGGGATATATATTTGAAATTTAAAAAAATAGTTCTTATAAAATAGATTTTAAGCTAATACAAGACTATAATTAAAATTTAAAAGTAAATCGTTTTACACTACAAATGTTATTGTGTTATTTAACGTTTTGTTATATCTGAGAGAGGAACCTAAAAACAATAGTATCAACTATAATAAACGCTACTACAGTTAATATAATCTAGCACTAAAATTTTTTTGTTTTTTTATAAATAATAATAATAATAATATGATAAACTGATAAAAGTGTAAGTAAATATTTAAATACATACTATGATATAGATAGTTGATTAACAGAACAGCTACATATATCAAGCACTACTTTTCACAACCATATGTATGCCTTTTACGTATTGAATATAAATGTCTTGTTCGTCATTATCTCTGCGAGTTTTGAAATCATTCCTTACAGTTTTAAATAACTGTCTCTACATTTCCGTTTCATCGAATGTCAGAAAAACTTTCTGTCTATTATAAATACAATAACGCATACAATAGTTATAATAACCAATATAATACAAGTGGTTCCTATGTGGGAGTACTTAATAGCTAGGTGATCTAACAGAATAGGTTCTTTTATATTTTTAGATCGTTATTAATTTGTTTAAAGTCTTTTAAGTGGCTTGCTTTTAAAGATAAGATTCTCGTTGGTTTGTTTAAGTCCTGAATAGTTTCGTTTGGCAACGAAATATTTAAAAATGTATTACTTATTAATTGCGAATCAACAATAAGATTACAGTTTGAAGTCAACACATTGAGTCCGTTAATCGTTGTTGTGGTTACATCGTCGTGAACACATTGTTCAATCACTTTTGTGGGCGTCTTGAAAAGGGTTAAAATTCCATGTTCCATAATAGTTGTTGCGTCAAAGTCTGTAACAAGGGCTGTAGTGCAGCTAGTAACATTATTTAGGGAACACTTATTTATTAAGCTCGGAGAGCACAGATAGAATGTTTCTATCGCTGCATTTTTCTGACCATTTTTCTTTCGTTAAACCCTTCAAGTAGAAATGGGTTGGTGGTATAATAATGATGTCATTTTGATTTGGTACTGGATAGATTTTATATAGAGAGAAATTTGTGGATTGTAGGATAGGAATTTTTAATATGATAACAATCACACTATCTTTTAATAGTAAAGTTATTCTAGAATTGTCTAGTATTTTAAATAAATGATTTTTATCTAGCTGTAGTACCATTTTTGAACTATATTGTGTAAAAAAGATAATTTTCTAAGATTTTTTAAATCTTGCAGAGTGAATAATTCGATATTGGGTGTATCAAGTCGTGCTAGGTTAATAGTTCTAAGTAAAATGTTTACTTGTTTTTCTAACTTGTTAATATTAATTAATTGTAAACTAATTGTTTCGAGTACTTGTACATCATCTACTAATTTATGGATTACTTGTATTGAGTCATTTTGAAAGGCGGAGATAGCTTGCATTTCTTGCTCAAACTTATTTGTTAAACTTTCAGCAAATGTAGTAAATTGTGATAGTTTTTGAGAGACTTGGTGTTGGTTATTTTCTAATATTTTTAGGTTACCATTTATGTTGATTAAATCATCATCGTCTAAATTTCCTGTTATAAATTTACTTCCTTTGCCAAGAAAGTTGAATAAACCTCATTTTTTTCTGAAATGTAGGAGTTTATCATAGTTTTCTTGTAGTCTGACAGTTTTTAATTTGATTTCATCTATAAGTGCAACGGTTAACTTATTACATTCTTTATGATTAGATTCAAATAAAAGATTATTAAGATTAATTTCATTAATATTATCTTGTATAAATTTTAAATTAAATTGAAAATAAAATTTATGATAATGACTAAGGAGCTTTCCTTGTCCTAGAGGTTCTAGGTAGTATCCATTAGTTTGAAGGGGCGTGATTTGAAGTGCAAGGTGCGTCCTCAGGGTCGGTAGAAGAACTCTGGAACAAATTACTTTGTCTTATTCTTTTCATTCGTCTACCATGAATATTTACATATTTCTTTTTTAATTTTTGACGTTATTTTATTTATTTTGGGTGACATTAATTTTGAATCTTTACCTATGATATAGAGGGGTTCATGTTTTTCTCTTTTGTTATTTTTAACAGCAATAGTGTCGGGTACCTTTTTAATAGGTGGTTCTTTATTTTCGTTGTGTTTGTCAAGTCGCTTTTCTGCTTCTTGTTTTTGTTTGTTGTAGAGTTCTTCATAGAATGGTAATATTTCGTCTTTTCTCTTCTGATTATAATTTTCGTATATAGTCATGTCTTGATTAAATGATAGTTCAGGTTGATGGGCCGTATAGTATGGAAAATGGCGCGAAACCTGTGGCGGTGTGTATTGATTGATTGTATATCAACACGGCTGATAACATTTGATTAGCAGGCGTTTCACTAGGATTTTTAATATTTATAATTCTAAGTTTTTCGATTAACGTAGAATGCATGCATTCAATCGGCGAGTTCGAATTAGGATTGTAAGGTGTTGTGTAATGAAATTCAATATTATGCATTTTCATATATTCTTTCACTACGTCATTCAAGAAATTAGTTGCATTGTCCATAACAATTCGTTTTGGCAAGGCGTGGTGAGAAAAGTAATGTCTAAATTTATTTAAGATGGTAATGTGATCTGATTGTTTAATATAATACGCTTGACCATATCTAGAAAATAGATCTATAATAGTTAAGAATTTATTACCTTTATATGTGAATACGTCTACATGTAGGGTTTCGAATGGCTTTGTGGCTAATAAGGGGCCCTCGAGTTGTAATTGATAAGGATTCCTATCGTATTTCGCACTTAGACATTGTTCGCAATTATTGATGGTTTCAATGATAAAAGTTTTTAATTTGGGATTATATTTTTGTTTGAGATGGTTGTACGTTTCGTTTATGCCGTTATGATTTCTTAGATGATATAAGTTGATTTGTAATTTCATTTCATTATCTTGTAAGTCTTGCAGATAGGTATTAGAAATTGATATTTTTGCAGAATTATTTAGGTATTTTTCTAGTATGCGGATAACTATATCTTTTAAATCTTTATCCTGTATATATAGACAACAAGGTTTACTGGGTATAATAGCGTTTTTAAATTCATTAAAAACATGCATCTCGTTTGATTTTTGACTAAATCTTATTATATAATGATCTTTATTAAATATCTTTTTATGCTTTGTGTCTATTCGTGTGTGGGGTATATATATATATATAATTCTGTGGTTAGAATAATTTACGGGTTGTTCAGAAATTGGAATAACTAATCTTTGATCGTTATTACTCACAGTGTGTGCGGTTTCTAAATCATCAACTATATTTTCTATTTCTGATTCGGGCCTATCTTGTTCTAAAATAGAGTCTAAATCATCTAAAACAGGTAATTCGGGGATATTAGGTATTATTGAGGCGTCGTCGGTGTCATTAATATTTATCTCGATTCTTGATAAGGCGTCGGCCACATAGTTTTCTTTCCCTTCCCTGTATTTAATTTCAAAGTTATACTCCTCGAGTTTTAGCTTCCACCTGACTAATCGCGAGTTTGATTCTTTAATTTTGCTTAGCCAAACTAGAGGGTTGTGGTCGGTTTCGATTATAAAGCGTCTCGCGTATATATAGGGCCTGTAATGGCGGTGTGATTCGAGTATACTGAGCATTTCTTTTTTAATGACCGAATAGTTACGTTCTGCGGAATTTAAAGTCCTAGAATAATAAGCAATGGGACGATTATTTTGCGATAATATACTTCCGATACTTACATTCGACGCATCCGTTGTCAATGTAAAGGTTTTGCTAAAGTCGGGATATACTAATATAGGCGCGTTTTGTAAAAGTTCTTTACAAATATTAAAAGCTTCTACATAGTCCGGGTTTTCTATATTTATTTTTTCACCTTTGCGTAGACATTTAGAAAGTGGGAAAGTTAATTTTGCGAAGTTTGCTATAAATTTTCGATAATATCCAATGAGGCCTAAAAACCGTTTAACTTCTTTGACAGTCTTGGGTATTGAGAATTTTTGGACAGCTTCTACCTTTGCAGGATTTGGTTTTATACCCTCGGGGGTGATAATATGGTCGAGAAAGGCGACTTGTTTACATAAAAACTCAGACTTATCGAGTTGGATCTTTAGATTTGCCTTTTGTAATTCCTCAAATATAATTTTTATATGATTTATGTGTTCTTGAAGAGAACGAGAGAAAATTACGACGTCGTCCATGTATACAAAACAAATTTTGTATAAATGTACGCGAAGTATATGGTCCATTAATTTTTGGAACGTCGCGGGGGCATTTTTAAGGCCGAAAGGCATTCGGAGATATTCATAATGCCCGTTATTCACGGTAAACGCAGTTTTTTCGATTGATTGAGGGTCCATCTCGATTTGATGAAATCCTTGCGCCAGGTCCATGGTTGTAAAATATGTGCATCTACCGAGATTATCTAATATCTCTTCAATGCGTGGCAGGAGATATTTGTCCTCTATGGTGTTCTCGTTTAGTTTACGGTAATCGATAACCATACGATATTTCTTTTTACCGCTGGCGTCTAATTTTTTTGGTATAATCCACACTGGTGAGCTATACGGCGAAATTGATGGTCTAATGATATTATTTTCTAATAATTTTTTGAATTTGAGATTCGATCTCTTCTCGCATAGAAGGGGGTGTCTAAAAGATTTTGTAAAAGTTGGGACTTCATCCTTTGTTCGTATGTGATGTTTAATTTTATTAGTAAACGAGAGGTCTGAATTTTCGTGATAAAATATATTTTTATATTGAGAACATAATTTTAAAAGGGCTTTACGTTCCTCGGAATTTAAGGAATTTAATCTAATCATTTCCGAAATAGGTATTGATAATTTTTCATTAGGTACTTCGATATTAAAATATTCGATAGGTATAACGTTTACTCTTTGTTTGAATTCCGATTGAAATGATTTTTCATAAATATTAGGGATTTTAATTAAGCCTTTATTTATTTCTGCAATACATTCGGGTATTTAGTAATCATTTAATTTAAGGGATGGTATTAAAACAGTGCCTTTATCTAAAGTTGTGGGAATGATTATTTGATCTTGATGTGTAACTAATAAATTAATTTCTTTTTGATTGTATTCAAAGTAAAACGGAATTTGAGTATCGCCGATAGTTAATAATTGTTTTTCGTAATCGATATTAGCTTTTAATTTACGCATGTCCTTTGAGCCAATAAGTGCATCAAAGTTTTTGTGCCAAGGGATGACTCTAAGTTTAATATTTTGAGAAATATTATGTTCTTTTAATAATGGGAAAATTACATTGTCATATGAACTCGATTCTTTATTCATAGACCAAACAGTGAAAAATTCTTTCTTGTAATATTGTTTAAAGGGTTCGGCAGCGTCGGGGTTTATAATAGAATCCGATGCGCCCGTATCGATTAGAATTTTGAGGTTTAGTTGTGGCAAATAGAAAAAGGGTAACCGAGATAATGTGTTAACATTATTTAGGTTAATACTTGATCGGAGGCCGGGTCTATAAAATTTGTATCGGTTCATTTTCTGGGTATTCGTCATAAGTGTCGTGACATTCGTTTTCATTTTCTGACGGAATTTCCGTTTCGTCGGGTTCGTTATTAAACAACTCAGTGCCCTCAAATTTCGGGCCAGATTGCCGTGGAAACTGTGTCTGTTGGAAATTCTGTTGAAAAGAAGGTCTTGGATGTGAGATCTTTGTGGAGATTGACGTCGGTGTCGGTTTTGGTTGGGGCGTCGGTGTCGGTTTGCTAAATACTTGTTTGTTGGTTGGGAAGTACGTTCGTTGAGGTATCGGTTTATTGATATCTCTAGGGAAACCGGTTGATATGGAAGGTTGTGTCATATAATTATGGAATGGTCTTTGATTTACATGTACAGGTAGATTATTGTTGGGGTTGTGCATATTTCGTGTAGCGATTGGTACAGAACGTGACGGAAATTGAGGTTTTACGTCGGGTTTTATTTGGCGTACTTGTTGTTTGGTATGCTGCCTAGCATGGTTTACCCATTTTAATTCCTGAGTATGATTATCATAAGCTTGACACTTTGTGTAAGCGTCTTCCAATGTTTTCACAATTGAAATGACTTAAATGGGAATTATAAGGTTCTAAAATACCTATCAAAAATGTCCTTAAAGATTTCTGCATATACATTTCATACTTAAATCTATAAATTTCAGGTGTTTCTTCGTGAATTTTTAGATATTGTAATAAGTCATTACGAGTAAATAAAATACGTTTA
This sequence comes from Rhamnusium bicolor, assembly GCA_029963845.1. Classification (NCBI taxonomy): domain Eukaryota; kingdom Metazoa; phylum Arthropoda; class Insecta; order Coleoptera; family Cerambycidae; genus Rhamnusium; species Rhamnusium bicolor. Next base: position 51,547 of record JANEYF010000327.1, on the reverse strand, counting down.
TAAAAAATCATGAAAGCTCTCGTTATAATTTTGAATAGTATTTTGTAAAGTAAATGATAAAATCTCCTCATTTCGATGATCTCCGTATTGTTTTAATGAAATTTCTTTAATTTGTGCCCATTCGGTGGCATTATGTAAGCTAAGAAATTTTCTAGCTTCGCCTTTTATTTCAGTTTTAATGGTACAGCCTAAAATATGAGTCTGTACTGGTGAAAGTTTATTATGAACAAAAGCTAGTAGATCCTGTACACTTTCTATGAAAATTTGTAAATCGTCATTAGGACCGTACTCTGGTAAAGCATTGAGTAACTGAGTAAATTCTTGTGACTGAATTGGCTTGCTGGGACAGTCATTATTGATTTATTTAAATAATTTTTATTTGACAAACTAATCCTATTTACTTTATCGACTAATTCGATTTCTAATTCTCTGTCTGAGTCAGAGTCAGAGATAGGCATGTAGGTACTAATATTGGATTTTATGTTTTCTTAATTTACTTGATTGTTATCACTTAAAAATGGAAAAATTGGACTTACAGGCTAAGTAGAAGGATTGACATCTCTTCTTCGTGTTCTCGATGAACTTGGGTTGTCTCGAATGGACGGGGTTGTTTCAAATGAACAGGGTTGTCTCCAATAGACTGGGAGCAGCAGGGTCGATCTCTTGTTTCTTGAGGATCACAGAAGCGAAGTATTGAAATACACCACTAACACAGAAACGTATAGAACACTTTATTCCCACGAAATTATACCGTTTAGAGTCTTCTGTATCCTGTTCGCAGCGCCAGTTATGTTTTTTATAAGAAAAACTCCTTTTTTAAAAAACTTAATTTATTTTTACAAGACAAAAATCAAGAGTAGCGACCGACTTTACAATTTAAGACGTAAACTGCTACTGACTAAAGCAAAGCTAACTAGAACTGGAGATGCTTAGATAAGTTTATCTAATTCTCCGTATTTATTATGCTGACTCTTCTTCTTTGGGGTCCATAACTCGTGTAGGTACATGTATGTATATGTATATGTATATGTATATATATGTATATATGTATGTATATATACATATATATATATATATATATATATATATATATATATATATATATATATATATATATATATATATATATATTTGGAATCAAAATTATCTCATGACAAACATCGATCAATTGTTATCATATAGATAAAAGAGGAATTCATTTAAAGCAACCATTTAAAACAATACACGACAAACAAACATATAGGTGTATATGTTTGTTATGAGATAATTTTGATTCCAAATGAGGTTAAATTTTAACTTTTGCATATATATTTTGGAGTACACGTCGTCGTTTTCTAACCTAACAAATCTTGTAATCATCCTTATGATCTGATAAAGAAATGCTAGGCATTTCGAAACCGGTAATCATTAATAAAGGATTGTGAGGAAAAATAAAGACCTTTTCCTTCAAACTAACCCATTATCTCACATCATGGGTACACCATTTGAGGATATATATATATATATATATATATATATATATATATATATATATATATGTATATATATATATATACATATATATAATATACATATATATACATATATATACATATATATATATATATATATATATATATATATATATATATATATATATATATATATATATATATACATATATATATGTTATTAAATATGATTTGAAGGAAACAACTACTCAGCGGGCCAATACCCTAGCCTAGGTGGACTAAACTAATGTGTTATTAAATATGATTTGAAGGACACAACTACTCAGCGGGCAAATACCCCGACCTGCATTGAATTACACCTTCAAATAACCTATGGCATACTGAAGAGAACAAATAAGTTCGAAATCGATCTATGGCTGGTTAGGAATTGACAAATGATATTGGCTATCGATCTATCATGATTTGAAGGTGTAATTCAATGCAGGTCGGGGTATTTGCCCGCTGAGTAGTTGTTTCCTTCAAATCATATTTAATAACACATTAGTTTAGTCCACCTGGGCTAGGGGTCGCCGCTCTCGGTACTTGCTGTGATGCAAGTCGCTATCCGCCACAGAGACATTTAGGATGTCGGGCGGATAGTAGCATTCAGACCATAAGAGAAGTTTCATACCTCTCACCACTATTCACTTCACCTTAGTTAGTATATAACTAGCAGGTTGGCCACTATCATTTGTCTGTTCCATAACCTATGGCATACTGAAGAGAACAAATAAGTTCGAAATCGATCTATGTCTGGTTAGGAATTGACAAATGATATTGGCTATCGATCTATCATGATTTGAAGGTGTAATTCAATGCAGGTCGGGGTATTTGCCCGCTGAGTAGTTGTTTCCTTCAAATCATATTTAATAACACATTAGCTTAGTCCACCTGGGCTAGGGGTCGCCGCTCTCGGTACTTGCTGTGATGCAAGTCGCTATCCGCCACAGAGACATCTAGGATGTCGGGCGGATAGTAGCATTCAGACAATATGAGAAGTTTCATACCTCTCACCACAATATATATATATATATATATATATATATATATATATATATATATATATATATATATATATATGTTATATAATATTTCAGACACCGTATAGTAACTTAGAATATATTCTAGACTATCCCAGGATATCATATTTCACTACGTGACTGATAACAAATTCCTGCTTATTTTATTGCTAACTGCTTAATTTGCATTTCCTTTGTTATAAGCTTGGGAATCATTGTTTATGCTGACCAAGTACAGCCTTCCAAGCTTATAAATTAAATTATTATCATTTGTTAACTCAGTTCTTATACTCACTTTCGACATGTTACATTAAATTATATTCAATTCAATTAATTGTATTTTTACCAAGACTCAACGTTGAGTCCATGTTAATTAAATAAATGTTTTTTAAAAACAACTTTACGGAAACCGTAATCTAACAATTGGCGCAGTCGGTAGGATCTGAAAACATTGCAGTTCGGGAGCCTAACTAGTCGTGTAACCCTCCAAGAGAACAAGGAGTCCATCTTCGAAAAGGTGCCTAACTAGTGGACAGGACCTACTAGAACAAGGAGAACTTCTTAGCTGCAGTGGTGGATCCCAATTCTTCAACAGAAAAGAACCTACTCCATGAAGCAAACTATAGAGTAAGAAATATTATAAGAATCATCTCGTACTATCATTTTAATTTTTTTATCAAGCAACAAACAATTTTTATTATTATTTTATTTCACTTTTAATTTTTATTTTTATTTGGCTCTGACATTTCTAACTGTATCCACTCGCTACATATACGTGTGTAGGTGTGAGCAAGAAGTACAGTTCGATCTAAAGACCAAATTCGTTATATTTCAAATATTAGTTGGCTGATATTTCTAACTGTATCCACTCGCTACATATACGTGTGTAGAGGTGAGCAAGAAGTACAGTTCGACTTAGAGACCAAACTAATTTTTATGTAAGTGCATAATTATTTCTATTATCCATTACTATTATTATTATCCCATTTACAATTATTCTACAAATAATAAAAACCGCATTACAAAGTTAATGCACCACTAAAACAAATAAACTTTAATAAGTGCATAATTTTAATTAAGAAATACTTTTAATATTTTCCTTGATCACCTAAATTGATCAATTATTTTCTAAATAATTTCTAAATACTAAGCAACAAAATGCCAGACGCAGTTACAGAACAAGTTGAACCTTACAAACTATCTGAAATTTTTTCCATAATACCGGAGTTCGATGGCAACCCCATCGCTCTACAAACTTTTCTTAATTCATGTATTTATGCCCACTCAATGGCTGTTAGAGATCAAAAGTTATTGTTAACCATACATATAAAAAATAAATTGCGTGGCAAAGCTGCCGAAATTGTAAATTCTCGTAACCCAGCTACATGGGCAGAAATAAAATTCCTATTAGAGTCTCATTTTGGCGACTCGAGAGATCTGACATCTCTCATTCAAGATTTACAACGGATTCATCAAATACATAACGAATCTGCATTAACATTTATAGCACGGTTACAAACGCATAATGCGAAAATGCATGCTGCAATTCAAAAACAACATTTTACTGCGGAGCAAAAACAAGCGCAAAGCGAACTAATTGAAACAATGACGCTAACTACTCTACTCACAGGTTTAGAACCAACACTAGGCAAAATTATTCGTGCCGGAAATCCTAAAAATATGCTAGACGCTATAAATCGTATTAAAAGAGAATTACAGCTATCTTATTTTGAAACTCAAAAATTCCCAAAAAATAACGTTGCCAAAAATCCAATTCAAAATCAAGTAAGAAGGCCAAACATTAATTTTCAAAAATTCTGTTCATTTTGCAAAAGAAATGGGCATACTATAAATGAATGCCGAACAAGGCAACAACAACAACAACCTTCAACTTCTCAAAATTTCAATAGGCCAAATTTCCAAGGAAATTCAAACTATCAAAATTTTGCACAATCAAATCATTATCAAAGAACATTTCCACAAAACCAATATCCAAATCAATTTCAAAATCAACAACCGAGCTCTTCTCAACAGAATAGGACTTCAGCCCATAAGACCGAATCCTAATTATAATCCACAAAGACAATCTGTAATACAGCACAACCCCAATTTTAATCGCTTCAATAATCAACCAAAAACCCATCATTTAAATTGCGCAACTTACGATAACCATTACACTGATCAATACGAAAATTATTCCTTTGATAATCAAGTACAAAATGAAACTTGTAATTTTAATAATTTTCAACCTGAACAAAATGAGGAGAATTATACTGCTAATTCTCAGGACACTCACTATGAGAATTATACTGCTAATTCTCAGGATACTAATTATGGGAATTATACTGCTAATTCTAGGATACTTACTATGAGGATTATACTGCTAATCCTCAGGATTTTTACCAAGGCTTAGATCATCCAACGAATCCTCCCAACCAAGATTCAGACCCAGTTGCGGATTTACAAACACAAATACAAACCATGAACTTACAAGACGACTTGAACCCGTACTTAAACTTCCCAGAACAGACATTCATGTAAATTCATTACTATCTGTAAACTCAAAAAAATCTTTATTATATAAAGGATATCACAAACAGATTTAAAATTTTAATAGACACCGGTGCAGGTATTTCTATTTTTAAACCTAAAACAGCCGAAAATTATCGACAAAGATTTTCCGAAAATGTAATTATACAGGGTATAACGGACCAAAAGGTAAAAATAAGTGAATCAGCACTTATACCATTTACAGAAGGCAATCCACATAAAGTTTATGTTCATAATTTAGATATAGACTTTGATGGACTGTTAGGCGCGGATTTTTTAGAACACTACGAATGTCAGGTAGATATAAAAAATAAAAAACTAATAACGAACTTTAAAACTGTACCGCTATTTAAGGTTACAGATGATTCGTGCGTACAATTACCTGTTAGTTGTAAAAATGTAACGCAAAATCAATGTCAAAAACCCCATCCAGAAAATCAAAATTTAGATAATACCAATAACCAAAATTTAATATCTATTGAGCCGCGTATAGAAAAGATTTTTAAACTTAAATGTAATTTACGAAATACTGATGCTATACTGTTAGCTCAGGAATCGGACAAAGTACGTTTGCCAAATGCTCTCGTCAAAATTGACAGTAATGGAGAATTTTTAACATCAGTTATAAATCCTAATGCAATACCTAAAATAATAGATCTTTCAAATCTTAAACTAGAACCTGTTGAGAAATTTAGAGAAATATTTAATTTAAATTCCCAAAATCTCGATTCCCAACAGACAGACAGACATTTCGAAATTAAAAAACAATTACGCTTAGAACATCTTAACGACGAAGAGAGTTATTTAATTACCGAACTTTGCTTAAACTTTTCTGATATTTTCTACCTAGAAGGAGATAACTTGAGTTTTACGAACGAAATAAAACATTCGATTGATACAAATAATGCAAAGCCAGTTTTTACAAAATCATACCGGTATCCGCATATTCATAAAGAAGAAGTCAAAACACAAGTTTCTAAAATGTTAGACCAAGGTATCATTCGACCATCAATCTCGCCCTGGTCTTCTCCAGTTTGGGTTGTCCCAAAAAAACTCGACGCGTCCGGAAAACAAAAATGGCGAGTCGTGGTAGACTATAGAAAATTAAACGAACTGACAGTTGACGACAAATATCCACTCCCAAATATTTCTGACTTACTCGATCAACTTGGCAAATGCCAGTATTTTACGACACTAGATTTGGCATCTGGTTTTCACCAGATCGAGATAAATACTGAAGACATTCAAAAGACTGCTTTCACCGTCGAAAATGGTCATTTTGAATTTGTGCGAATGCCATTCGGACTTAAAAATGCCCCATCAACATTTCAGAGAGTGATGGACAACATTTTGTTAGGTATCCAGAATGAACGCTGTTTGGTTTATATGGATGATATTATCATCTATTCACCAACCATTCATGAACACATCTCCCGTTTAACCGAAGTATTTCAACGTTTACGAAAAGCAAATTTAAAAATTCAACCGGACAAGTGCGAATTCTTGCGCAAAGAAGTCGCCTATCTTGGTCACCTCATCACTAAAGATGGTGTAAAGCCAAACCCAATTAAAGTTGACGCTATTCAAAATTTTCCTCAGCCTAAAAATTCCAAAGAAATACAATCATTCTTAGGTCTAGCTGGTTATTATAGGAGATTCATTCCTAATTTCTCTAAGATATCCAAACCACTGACAAAATTACTACAAAAAGACATTCCTTTTAATTTCGACAATGACTGTACAAATTCCTTCGAAAATTTGAAACAAGCCTTAACAACCACACCGATTCTAATATACCCGAATTTTAACGATACTTTCATACTAACCACGGATGCTAGCGCATTCGCGATAGGTGCAGTACTTTCGCAGGGCCCTATAGGCAAGGACCTACCTATTGCATATGCGTCCAGAACGTTATGCAGTGCGGAAACAAAGTACTCTACTATTGAACGTGAGCTCTTAGCAATAGTCTGGTCAGTTAAGCACTTTAGACCATATTTATTCGGCAGAAAATTCACGTTAGTTACTGACCACAGACCACTTACCTGGCTGTTCTCTATAAAGGACCCAGGAAGCAGGCTAGCTCGTTGGCGCTTAAAACTGGAAGAATATGACTACGAAGTCATATACAAACCAGGTAAGATTAACAAAAACGCCGACGCGTTATCTAGAATCAAACTAAACCATGTTAAAGATTGTGTCACCTTTCAAACATCTATTTTAGCCGCTAATTCGGATGACGAACAGAATTCCGACAATGAAGATTCCGATGATAAAATCACAGACGAACAATTTTTTCAAGAATTTAATACTTTCATAAATTTGTACAAGACAAAATCGCTAATCGACTATTCTAAAATCAAATTTTCTAATAAACAATTATTAGACAAAGAAAACAAAAATATCATAACATTCTTCCAACAACATAAACTGGAAGACTTTCACTATAAAATAATCGAGGATATTTTCGAAGAACATCCCGATTTTAGTAACGCTAAAATTAATATAGTTTCAAGTAAGACTGTCAGAAATCGAAAATATTTTATCATCCCATTACCTTTCGATCTAGAATCTGTCAACGAAACATTATTTTATACTTTATTCAAACATCAAAATGATCTCGATCTTTCATGTACGTATCACGTAGAAAATAATTTAGATTTACCTACATTGGAAATGTTATCATTTATCTTTGCGGAAAAAGACTTAAAACTAGTAATTTGCCAAAACATCGTCAAAACTCCAGATAATGACCAAATTCCTATTATTATTGACCAAAATCATACAGGTAAAAATAACTTACACCGTGGGATAAACGAAACAATTCGGAGAATAAAAGTAAAATATAATTGGCAAGGTTTAACCAAAGACATTGAAAACTACATAAAAAATTGCGAAACATGTCAAAAGACAAAAGTCTGCCGCAAAAATCTCAGCAACCCTTTAGTTATTACAGAAACCCCACGAACGCCTTTTGAACGTATAAATATTGATATTTTCGAAACACCGAACAGAAACTACGCTTTAACCGTCCGAGATGAATTAACAAAATTCACTCAAGCATACGCCTTAAAGGACAAAACGGCGAAATCAGTTGTCAATACCTTATTGCTATATTTTCAACATTTTGGCACACCATTACGAGTACACTGTGACTATGGCCGTGAATTTGACAACAACCTACTCAGAGACCTATGTACTCTATATGACATAAAACTGACATATTCTAGCGTAGGACACCCGCAATCGAACGGTTCACTCGAAAGATTCCACGCCACGTTAGCGGAAATGATAAGGGTTCATAATACAGAAAACCCTAACGAACATCCACTCACTATACTGCCTTATGCTGTTATCTGTTACAATAACTCTATCAATAAAACACACGGATTTACACCGTATGAGCTAATTTTCGGGCATACCTCAAACAGACCACCCGAAAAACTTTATAACCAGAAAGACTTGATTACTAAATACATACGAGACCTTAATAATCGAATATCCCATTATTATAAACTAGCGCGCGAAAGAACGCAATTACAAAAAGAAAAAGCAAAAGTCCGCTTTGACAAAAATATTCCCGAAAATCGACCCGATTACCAAATTGGCAATAAAGTTTACGTCAAAGAATCACAAATCAAAGATAAACTACACAACAAGTTTAACGGTCCTTTCGAAATAATCGAAATTTTCCAAAATTCTGCTATTCTACTTAACCCAGACACTAACCAAACTAGTAAAGTAAATTTTGATCGAATGAAACCCTATTTTGAAAATTAACCTTTTTCAGGTTACTCCTGCTGTTCGGATCAGTAGCCCTAGCAGTTTCCCAATACAAAATTACACCAATTAATAACACCATTGGAATTTACTACCACGAAAAATCAGAAATAATTGTGACCAACGAGAAGTGGACACTATTAGTTCACAAGAATATATCCGAACTAAAGACAGTTTCTGACAAAAATGACAAAATCCTGGACACCATCCTAAACACCCTTGACCCTGCGTATCATAACATGAATACTTTCATGAGCGAAGTTAAGACTCATCTTAGCCTTCTAAAACAAATTTCTAAATCTATTCAATCTAAGTTTGACGAGATTTATCTTGACACAAAACGATACAAAAGAGGAATTATAAACGGAATCGGGACAGTATTTAAATCAATTACCGGAAATCTAGATGCTGAAGACGGTCAATACTATTCTGATTGTATTAATAAACTAAACAACGACGAGCATCAACTAGAAAACTTAATTAAAAATCAAATATCCGTAACAACATCGGTTATAAAAAATTTCAATTCAACTATTCAAAAATTACAAATTGACGAGGAAACGTTTAATAAAGATATCAAAGATATCGAAGATGCGATCTTACGTACCGAACATGATATACAAATAGTTAAAACAAAACTAAAGTTTCTCGAAATATGTGAACAATTAATGGCAAACTATTTATACATCGAGGACCATTTAAACGATATTCTAAATTCAATAACTTTTGCAAGATTAAAAATCATTCATACCTCTATAATTACCCCTCAGGATTTAATAAGCTCTTTACAAGAAATTTCACAAAATTTGCAAAGGAACAACTTGCCACTTCAAATAAAATTATCAAGAGTTGCTCAGTACCTAGATATTATTGAACTGCAAGCTTTTCAAACAGATTCAAGTTTAATTTTTGCCTTAAAGATACCTTTAGTAGATCCTCAAACTTACACAACCTATCAATTATACCCTATCCCTATTTTGGATAATAGAACTGGTTTGCACCACATTCTGTCAACCTCTCAAAAATTTATCGCGAGAGATGATGATTCTTTAATGTTTATACCTATTCCGGACCTGAAAGAATGCAAACAACTCTACATTGGAACTAAATTATGCTCTAACTTGTTCGCTTATCAAATCGACACCAATGCAATTTGTGAAGCAAGACTGTTCAAACATCTCAATCGCCTACCCGAAAACTGTCAAACATCATTTATCATTAGTCAAGGATATAATGTTCAAAAACTCCAGGAGAACACATGGTTAATTATTAATGTAGAACCTCTACACGTTACTATCAGTTGCCCTAAGAGAAATTCAATAACGGAAATCATCATGAAGAACTCTATTATAAAATTACAACCTAGTTGTTACGCCTTTATCGGCATTACCAAGATTCAAGCCGAATCCAAGGAAATATTAGATGTTAAAGATCAAACCCATCCTATTCAAATTCCGTATGAATGCTGCAACAACTTTCCATACAAAAGTCAACTACCCAAATTAAAACCATTAAAATTAAATCACCTGAACACCGAAGACCTCGAAATTGCCAAACACAAATTAGACCAATATTCCAAAAATTTAGACGATCTTATCAACGAACCTTTTGTGACCAAACACATCTCATGGTTCACATATCTGACCATAACATTAATTATTGCCCTTATTATTCTCTATGTATTTTGCAAATGCAGAAAAAGGAGTCGGACGCTGGCTCTTGTCAACCCATCCGGATCACCTCCACCTCCACCACGACCAAGTAAGGTCTCCAGGAAAAATTTCCAGCATTCTACCTCCGAGGAAAAGACCAAGTATCCATGAAGAAGAAACCGAAGAAATCGCATTGACTTAAAAATACTGTTAAATGTGTTTTTCTATCTGAACTTAATGCAAAAGACTTTCAGTGAATATTATTTCATTTTTGTGATGCATTTTAAATTTTATCATTTTATTATTTTATCACCTTTTTATTATTTTATTATTTTATTTTTTATTTTCATTTTATAACCATTCTCAATGTTAACGCTTTGCTATTTTACATTTTACACTATGTTAGATTTCATGCTTTTACACTGTTTTACATTTTTGTAAAAGTTGCTGTATAAACACCAACTTTTCTATAAGGGGGAAGTTGTTATATAATATTTCAGACACCGTATAGTAACTTAGAATATATTCTAGACTATCCCAGGATATCATATTTCACTACGTGACTGATAACAAATTCCTGCTTATTTTATTGTTAACTGCTTAATTTGCATTTCCTTTGTTATAAGCTTGGGAATCATTGTTTATGCTGACCAAGTACAGCCTTCCAAGCTTATAAATTAAATTGTAATCATTTGTACTCAGTTCTTATACTCACTTTCGACATGTTACATTAAATTATATTCAATTCAATTAATTGTATTTTTTACCAAGACTCAACGTTGAGTCCATGTTAATTAAATAAATGTTTTTTAAAAACAACTTTACGGAAACCGTAATCTAACATATATGTATATATATATATATATATGTATAGATATATATATATATATATATATATATATATATATATATATATATATATATATATATATATATATATATATATATATATATATATATATATATATATGTATATATATATATATATATATATATATATATATATATATATATATATATATATATATATATATATATATATATATATATATATATATATATATATATATATATATATATATATATATATATATATATATATATATATATATATATATATATATATATATATATATATATGTATATATATATATATATATATGTATAAATATATATACATATATATATATATACATATATATATATATATATATATATATATATATATATATATATATATATTTATTTATTTATTATTTATCTGTATACAGGGTATCCCAGTTTTAAACCAACAAACTGTAACCATTGATAGAAAATACGATTTTGAGAAAAACTTTATATCTTGGAAGGACTCCCAATTTGGTGCTGTTTATAACAGTATCAAGCGCAATCAAAATAGGAGACGGATACACCTTTTTAATTAGAACATAGACCCAATGAATTTTCGTTAAATTCTCCCATATTTTCAGTTCCGTATTTAATTATGCATAAAACTTCGTAAGTTTGTTAGATTTTGAGCACAAAATTAATTATTATTTGGATGCATCCAACGAAGCAGCCTTGTTTACATTTAGTACAGTTTGTTTCAAACTTATTTGCAACATAAAATACGTCGGTTTCTTTAATTTTATACCGCCGTCAAAGAAGCCGACGTTTTTATGTTGCAAATAAGTTTGAAATAAACTATACTTAGTTATTTCACTGTTGGAGATTTGGTTGAGAAAATATACTTTTTTACAATTCTAAATTTTTTGGGAATCACACCTGTTTTTTTTTTAATTAATTAACAGAAAATACCTACATAAACTGTTTGTATAAAATAAGATTTTATAACATTAGTCAATGACGAACGCCACTGACATGTTTTAATTGAGTAATTGTCATTAACTTTGTGAAAGAAGAAAGAAAAAATAAGACACTTAAACTGTTATTTGATAGCATTTTCGAATAAAATATTTTCTTATCAAGAGTTTCCTTTGGTAGCTTGTGGATACATCCAAATAATAATGAATTTTTTTGCTCAAAATCTAACAAACTTATGAAGTTTTTACAAGAGTCCTCTTTTATATAAAATCGAATAGGGAACTGAAAAATATGGGAGAATTGAACGAAAATGCATTGGCGTCGATGTTCTGATGCAAAAGGTGTCTCCATTTCCCCTCTGTATGCCGGTGGTGAATAGATTTATGATTTTATTCACTATTTTTATTGGGCCAGATATTGTTATAAACAACACCAAGTTGGGAGTCGATAGTAACCATTTCCTCTAAGATATAAAGTGAAAACCTAAAAAAAAAATTAAACTGTAACACCCACTCGGTTATAAAACTTTTGCAGGCATTGGTTTATATGAACTTTTTCTCAAAATCGTATATTCTATCTATACAGTTTGTCGGTTTAAAACCTGGACACCCTGTATATATGTATATATGTATATATATATATATATATATATATATATATATATATATATATATATATATATATATATATATATATATATATATATATATATATATATATATATATATATATATATATATATATATATATATATATTATCTGGTTACATCTATAGAAATTTAAAGTACACAGCTATAGGCTGAAATAAAGTATTCATTCACGCATTCATTCATTTCAGATATTAATCTTTTGTAAGTACATTGTCAAAATTACAATTTATTTTATTACAATAATTACATATTATTATTATATCGCGCATTTTTCGGAATAAAGGAAACAGCCGCCGATTGGAGCAGCAACCAACTTCGGCATAGCGTAAGGGGCAGATAATGGACTAGCTACGAAATAAGGGAATTGACCACAATGACCAAATGCTAAAAACAGCTGAACATCACATGTCAGTATAAAAGCGAGCAGCGAGTATGCTGTTGACGCGATGACCTGACAATAAATACAATGTGGAAGTATTTCGTCTGCCCACTATCGTTGTGAATTTAACCCTATAGAGTTGATATGAGAACAGGTTATGAGAGAATTTGCAAGGAAGAACTCCACATTCAAATTTGGTGATAAAAAAACTTGTTCAATGGAGCCATTCAAAATGTCACGGTTGATACATGGGCAAAATGCATTGGCCACGTTGAACAAGTTGAATATAAGATGTTGGATCCGGACGTTTGTGCTGAAGTTATCATTGAACCTCTTATAATTCAGCTAGGCAGTAATGACATGGAAAATGGAAGTGACTGCTTTAATTCAGACATCAAATTCTGACGAAGTCATATTTCATTTTGTTTGATTATATTGGGATAATTTTGTGTTAGGAACATTTTAAAAATTTCATGTTAAGAATATTACCTAATCTAGTTTATCGTGTAATTTAATTTTTTATAGATATATTTAAAAAAAATTACTTTATAGAATAAATAAAAACAAAAATCATATAAATTCGTAAAAATTATTGCACACCTATGGAATTAACATCCCCGCTCGTGTCACCACCCCCCGTTCTCCAAAAGTTGTCATCCCTTCTTATATATTTTAGAACCATACTATAATTTCAAAATCTTCAATAAATTTTCTTTAAATATGTTTGTTACCCTAAACGTTTTAGTCTACAGTTCGAGTTTTATGTTTTGTATTTAACTGTAAAATAAAAAAAACTGGTTTTTAATAATTTAATAAACTTATTAAAACCAAAATGTGCCTTTCTATTTTCAATATTTCAAATTAAGCTCCCAAATAATCTGACTTTTCTTGAAAAAACTAACAAGATTTTATTTAAGTTTCATTAAGTAGCTTTACACTAAACTTCACCTCAATACATAAACGAGTTCTGAAAATATCCAGAAAATCTTAGTCATAGTAAGACTCTGACATTATGCAAATGTACAGTTCTCTGAAATTTTCTGTGTCAAACAAAAAATACTAGAGTACCTTTATTTGAAGAAATATAATGCTAACTGGTAAAAAAAATATAAAGTTAAAAAAAAATTCTAGTAGAGAAACTAAGCCTTATTTCTATTAATTAGTGTCCTCCAGCAATTTCAACAAACTTACTTCTCTCTGGGAATATGTGCATGCCTTGGTAATTGTCTGATACAACATAACATCAGAATCAATCAACGATCTCTTATAATATTAAAAAAAAACATGTTTTTGGCGTTCCCTTTGGGGTCAGTACTCCCCCTTAAAAATCAAATTTGGGAAAATAAAAAGATTTCTAGTGTCTTATTTTTTTGGTGAGAAACCTCCCCTCATAAAGTTAGGGCAGATATTTCTGAAGCGCCCGATTTATAAATATTTTTGTATTACCTGTCGAAATCATGCTGATCTGTTTTTATTTCAATTTCTTCATTAACGAATGATGAACATTTCTGATCTAACTCTTCTATAAAATCGTCACTTTCATCCTCAATTTCTTCATTAATCACCTCTTTGAGATCTACCTTTTTCTGATATGATTCTAGTTCCATTTTACATACGTTTGTTATGTTACCATCACCTTTATATGATGACATATTTTTTGGTGTAAACAGTAGTATATCGTTTAGTTTTATTATACCCTCATTATTTGCTTCGGATTGATATTTCTTTAATTTTTCTTCAATAATCAAACAGTTCTCTATAAACTTGAAGTAGGTCTGCAGAGATCCATGACATAGTGTACAAATTGCGGGGTTCTCAATGATAGTTAAATCCTACGAAAAAAAAAAAGATATTTTAAGGTTTTAAGGAATGCTTAATACCTCAGCTTAATAATACAAGAAGATGGGTAACAAAACATAAAAAGTTGTCCGATTCATCTACACCCCACGCGAGATACGTAAATGTTTTCGCTGGTTTTGATCCTATTGGTCAGAATTTTAAATAGTCATCAACAGAGCACGGAGAAACCCGATCGATGCTCGATCTATCATCGTCTATCACCTGTAGACGAACGTCTTGTTGTTTTTAAGCGACTTTATAGTTTTGTGTTATTTGGTACTAATTAATAATCGATTTTTAGTTATAAAAATTTATTTAGTGAATATTTATTGAGAAACAATGACTGATTAGTGCGTAGTGCGCGGCCAAAGGGTAAACCACTGAGTTGTTTATCCTTTCACTAGGCAAGTAAATAAAACAAATCAGGGTCGACATAATGCGAGAATGCGAAAGTGTAAAAGTTCTAAAATGACTAAAATTAATGTTAGTTAACAAAATTAAATTAACATTTGATTTCATTTGAACAGTAAGAAATCCACATTTTATCAAAAAAAGATAAGTACTTATAGAAAAATATTTTAACTTCAATGAAAAGTTCATTCTTATGGTAGCTCAAAACTGTAGATGTTTTAAAGTCTATTAATATTTTTTTAACTTAATTTTAAAGGTTGTTATTAAAAAAATTAGTACCCAAGGTAGCAATTAGGTATGTTAAATTTAAATACACAAGGCCCGCCACTTAAAACTCCCCTGGCCCATATTTTTATTTTCTAAGCAACGGCCATGTCCGGCATATGAAACTGTAGACCTTTTTAAATTGTTACGATAATTTAATTGAAAATTTTTCAGTACATGAAATTTGTTAAAGCTATTTGTAACGCAACTATTGCATTAAAATATACAATCCAATAACACCAAACGTACAACAAAATTTAAAACAAATACCTAATAACTAATAATTTCTCTGATGATGCTGTAATAAACCAAAACGTTAGAAAAAATAATAAAATTGGTTATATCTGACCGAAATCCCCAAAAAAACTATCAGATATTATCATTAATAAATAAAATGAATAGTAAGGGCTCCAATATCAATCTCCGAGGCACTCCCGATGTAACTAAAAATTGATCAGCCATGGTATTCTACAAATTGATTTCCATCTGTTAAATAAGACGATAGCAAAGAAATTAACAAATCCGAGAAACCAAATGAATTTAACTTATTGAGAAGAATACCGTGGTCAAGTCTGTCAAAGGCTTTAGAAAAATCGGTATATACTACGTCCATTTGTTTGCCTGTATCAATAGCATCAGAGATAAACTGCGTGATAGAAAATAAATTTATAACTGTTGATCGACCGTTTACAAAACCATGTTGGTAAATACTGACTTGCCCTCGTATATTATTACAGATACCATCATATAGGGAAATTTCAAAAACCTTGGCAAAATTGCAAATTATTGTAATAGCACGATAATTTTCAACATTGAACATCTCCTTTTTTTAAAAATAGGACACACTCTCGATAGTTTCCACCGATTTAGAAATACGCCACATTTTAAACATAAATTAAAAATAATTTTCAGAGGGTGAACAAGTGCGCAGGTACAATCTCTAATAATGAAGGCAGGTATATCATCAGGGCCATTCGTGAACTTCAGCTTCAGTTTTAATAAGGCTTCAAATACATTTTCCTCACTGTACATATTTGTATGCAAGAATGTAACAATTGCCTAACGTAACAACAAAAAATTTATTAAATTTAATTTATTTCTGAATCCGGGTTATTCTCGATGTATCACAGATTAATCTTTTTCTTTAACCGCTGCAATGTGGCAGTGCTGATGGGATAGAATTCCAAGGATAACGTTTAAAATACAAACGCCGCTCTCAGCAATTTTTGGTCCTTGATGGATGCGGTAAAGTAGGGTAGAGACCGGAAAAAGAGTCGTGACTGAGCCGAGACCGAGGGCACAAAAAATTTATAAAACTATAAGTAACCGTGGTTATAAAAATAAAACAAAACTATATTTTAAAAATCGCTCATAAAACGTCGCGCCGTGGTTGTTAGCTAATAAAACGATAACAAATAACAGGTGTTGTTACGCACTCCTATGATTTACAGCAAGAGAAAAGAAAAATTCCTCGACCTTAAGACCTAGGGGTTGCTCACGCTCACGAGTGCACAACCATACTCCGGAGCTCGGCCGGTATGGGCGGGGTTCAATTAAAATTTATATAAAGGGGGCCACTAGCTCTAAAAGCCAATCGTAGCTAGAAACTGCCCAGGTCTGAAGGGAACCCTCTAGGTAATAAAGCCTCTACAATTATTTGTCACGACGTTATCTGGGTACTATATGATGAAATCAAACACAAATTACCTTTTGCAGTTTATTTCCCCTGTAGGGGTTAAAGCATGGTTTAATCAGAATGTATAAATGTAATAGACATGTAAATGAAATAGTAAGCAACACAAAAAACAAGTATAGCAATAATACACGCAGATCGATGCCGGACGTAACGTCACGATAGGCGAACAACACTTACGACTAAATCTCTGTATATAGGACAATTCTGACAAATATCAGACTATAATTTACCATATACTATTAAGTAAAAAGTAGGGTAACACATACTAAACTTAGATCCTATAATATTCTAATAATCGTTACTATACATGGGGGAATTTACTACACAAACTAGAGCATAAAATTCCTGACGATAACCCGCTCAAAACTATCGTACTTACAAGGTACTAAATACCTATAATGTGAGACTAAAATGCATCATAAAAGCTCGTCTTTTACTTCGCAAAATAACTGTTAAACAAAAACAGAGCTTAAAATGCCTGACGATAACCCGCTCAAAACTATCGTACTTGCAAGGTACTAAATACCTATAATGTGAGACTGAAATGCATCATAAAAGCTCGTCTCTAAGTCTTTTACTTGGCAAAATTATTGTTAAACAAAAACAGAGCTTAAAATGCCTGACGATAACCCGCTCAAAACTATCGTACTTGCAAGGTACTAAAAACCTATAAGGTGAGACTAAAATGCCTCCTAACAGCCCGTCTCTGTTAGTATGCTAGAGTGCCGACCAATTACAGGTCTTAACAACTTTCTCAGTTACAAATGCCCAATGAACAAAAAATGCTTCACAGTTAAGTGGCCCAAAATTAACCAGGAATGACCCCAAAAGATGTTAAATCCCAATTAAGAGAAAGGTATATCTTATCTGGTATCCTCCAAGTGGTGTGGTAGGTGAGTAATCCCCCCGGCGGTAGTAGTGAACGTCCCCCTGACTCCGGCTCCTTTCAACGTCGTTCCCTGTCACCCCACGAGTGCAGTAGGACGGTCGGATACTCACAGCAGGAGTACGCAGGCTGCGGTTCCAGTGGCCTAGGAACTTCTCACTCAGTACGATACGTCAATTCAGGTCATAAACCAATTCATTCCCGATACAATGGCAAGGTGTCAGTGGTTTCCAATCAACCCACACCAATACATAGGCGAGACAACGAAAGATACTGGGTTCCCACACATGTAAATATCCCAACGTCAGCTGGACTAACCCCTAAACAACAGGACGGTTCAAATCCACACCAATTAACCAAGAGTGTTAGCCTCAACCAAGGACCCTAAAAGCATAAACGCACCTGTAGCACATCGTCGTCGACTAACGTGCCAAGCAACTCTTACCTCATCTACAGAGGGTACTTTACTCCAAACTCGATTTGATTCCACACTAGTGCTAACTAGTCTTGCTTACAAAGCCACTGAAAGAGTAACAAAATGAATATTTGCCAGAATATAGCCAGTTTTCTACTTACTTAACCCAGAACCCGGCGTGTACTTTCATTTAACAACTACGGTACTCAAACCACAAAATATGTATCACTTTATACGTGTTACTTCATAGGCTCCCAACCTTGCCATATAATTGGTGAGAAATCAACCGATGCCCAAAAATAATTGTTGAAAACCTTTTTCGGTACCAGTAGCTGTCAATGATCTTTTTTCGTTTCTCTTCACCCCCCGTGGCGACCTCTGTTAGTCGTGAAGTTCACCTCAGAAACCTTACGATGTCAAAACCCGACTATTCGAGAGATAGTTTTCAAAATCCCCTGAGAATCATTGGTGACTAGAGAATTAACGCCACGTCCTGAGTTCCGACTGAACGACAAAAGGATTTTCATGCGAAAATAGGAAATCACCTTGTGCAATATCTAAGTTGGTAATCCTCGCTTAGTTACTTCTGTGACTATAATAAAGACAGTTGGCATCTTGTCATACCAACACATCTGTCACTTCGATTTATCGATATAAATAACCAATTGAAACTTATTGATTTACACAATCCACGATCACTGCAGTAAGTATAGTATTTAGACAACACTAAGAAAAATTATAAGCTCTACCTACATGAGCATTAAGTTTACCTTAATAAAATTTACGATACCCCAGTGACGGTGCAGTATCACCTTGTATCTCCTTACTTTTCTAGGTAAATGAAGTCGTATAAAGTGAGCCAACCTGGGTTTTCTCGAGTACAGACCTTATATAATTCCAGGGTATAAACTGTGAGCTGAACTTAACGTTTTGACGGTATGCCATAACCTATCAGCTTAATATGGCACATTATACAACTTACCAAAATCTCAGACCAGAGCACTAATCAAAGTATCCTTCTAAGCTGTAAGAACAACGATGTGGCCAAATATCTTTGCTGTAATATGATTCATAAGCTTGCAATGTGTGAAAAGAGAAATTTGTCTTGGTATCCTTTTGTCATCAGCCAATTTGACCTTTAGCCGGCCCTTACATGCAGGCAACCAGTAAATTAATACTTAAATATGTAGGATAACCGACTACGCCTATTCTAGATAAACCTAATGCTGATGGCATTCATAGTTAAGCCAATATTCATCCAACACTTATTTTCTGGGTGTTACCTATCGAGAAACATGTAGCTGTGTCTATATCAATGACTTTTAAGTAACTACCCACTGTGTGAATGTCCTGTATAAAGTACTACACAAATTACATAGCAGCATGTGCTGTATCTCCTAGCTTACCGTAGACTGAATGTTCAACTCAAGATCGATAGAAATTCTGGGGAGCCCGGCTACGAAGGTGGTTTGATAAGTTCAGCAGCTTTTAGGAACAATTCCTTTATTTTAGATACAATCAGGTTGTACTTTAAGGTAAAATAAATAGCTTTTTAACTAAGACTATGTTAATTTTCCTCGAGATTGTCAAATTCACGTTGTATGGGTTGAAGGAAAATTCGAACCGTAACACCGTGGTGAATTTTAAAAAGTAAAGACTGTAAATAAAAAGGAAACAAAACTCTCGTATTTGAAAAAATTAGTTTGAATAGCTGGAATCCATTCCAGATTTTGAATACTCCTGCTAGGTATTTAAAGATAAGTAATTGTTTCACTTATCCCCCTAACTATATTTTGTTTTCTCGATTACAGTAAAAACTTTTCTATTTTGTTTGTTGTTGGTTTTACACAAAAAATGAATAATATTTATACGAAATAATTATATTCATTTCCAACTAGTTTATTTCCCCATAGAAACCCGAGGAAAAAAACCTGTTTCATTTTTCAGGCTACGAATTTGCCTTTTTGCCGACTCGTAGGCCACTCTACCCGAACCCCTAAGGCCATGGTCAAGGGTGTTTGTAATAAGACATTTGTTGTACAATCTATATTATTAATGTCAACATTAGAGTCATTTGGGGAGTATGAGGTTTTAAAAAAAGAAGAAAAAATATTGAGTTTGACACTAATACCTTACAGAATAGTTTAATAAAGTCAAAAAGCAAACGGCGTAATTATTATTATTACAACAATTATTATACATACCATACCAAATAAAACGTTACACGTTCAAGAATTCTTGTTATTTTTTATAAATAGTGAACATATCGTATCGCTCTGATAAAGTAAACATTTTCACAAATAATATCACATAAAACCACACAGTTTACTTTTTTGAATTTATTAAATTATTTTGTAAGGCATACATATCAAATTAATTGTTTTTCATCCATGGCGAATCTGATAACCATGCGACGCTGATACTGTAAATTTTGAAATAAATAAAAAACAGTAAAAGATAAGATACAACATATCAATAAGTTTGAAATCACAAAAAAAAACAGATTTCAAAAATGTAAAAAAAATATAGGGTGTTCCATTTAAAAAAAATGTAACTTTGGTTTGTCCCGCTTTTATGAGACCACCTGTATACTCTTTGCAGGTGTTCTAAAGGAGTTCATTTGATTCACTACAACTCACTCACTCAAGAAAATTAAGTTTATTTGTAATGAATCATACGCAGGTTCATTACTATAGTTTCGGAAATTCCCGTTAGTCTTGTGCTGTCGCGCACTTCCTGCCGACATATGATGAATCACGCAGATGTTCATTCCTAGAAGTTTCTGCATTTACCGTTTGGCAGGTGCTGCCACGTACTTCCTGCCGCCATGAAATATTGACGTCACCAAGGCCAGGATTTTGGTATAAATAGAATGGCCGTAGCCGAGGAAAGGCATTCAGTTTTCTGCTGACAACTATCTTCAGCGTGTTGAGCTGGGTAGTTGAGGAGTCTTAAGCGTGTTGAGCTTGACTCCATGTGGTTAGAAATCAGAATCCGACGACGACGCCGCCCGGCTGAATGTGTGGTAGCATCTTGGGGTTTTAAGCGTACTGAGCTTGACCTCCTGGTGTTGGTAGTCATTTTACCGCTCTGCACCGCCGTCTCCAGTTTAGTAATTATTTATCGCCTTGAGTCTTCAGCGTGTTGAGCTGGGCCCACTGTTGGTAAATAGTTGCTAAACCAACCGCCGTCACCAGTCTAGTAATTGTTTATCGCCGTGAGTCTTCAGCGTGTTGAGCTAGGCCCGCCGCCGTTAAATAATTTTCGAACTTACCGCCACCGCATCGAATCCTAGATGTTTTACTTCAGTACTTGGAACTGAAGCCCACCGTCACCGTGCATTCACCGAATTACACTCCCCGTAAATTAATCTCACCAATGTAAATAATATTTGTTAACTGTACTTGACTTGGTTTTATTGTTGAAGAATCTGATTTTATGTTTGTTTAACTTCATGTTTTGGATAAATGTTACTTTAATAAACTAAACTCCGTTACGAATACTTTGGGCTTTCTTATTTACAACTAACAGGAATCCTGGATTAATTCTCCAAACCAGCTATCCGAAAGCAAACACTGTTACGACGCCCAAACATACTTCACTACATATTTTAGGCGTCCGAACAGACACCGTTACATTATATCATAACGATATCATCAAAAAAATGTTTTTGGATTGCTCTGTATGCACATTTAAAGAACTTAAAAATACCTACATATTTAATGTGCCGGACATGGGGGTCGTTGCTTAAAAAATATAAAAAATACGGGGGGGTTAAGTGGTAGACCAGGTATAAAATACATATACATATCTATATGTTTGCTACTAATACTGGTTCCTAATATTAGGACTGTAATCTACTAATAATAAAATACGAATAAACAAATTAAACAACTTACCCAAATCCATTCAATTCCAGTAAAAAACGTTTTACGTTCTACAGTCAGACGGTTACGGGAATTTGGTACAAAGGGAAAAAGGAGGTCTGATTAAATACAAACAATAATATTAATCACCATACTAAAGAACAAAACTAGTAAACAATAATATTCAAAATTTAGGCCTAAGGATAGCTAATTCACACTATACAGGGTGGAGCAATAATGCGTCCGACCTCGATATCTCGAGTTCTAGAAACTTGATTCAAAAACATAAATAAACGACAAAAAAGTTTATAACCGGAAATTGTTCTATAATATACAGGATGAGCCAAGACTATTCTACAGGGTCAAGTAACATTTTTTTAAATCAAATGACATGTATATCAGAACATTTTTTGAAACCTCTTTGTGGCCTCCTTTCACTCCTGTACTTTTATTGAATTTCTCCCAACCACTTGGATGTTATGATTTTTTTGTTGAAATTATATCATTTACACGTGAATATTAAAAATATCACTATAATCAGAACTACCGATTTTTAGAAAAACTATGATAGTACCAGTTATGAGACATCTGTGTGATAACACTCCGCAATTTTCACTTTCTAAGAGTATACAGGATTTTTAAATTTACAACTTTTTCAACTGAATTTTCTCAATTTTTTCAAATGGAACACCCTGTATATTTGTGGACGATGTGATATAGGATTGAAAAACAAACATTTCTTTGCACTTAAATTCCTATGACTATTTGTGACCATTTTCACTGAACAATAACTGCAAAATTCAGCAATAAAAATTAAAAATGAGGGTTTTTTTTCCAATAATTCAAGAGAAGGTATATTATAATAAGCGTGTTACATGATGCCCATAAAAACATCACACGTCCAAAATATACAGGGTGTTCCATTTGAAGAAATTGAGAAAATTCAGTTCAAATATATGTAAATTTAAAAATAATTTTTCGCCACCCCATATACTTTTAGGAAGTGTAAATTGCTGAGTGTCATCACACAGATGTCTCATAACTGGTTCTAACATATTTTTTCTTAAAATCGATAAATGTAACTGTAGTGATTTCTTTAATATACACGTGTAAATGGCATAATTTCAACAAAAATCATTAGATTCAAGTGGTTGGGAGTAGTAAATAATACAGGGGTTGAGGGAGGCCAAAAAATTTTCTGATATACATGGCATTTGTAATACCTATACCCATCAATTCTATCATTAAATGAACAGTTCACATGTCGACTCCTAATATTAATTTACCCTATTTCCGGGTTTTCAACGAAAACTAACCACCTTAATTATTTGTCATATTTGTTATTTATTTGAAAATTGCTGAGACACGTCAACGAAGATATCGAGGGAGATTTTTCTATGTAAAAACTAGACGTGTGTGATCAACCGTTAGACCTCACTTTATTAGTGTAAGAAAGCAAACGGCATACATTGTAAATACTTATTTTTTCTAGGTATTCTAGAAACGTATTGGAGGGGCTGAATTATTCTGATAAAAAAACACTCACAACAAAAAAAAAATTTGTCAACTATTCCACTTTAACCTTCATTTGTAATAATCTAAGGAAAATGAAAATAATACATAATTTTCAGTTTTTTCTCCCTCAATTTCAAGTCAACTAAAAAAGTAGGAATGTCAGTGACTTCCTTATAAAATTACCTTTCCAATGATGTGCCGCACATGATATGGTGCTATTTGAAATATTAGAAGGGGTGACTGTGGGGGGTTAAGAGGTTGATGACACACGTCTGGTTTAAAACTGCGCTGATACCAAGATTTCAGATACTGTTACAAACCCCTTGTAGGGCCTACAAGTAACGTGGACCTGGACCAAAATACAAGGACTTTGAGGCCCGTGCTTGTAGCCCAGAACAATTAATTTATTAACCCCTGCTTTTGCCCCTTATTTCAGGAACTTCTGTAGGATTTTTAAAATAATAAATAACTTGAATTACGTCAAGGGTTGGTATTTTAAACAAAACAAAAAAAAAAAAAGTAAATTTAAAATAACATCAATCAAAAAAAATAACTGCAAGAATCAGTGTTAGTCAAATAAAACTAGTAATATCGACTTATAATTCTCAACCCAAATTGTAACTATTATGATCGGATTGAAATACAAACAATTAAAATTATGGAAATAAATTGGGATATACCTATTCAGGGTATCTTCTGTTCTTGTAGAGGTTTCCACACAAGTTATGTTAAAAATCTATTTTAAATTATTTAAATCTTTCTTTACACTTTTTCACATGTTCAAACGGAGAATACTGCTGGATTAATTGTCGTTTTAGCTTTTAAATGATTTACAGATTTTTGTGATACGTTAAAACAAGATTTTTTTCTAATTTTTTTTACTTTTACTCATCAGTTTGTTTCCCACAGAAACAGCAGCATTGCAAAACTGTTGTTACTCTCTGCAGCCCCACAGATTTTTTTTGTACGATATTGATAATTTAGATTTATGATTTATATTTACAATTTCTAGAAATGCATATACAGGGTGGTGTCACAATACCGACACCGATACTCAGACACCAGATATTAAGATACATCTGAAAATTCAAATTTAACTAATAATGGTGACAAGCTTAATTAGCTATAGTCAGCACCCTCTTTTACACCTTTAATCATCTTTATACTTTCATGAGAGAGTAGGTAAACATAAAATACTAAAGTAATAGGTATAGTGATGATTATTTATTTTTAATTTGT
Source organism: Rhamnusium bicolor (assembly GCA_029963845.1). Lineage (NCBI taxonomy): Eukaryota > Metazoa > Arthropoda > Insecta > Coleoptera > Cerambycidae > Rhamnusium > Rhamnusium bicolor. Next base: position 26,093 of record JANEYF010000327.1, on the reverse strand, counting down.
TTTATTTTATTTGACGTTCTGCTCTGTGCTACCAAAATGGTCACACACAACACAAATTAAGGAGGCATTCGGGTAAATCTCTGCCTGTAAAACAGTACCATATTTGAAGTCCTGTTGCTTCGCGCTAGTGTATTATTTCTCAAATAAAAGTATCGATTTCTTCAGTTATCGGCTAGTATCTGAAAATTTAAAGTATCGCTATCGGCCCAGCTATAGTTTGGTTTTTACATTCAAACATGGGTGATGGTGGACTTTAAGCCTGTTTTATATATAAACTTTTTCTAATTAATTCTGATACAGTTTTATTTGATATTTACTTATGAGTTCATTTGGGTAAGGATTATTTTATGATGATTTTAAAGCCATAAAAATCCGTATATATTTCACTATGTTTACAGCATATTTTGCACTATTGTTATGTTTGTATCTGTCATTTGTGTGAGACATCAATAAAGCATTTGTTTTTTTTTTTGTATTTATTTTGTAACCTAAAAAATATTTATTAAATTATTAAGAATCAAATATTTCACCTATTGTGTATTTTGTTTCATTTATCTAGAGTATCTGCAGATATTTTATTTTAAACGTGTAAAATGTCAAAAAATAAAATATATACACCTTCGGGCGTAGAAGTTTAGCCTCGAGTTTAGCGGAAGATAATACAGTAGGTTTATTAATGATGCAAGTGTACACTGACAAACATAAGCAACTGTTAATAGATATGACGTTAGAAGTAATTTCTTGTAAGTTACACCATGGCCCTCACCGACGCCAGTCAATTTGTTAAAACGAGCCAGCTTTAGTGATTAGATTAGTTCAATAATATCTGACATTGTTTCGATTAATTTCATATTGACAAATTGAAGCTAGTCCTATTTTGAATTTATCTACCATTTCAGCATCGCAGACTTGGGATTCATGGGGTCTTCCTCATCAACATAACTTTTTTGTTATTTTAACTTCTACACTATTGATCTGTGTTAGAGGTTGAGATGCGATAGTACCAATTTCTAATGCATTTGTCATCTCTATGCAAATATTATCGAACAGATTCAATCTTGAGTTGTGTAAAAATGACTAAGTAATTAGAATGGTCATCGCACATTATTTGTATTTTTTTTTTATTTACTGACCTGTGTTAGAGGAAAGTGCTATAATATGAATTTAACATTTTTACTGTTCTTTTAGTTACTTTTTTTTTCTCTACAATTTATGACTCATCCATTTTTTTTGTATTCTACTAATCGTATACGGTTCAAAACTATTTACATATTTTTTTTTTTTTTTTTATTGAACCAGACCCAGAAACACGTTCTTTGTTGATGTCTCCACTATTTTCAAATAAATAACAAATATGACATACTTAGGGTGGCTATTATTTTGAAAAACCCTTTATGTGTAAATCTAGATATGAATTTCAATAAATATATAAAAGTGAATAATTTTTGCTTCATATGAAAATAAATGAAAAACCATGCCTTATATCTAAGTGGTGTTCTCTAAGGCCCTTTTCCAATTAGGCACCGTGCATGTAACCCATACATTGTACATGTACGGTACGCAACAAATGGAATACACATTTCTCTCGTGACACTATTTGGTTTAGTTATTTTGTTAGATTAGGTTAATAACTCACTTCGAGAATAAAATTATGAAATCTTTCCTTTCTATTGGTTTTAATTAAAATATTTTCATAGTCTTTTTGTTCCAAGTGTGACGTGTATATTGAAAACGGTAATCAAATATTTTAATTAAAAGCCTACATGATCCAATTTAATTATAATAAACTATACACTTTAAGATCTGAAAAAAAATAGACTTTAGTTGTTGAAATACCTGCATTTTGTTTTGTTTATAAGTAAAACAAAACCAAAATTTGAGGTTATGTTTTTATGTAATCCAAGTGTCCCGCAGATTTCATAGGTACACTTCGAAGACATCAGTGAGAGAATACATGCACGCGATAACTGGAATTCAGAACATTTGTAACTAGTGTGCACGGTGCTTAATTAGAAAGCGGCCTAAATTACATACCAGTTCTGGAAAACATTTATTTGTCATCATTTTCACCAACGTTACATCTTCATCTTTATTATCCAAGGACAAAAACGGACAACTTTTCAACAGACTCATACAAAAACCACATACAGTGTCAGCCTTGGAAACCTCAATATCTTCGTGTCCCTTTTTTACATAGATAGATTTCTCTTAAATCTAGTTTCGAATTTTCCTTTTCATTTACAAAAGGAACTATATAATTGTGTGTGTAAAGGCATGTTGATTTAAATTCAAAACTGTTTTGAATGATTTCGGCACAGTTTGTACACATAACAGGTTCTTCGCTTACGACTACATTCTAAAATAAATTTAAAAGAAAACAGTACGTACTTTTTTACCCACTTTGAAATTTGCCTTGTAGAAAAAATATTGTTTGCATTCAGAACTTACTATTTTTATTAGAAGTATATGCAAGATATTTATCGTAATTTCTTCTATAGCTTCAAAATTCCTGTCACATTTGTTAAAGCAAAGCCTGCATATTTTATTACAGCTTTCCATTTTCAAAAAATATATAAATAAAATACACCATCACACTCCTTCCACTAGTGTGAAGTTGTCGTCACTCAGAACAGAAATGTTCACAGAACTAAATAAGGGGAAGGAGAATGCTTACTAAAGCCGGTTTCAGAGAACTAAAACGTGTCGTTTCGTAGCGAGTATTGAAATAACGCAGACTTCTGTTATGAGGGAATTGGTCGACCAATCAGTTTCTCTCAAAAGTGAGACAGACAACAGAACAGTGTATTAAATCCTTTTGGAATCTTTTGTTAGCAAAGAATTCGGTAGACGATAGAGAAAATACTCGCCTAGCACGCGGTAGGTCCAGGGTTCGAATCACACATTTTTTTTTTTTAAGTATTTTTTTTAAAAAGTATGTTTTAGTTCGTTAGGAAGATTTTCCTTGCCCTTTATTATAGTTTCTTTATTTTCCTTGCCCTTTATTATAGTTTGTTTATTTTCACGGGAATCACAAACTTACTAATTTTTTTTTTAAATAAGTATTTTTTAGTTCGTTAGTAAGATTTCCCTTGCCCTTTATTACAGTTTGTTTATTTTCACAGTGCCGAATTCCCCTGTTCCGTTGTCTGTCTCACTTTTGAGAAGAAGCTGATTGGTCGAATGACAGAAGTCTGCGTTATATCAATACTCGCCGTTGCGTACATCCCCTCCAACTGTTGCTTTATTTTGTTCTTGGAGGCCGTTCGAAATTATCCTAAGCAATATAAAGAGTACACAATAGGCGTTCAAAAAGTGGTATAATTTTGAACTGGGTAAATATTTATGTCGTTCGTAAATTGTCCGTGTAACACTACGAGTGCACTCGACTTTAACCACCTCATTCAGAACGTTAAAGTTTACTCGTGATGCGCAGATGAACTCTCACCTAAGATATTTCAAATATATATTTTTGCGAAGGGCATTGAATATATCAATATCAAATATAATAAAAAAAAAATAATTGAGGTCGATACGTGTTCAAATTGTGGAAGATTCAATAAATAAAAGGTAAACGCGAATACTTTTAGGAAAACTTATTTATTCAGCCTTATGCTGTATCACTTACGTTAAATATAACGTACTGTTATCCGCGCTGTTATGTTATTCAGCCTCATGCTGTATCACTTACGTTAAATATAACGTACTGTTATCCGCGCTGTTATGTTATTTTCTCAAAACTGGTATGTTGTATCACATTTAACGTTACAGCTCATAACGTATTACGTTATCACCCTACGTTATTTGTGAACTTAACGTACCCGATTTAACATCCAGATTTTACATGCAGTTATAAGTTAACGTACGCAATTTTAGGTGTGTAGGGCGAATAAAATTTTTTCCTTTAAAATTTTAATAAAATTGTTTCGTTCCAAACAATGGAATTTCAGAATCTTATGCGTTTGGCGTTATTGGAGCAACTGGAAAATGCAAACGAAAGGCGAGATTCTTTTTCGTCGATAAATAAAAAAAAATGAGGTTATCAAATTTTTTTTTTAAATAGAAACCAGGAGAGGATACAGAGAAGAATCTTACGCGACGCTTTCTAGTTGCCAGAAAATACATTTCAGAAAAACTTTCGAATATCTAGAAATTCTGTACATGTAATCGATGTTTTGAGGCCACATTTACAAGACGGCCAAAAAATAAATGCTTTTGTCACTTGAAATGAAAGTGAGTCAACAAATAACAATTACCTATTTTCTATGTTGATTATGAATATTTTTAGATTTTAAGTACAGTTGCTTTTTTTGCAACTGGCAGCTATCAAAGATGTGTTGGTCAAAATTTTCATCACGCTGTCGAACAATCCCGCATAAGCAGGATCATTTCAGAAGTAACTTATCTATCTACCTTTGATAAATTCACCTTCCGCCACTGTTCAGTACTTTTAGGAGGTCCATTACCGGTGGCATTTTGTCTTCGAGAGAACTCTTGCCATAAATAATTTATTTTATTTGTCTGTAGGTTTCGTTTTTCCCCTAATCGAAACTCGGTTTTGTTCTAAAAAATCTATTAAATCCTCGTATTGTTTTCTAGTAGTTTTTTTTAAGCGTTAAGCCATTTTGAACCGACACAAACTACCTACAGCAAAATAACAAAACCAAATCAGACAAATGAAATTATTTTCATTCTCCGTTTCATGCGCATGCGGCACGTCATTCAATTCATATTCTCTCTAACTCATATTAATTTCGTATAGCACTATCTCTCTTCAATGAAAGTATACTTTCTTCCCTTTTAACAGCTCAAACATTACATACGCGATAACGTATACGTTAAAAGAATGATACAGCATGCCAGGTTTTAGACGTTACGTTATCAGACCTGTTAAGCCCATACGTTATTTTCAGATAACGTACATGTGTTAAATATAACGTACGTGATACAGCATAGGGCTGATTTTTTTACACACGAAAGACGCATACATCATTTTTCTTCTTCTTATTACATTAACCTAACAACAGTTAAAGTTACTAAAAATAAAACAGGTTTGCCAAATTCATGTTGACCGCGCTCGACAATTGCTCTGTTTGGATAAAACATTTGTTGTTCACTATATTTGAACACGTCTCTCAACAAATATTTTATCACACATATTACTAACCTTACATAATTTTTGAAAATAAAGGAGTTCTCTTTTTAACTTGTACATTAATAAGTTCCTCAACTTAGAACACAAAATAAACCTAAATCAGAATAAAACTTCTAAATTTTTGAAACAATAATTTGCCCAGAGGCTTGGTAAAAATGTCAGCAATATTATCTGACCTGTTAATATATTCAAGTTCAATAATTCCGTTTTTAACGTTATCCAAGATAGTGATATCTTATATCAACATGTTTCAACCGCTTATTATTTTCATTATTTTCCATAATCTTAATTACAGATTGGTTATCTTCACATATTACACTTGGTTCCTCATGTTTCAATTTAAAATCTAATAACAACTGTTTTATCCATTTTATCCAACACAATTCAGATATTGCAAAACTTAAGGCTATATATTCAGCCTCAGTTGAGGATAGTGAGACAGTAACTTGCTTTTTACAGTACCATGATATTACACAATCAGACAATGTTAAAACATAACCCGATGTTGATTTTCTGTCCCTTACATCCTCAGCCCAGTCAGCGTCAACAAAACATTTTAGTTTACTTTCTGAATTACTAGTATAAACAAGTGACAAATCTAAAGAATGTCTTATATAGCGTAAGATTCGTTTAAGTGCTTTATATAATGCCACACTAGTACAATGTTGATATCTGCTTAAAAAGTTGACTGATACACTTAAATCAGGACGAGTTCCAGAAACAGCATAAAGTAGGCTTCCTATTAATTGTCTACATTTTTTTTTCAATATATTCACTCTCAGATTTTTCCCTGCTTAGAGTTTCAAAATTAAAGTTCTGATCTATTGGAGTATCTATTGATTTACAATTTGACACCAACATTTTCTAAAACATTTTCCAAATATTTTTTTTGATTTATTATTGTTATCCCCTTAGATAGGTCTTGTTTTATATTTATACCTAAATAGTTACTGGCTAACCCCAAATATTTTGTTTTAAAATTCTCATTTAACAACAATTTAAAATTTTCTATCTCAGTATCCTCATTTCCAAAAATTAGTAAGTCATCAACATAAATTAAAAGGTACAATGATTTGCCCTTTTGGCATCTAGTATATAAACCCAAGTCATTTTTAGATCTAACAAAGCCTTCCTTCCTTATTCATAAAAGAATCGAATTTTTCATTCCAATATTTGGGTGATTTTTTAAGTCCATATATAGAATGATTTAACTTACATAGTCTCCCATTAGGTAATTTCATATATACAGTCTCTTTGATATCACCATACAAGAATTCTCCGGTCACGTCTAACTGATATACAGGTAGTTTCATTTTGTTCGCCACAGCCTACAACCATGAATAGTCTGAATGTTGTTAACCTCGCCACAGGGGCATATATTTGTAAGTCACCGTCTATTTGTTCAAACCCTCTGGCCACTAGACGAGCCTTGTACTGCTTTTCGCCTCACAAGTTTTCTTTTATTCTAATAAACACCCACTTGCTACTAATAATACGTGTGTTCGTCCTGTCAGGACAATCTGCAACTTCTATCCAAGTGTTGTTGTCTTTTAATGTGTCCATCTCTCTTTGTATAACGTTTGACCAGTTTTCTCTGTCTTTTCCTGCCATAGCATCCTGATATGACGTTGGTTCATTATGGATACTTAAGAAATTTGTTTCATAGTCATCAAGCCATCTTGGTTGTTTTGTCATTCTTTTGTTTTCCACTAGTTGTACACTGTCATTATTTTCCCTTGAATTTTCGGTTTCTTGTTCTTTTGGCTCAAGGTTTTCTTGGACTATTCTGTTTTCAATTTCTTCAACTTGTTGTTCTTTAATTCCTTGTTCTGTGGTCTCATTATTATGTTGTTTTCTTTGTTCGTCAGCCAAAGTTACTTCCTCTATTTGAAATTCATTTTCCTCCTTTTATTTGGAATTTTTTATAAATATTATCTCTCTTTTAACCGACACAATATTTCTATCAGGAAAGTAAACTCTGTGTCCTTTGATGTCTTCTCCATAGCCAACAAATATTCCTAAGTACAATAAGGCAAACATTTTAGTAAAACACATAGATTAAGAAAATTGTAAAATACAAAATTAAAAAAATAAAAATATTAATACAATGAATAAGACGACAGCTAAAAAAACAAGTCACAAGTCGTTAAAATCGTTTTGGAGATACTCCTCAAAATTGTCAAATATTCATGTTGCCTTAAATATAGCGCTGCTGTCTTTTTGGATTATGAACGAAAACCTAAACCGTACAGATGTTTGATTAATGTTACTACTTTGCCATCAGTTGGTGGCCATCAATTTTCTGTAGTGCAGGTACAACTTCAGGAGGTTTTCACATAGACACCCTTCAGTCAATATTTACCAATAAAAACGTAATATGCCGCTACTTTAGGCACTTTTATATTCATCTGAAAGTAAAAGACGATTCTTTAAAAATAATACACATTTAATTTTGTTTAAACATTTATTCACAAATGTTAATATTTTATACAATTCAAGAAGTTTTTATAAATTATTACTATTTAAAATACCCAGTGTGTCTTTGGTAGTAATATATGGAAATAATAGTAATTAGTCACTATGGCATACATCATACATATGCATGGACACTAATGTTAAAACAATATCAAGCCTATTATCCTTTAAATAAAACCAATTTTTTATAGTAATTCCTAATACATACTATCTTTCACACTTAATTGCTTACATGCATAATGCAACCTTGCATTTAAGTATTGTTGAACAATTGTTTTAATTAATAATACAGTATGTTTCGTAAAAAATTTAAATTCTCATGACTTTTATTAATTTCTGAAAATATATAACTATTACCAAGACGTGTAATAACTTCCATTTCAATTTTATTTTTTATTGTATTGTGTAAAATATTGTTCTGGTGGCTATATACCCGAATAATTTTTTCTACCTCCATGCTAACTTTAATTACACAATTACTTGGGTATGTTAATGCACCTCTATTTTTAAAATCCAAAAAGGAATTTAATAAATTTTCTTTACTACCAGTTAACTGTGATAAACACTCCTCACATTTAATTTTTGTAGATATCCTTGTGACCACAAATCCTGCTATATAAACAACAATATGTTCTGAGTATTCAGTTAAATTAGTACTAAAAATATCCCTAATAACACACAACGTCCTAGGGACGTCCATTCTAGGTCCATTTTATGTACAGACGTCCATGGACATAAAATGGACATCCAAAGGACGTCCTTATCCGACCATTAAATGTACAAACTTCCAAGGACATAAAATGGATGTCCGATGGACGTCCATGTTTGGACATTTAATATAACAACTTCAAAGGACCTAAAATGGACGTCTGACGGACGTTGCTGTTTGAACACATTTTGAAATTGTGTAGAAAATGTTCATTTTGCGAATAGATGAACACTCACGTTTTATAGATTTTTTTGCAGGGATAGCGTGATTTGATTGATTTAACTAAGTAAATTATTTCTACTAGGTGGTGATAATCTGGTTCTAGGTCCTAAAAAAATATTTTTAGGTTGGTTATGTTTCCTTGTGAGTTGCTATATGGGCGTGTCCTATGTATTCATAATGATAACAATAAATTCAAAAATTAAATCTATTACATAAAAAGCGAAAAAGTAAAAACATCTATAAATCATATCTGGATTATAAAAATAACATAATAACAGTATTGTATTGTATTAAAGTATTAAGCATACTTCGTGTGTTATGCACGTAAAATGAATAATATTAATATATGATGTGAAAGCTACAAATGCAATTCAAAATTCGCGCCAGTGGAAACGTACCTACGTTCCATGTTGCCAAGTGGAAAAATAATAAATTCTTAACAACTGACACGGCAAATAAAAGAACTTATTTGCCGTGCAATTGATTTCAACATTCAACAGATAGTATCTAAAAAAACTAAATAAAATAGTGTGTATCAGGAATTATCGTCGTTTACTAATTTTTTTTATACAAAAAGATGTTACAATTATTATCATCATCTTATGAACAAAAATGATGCCATGGCGGGATATGAAGGTATTTGATTTGGCAACAATGCTAAGTATGCGTCCTTCTGGAAAAAGTGATAGATGATTTTGACAGTTTATTTGCTAGATTTTGCTTCGCTTTTGGTGTAGTTTGTATAGTTATTTTGATTTTGTGAAATATGATATAAAATATTACCGTAAGCACGTTCTTTAACGCTGGGTTAACTCGACATCTAAAAGACTACTAAGTTACTAACATTTTGAAGTCGACAGCATAGAAGTAGACAACAATACAAATCTAAATGTGATTTATTCTGGGGCATTAATATGTTATTTGTAGCATTCTCTTAATATTTCTTGGGGCTTGCTACCCACGAATAATTTTAAGCTTGATTATCTAAAAAATACAGTTACCCAGTGTGATACTGCAAAAGTAAGTCGTTTGTCTGGTTCTAGTTGTCAAAAAAACACCCTCTGAATAATTCTTTGATGTAGTCACAAGCGCGGAGGCTTATTTTTTTTCAATGTCATAACTGGATAACTGTATTTTTTTAGATAATCGATAAGTTTGGAAAAATGATTTACTTATGTGATAGTGAGACCCAAGAAAGAAAAATAAACTAATATGGGTATTATGGGGTATTAAAAAGATATCCAAGTAATGTCCCATTATAGACGTCCTTCGGATGTCCCGTATGGACGTCCGAATATGGTTCAAAGTTGTGACATTTGGGTATCCCAAGGACGTCCATAAGATGTCCTTTGGACTAAAAAAGGCTGTCCATGGGACGTCCTGAATTATATATAATGTCCGCTGAGTACGTCCATCGGATGTCCATAGGACTACGTTGTGCTATTAGGGAATAAATACATAAATATGAAAAATAAACTTTGACCACGGGGTAATGGCCGACAAAATTATCAAAACGCATGCGCCTGACTCACAGTTTCCTTTCAATCCTCAAACTGTTCTGTCGGTCACCAAACCGCTTCAAATCAGTTTGGAAATTTGTAAGAACACCCAACAATTTGAAATCAGCGTTGTAAGAACGGCCAAATCTGGATTGCGCAGACGCCTGATAGTTTCAAACGGTTTTATGTACTTGTAGAAACAAACCTTATGGACCTCTGTCCTACCTACTTTACTTGAAAACAAATGACTTTATTGAATTAAATATGATATCAAGTGTGTTTCTCCCGTCATGCAATCACTCCTAGTTTCTCTAGAATTAGTTAATTTGAAATTTATGTCAAAATGTATTTCAGTATTTTAAAATATCCAATTAGCACCAAAATTGTCAAATGTAATGAACATTTTTATTTAATAAATGAGCACTACACGAAAAGTAAAATGCACTGTATATGTTCATTTTTTATTCTAAATTTTCGTCGTTTCGCTTTGTTTAAATTTGAAATCGCAGGTATGTTTTCTCACAATTAAGACATAAGTATTATTTTTTTGTAGAAAAGGAACAAACACCTGGAGAGATGGTTATTGCTTCAAAGGGCGAAGAATTGAAATACAAAGGTAAAAAGAGACCTGTCAGTCCTGATTTGGATAGAAATATTGGTGAATCTACCTCTTCAAAAGTTATTATAATGCAGGATATTCTTCTCAATCCAAGTAAGAATTTAATATTTTCCTTTTATTCTTTGTTTGAGCATCTTTCATCAATAATTGAAAATTTTTCAACAGTAAACATTTCCAATATTGCATAATTTTAGAATATTCTGCAATATATTAATTTATTTTCTTAATTTCAGGACCTGTCCTGAAACCAATTGATATAAACATTCCTGACCAGACGGCCCTGTCTCCAGAACTCCTTTCTCCATCAAACTCCACACAAACTCCTAAACTTCTATCTGCTCATACACTAAGAAAGGAAAAGTTCCGGCAACCATCAAACATCTGCAAAACGAAAATTACCGTTTGAAGAGAGTTGGATAACTTGAGGGAAAATTGGAAAAATCCCTTGCTGATGTTTCTCTTGAGCAATACAACTCTCTAACCTATAAATTATGTTCCTCAAAGAACTGGCAAGATTTATAAATGCTCAAGTAGCACTCATATAACGCCAGGGTTTCCCCTCGTTATTTTTTTATTATTTAAATAAAACGCCCAAAGAAAATACATACATATATTTAATATATTAGAGCACAAGACTTATCTGGGGCGTGGTCAACAAGAAATAACCTAGGTAACATACAGTACATAAAACATATACAAGATTCAGAAAATATCTTTAAAGGCAAATAATAAGTCTGTTCCTTAATTTCAACAAAGAAGTCTATTTTAGGGCGCCACCCGCCTTTCTTTTTTATATAAAGTCTAGGAAAGTTACATATTTAAAACGGCTAAAAAACTACACTCACGGGGGCCGTAGAAAGGGGGAAAGAACGGTTACCTTTCAATAAAGTTTGTAGCACAGTTCAAAAGCAAAACTAAACTTTAGGGGGCTTTCTCCACCTCTAGATATATCGGCAAATTTGCCTTTTGATGCCAGCTTTAATCTGCAGATTTCCAGCTCAAACTTGGAGCGGAAACTATTTAATTTTTGAATAGGTACCTATTTTAATAATATTAAGAAGGGATCCCACCTTCTCACACAGCTTTCCTGTCACTTACTCCGTAACTTCATTACGACAACAGCTTAACTAGATGAAATCTGGAACACCATTTCCAGCAACGTACACTACTAACTCAAACGTAAAGGTAAACTCAAGTCTCCAAAGCAATAAAAGATAACGTACTTAAATAACGTAACAGACCATAAACACAACCAGAAACATAGGTCTGCACGCGGCCGTGGCTCAGCACAGAGTCCCCTCGTCTCAGTTCAAGCATTCCCACATAGCGGTGTTCGCGCGGGCGCACTCAAGATCCAGTGGCGCACAAATTATCAAAGATGTACAAATTAATGAAGTCGGTTCTAGAATTTATAAGGTTGACCTCCAACCAAATTATGCAATTAGCATTAAATAAAACGTAAGTTAATTGCATCTAAAATTGGACTGTTACACTCAGTCAAAAGAAGTCAAAAGCCGTCGATAGCACCAAAGCTTACAGATTCACACGTGTATCCAAATAACTTTGAGAAAATGAAAGTTAAATTTGCCACTCAAACACTGAGTGCAACTGTTTGTGCTGGTATGAGTGTCTAATATTTGATTCGGTGTTTTGCCAGCATATGCCACAGCAACAGCAGAATTTATTAACCGTATGTACTTACACACTATTTGATATCCTTAACTCCTCATCAACATCTAGAGCAAAAAATATAATAGAGCCTTCAAGGGATTGGATTACCAGAGTATTTCACTGATTATTTAAACTTTTTTAAATTGTGCAGGTCTTCAATAAAGCAAATGAAAATATCACACATAAAATCAAAAGTCTAAGATGTTGGAGAATAACAATCAATGGATTATTTATCTCTCGGAGGGTTTTAAAAAATGAGAATTTTGATTACGTTTTCACGCGTCGGTTGAATCAGGATGGTCTGGAGAATTTTTCTGGATGCATTAGACAACAAAATGGAAATTGTGTAAATCCCACACCAATCCAGTTCTAGAGAACTTTTAAGAAACTTTTATGTCTTATTTATTACATTTTGGTTCAGAAAACTGTGATGGTGATATTTTATTAAAATTTAACGATAGGTATAGATGAGCCAATTTCAGATGAAACCGAATGTATACCATTTGTTGAAAATAACATTACAATAATTGATACTGATCATCAATCCATTGATATTTTTATTAACGAATTTCCAGAGGTATGTTTGCGGATATTTAATGAGAAAATGTTTATCCATTCATTCATGTCCAGTGTGTCTGAATTATGTCAGTCAACATAAGGAACTTGATGACGCAAGTTCATTTTGTCACTTACAGCTTATAAAAATGAAAATATAGATACATTTGGAAATTTATATATGCCAAATAATAATTTTGTTTTGTTTATTTCCAATTTAGAAGATCTTTTCCATAATACATTTGAAGGAATCATTGTAAAAAAAATGTTATTAATCACTTCATTACAATTTATAAAATTGTATCATTTAAGCATCCATGCGATAATTTCCCATATGAATATATTTTAAAACTGTATAGTAGGGTACTATTATTTTTTACTTTAAAGTTTGTTAACCGAAATTCTAAAATACCTAATTTAAATAAAAATAAAAAAATATATGGAAACACCAATAAATAAATTATGGATATATCTTTGTTTTCATTCTGATTTATTCGAAGTTGGAATTTACAGATTAGCTTGTTGAATACAACTCGGAAGAAAATCCGAGAAACAACAAGCTAATCACCAGCTTCGCGAAAGCCTCAACACCAAGATGAAATTTACAGGTTTATATTTGTCTATGATTTTGTATACTTCAGAAAAAAAATCATGATTATATTTCTTAAATTTTCAGCAAGAAAAAATGTTTTCTTATCGCTCAAGTGTAACTAGGCCGGTCATAAAATATAAATATTCGTTATTTAATGTCTTACTAGAAAGAACGTAATTCTGAAAATCATTAATGGTTTCAATCAATTTAGTGTATTATTCATTGATTATGACTTCAAAAATATAGAGGAAACAAAGTTAAAAATAAAATATAAAAAACATTTCCAGCGATCATTTATTTTACGTAATATTTTTTCACAAACATGTACTTGTAAACAGAATACATATCTTAAACACAATACAATTTATCAGTTATTTCCTAGGTTAATTCATATCTAATATCAATATTTGCCAGGAGTGATGACATTCTAAAAAAATTCAATCACAAATACTTATTTTATTTATTTTTAAAAGTTAGCAAAAAAGTCTAATTTCTCATAATTTCTTATTTAATGTGACTGGTTTCAAGGCATTAAAATTTTATATGGAGTGTTCTCAAATCGGCCCTGTCGTGGTTTATGTGGGCAGTTACGATCCTGACTATTAGCCCAGCAAAATGGCGGAACGTTACTTCACCAAATCAATGGTGATGACTTAGAGATTCATTACTGATTGTTTTGTATACTGTATTAAAGCTATGTAACTTTCCCATTGTCGACATTGAAATTTATCACCAGGAAATATTGATGGACACAGTTAACCCGTTTTTTCCTTTTTTTAAACAGTAGCCGGTGTTTGATTAGATAGAACTTTGTGGAAACAAAAACACTTAAAAAGGTGGCGCCTAATAAGACTTGTTCAGTAAGTGAAACATTTTTTAGTTCTTAAGTTATAAATTGCTGATGAATCTTTCATTGTGCAATACTAAGTATTTTGAAGTTTTCTGGTAATCACGAGCTTCCCATGCCTAGTGAACAGAGTCTCATTTGGGTTATTGCTTTTATAAATAAATGTAAATTTAAACTAAACTTTGTTTCGTTAATATTCTGATTTAATTATCTAGAGAAATAGCGAGAAAAAGCCTCGTTATACTTTATGGACTAACATGCCTTGGAAGAACTTGGTCTGGAAAGAACAAAATTCACATTAGTACATTGTTATTTCAGAAGGATTTTTATGGATCTTGATGTGCCTTTGAAAATTATTTTTGTACCTTGTCTGGTATGAACAAGATTCACATTGGTACATTTCTGTTTCTGAGGATTTTTTATGGATCATGATGTGCCGTCGAAGACAATGTTTGTATTTTGTCTGGAAAGAACAAGGTTCGCATTGGTACATTGTTATTTCTGAAAGATTTGTATGGACCTTCATGTGCTTTTGAAGACTCCTTTTGCGTTTTGTCAGGAAAGAACAAGATTCACATTGATACATTGTTATTTCTGAAGAATTTTTATGAACCATCATGTGCTCTTGAAGATTCCCTTTGCGTTTTGCCTGGAAAGAACAAGATTCACATTGATACATTGTTATTTCTGAAGGATTTTTATGAACCATCATGTGGTCTTGAAGATTCCTTTTTGCGTTTTGTCTCGAATGAACAATATTCACATTGGTACAATGTTATTTCTGAAGGATTTTTATGGATTATCATGTGCTTTTGAATATACCTTTTGTATTTTGTCTCGAATGAACAAGATTCACATTGGTACATTTCTGTTTCTGAGGATTTTTTATGGATCAGCATATGCTCTCGAAGAGATTGTTTGTATTTTGTCTGCAAAGAACAAGATTCGCATTGGTACATTGTTATTTCTGAAGGATTTTTATGGACCATAATGTGTTTTTGAAGACTCCCTTTGCGTTTTGCATGGAAAGAACAAAAGCCACATTGGTACATTGCTATTTCCGAGGCATTTTTATCAACTGGCAGCTTTCTGTCAAAGTTATCTTGGATACTGAAAATAAGAAAAAATAATTGTATGATTTGAATTTCAATAACAAAATAACGTTACTGCGCATAACCGTTTGGGCGCAATTCTATACATTGGTATCAACAGAAACATTCCCAAGTAGCACAGTGCTGTCATTTGGTCATGTCAACGTTTTGGCGGCCATAGTAAAACCCACTTGGCTACATTAATCCAAAATGACGTTTTAAAGTCTTTAAAACGTTCTTGCAGCCAAAATGGAAAATGATTTTAAATCATAAAAACGTCTTCGTGGTTAACAAATATGACCAACACAGTATGCTTGTGCTGATCAATATGTAGCTATTAAATGATAAAATGTAAGATGTTGCTGACACATTAGCTGTTATTTAACTTTTGTATAAAATTTTTAGTCCCTTGCTTGTAATAATATACTGGTATGGTATTGAAGTATTTCTTATTTATGAAGTATATGTTTACTGTTCTTTACTTATGATACTTTAGTATAGAAATCTGACAAGTAGGTATATTAAAACGTATATTAGATCTGGTGGTATATCCTGTACGCATATTTTATATGCAACAGGTTACATTCAATATTTTTTTACATATATACAGTTTTTTTTCAATACGTCTTCTAACTCAAGCAGCACACCGAGTTGTAATTTG